>CM074454.1:20952832-21285332 GCA_037101425.1 Elopichthys bambusa
TACAGTGGGTACGGAAAGTATTCAGACCCCCTTAAATTTTTCACTCTTTGTTAAATTGCAGCCATTTGCTAAAATCATTTAAGTTCGTTTTTTTTTCCTCATTAATGTACACACAGCACCCCATATTGACAGAAAAACACAGAACTGTTGACATTTTTGTAGATTTATTAAAAAAGAAAAACTGAAATATCACATGGTCCTAAGTATTCAGACCCTTTGCTGTGACACTCATATATTTAACTCAGGTGCTGTCCATTTCTTCTGATCATCCTTGAGGTGGTTCTATACCTTCATTTGAGTCCAGCTGTGTTTGATTATACTGATTGGACTTGATTAGGAAAGCCACACACCTGTCTATATAAGACCTTACAGCTCACAGTGCATGTCAGAGCAAATGAGAATCATGAGGTCAAAGGAACTGCCTGAAGAGCTCAGAGACAGAATTGTGGCAAGGCACAGATCTGGCCAAGGTTACAAAAAAATTTGTGCTGCACTTTAGGTTCCTAAGAGCACAGTGGCCTCCATAATCCTTAAATGGAAGACGTTTGGGACGACCAGAACCCTTCCTAGAGCTGGCCGTCCGGCCAAACTGAGCTATCGGGGGAGAAGAGCCTTGGTGAGAGAGGTAAAGAAGAACCCAAAAATCACTGTGGCTGAGCTCCAGAGATGCAGTCGGGAGATGGGAGAAAGTTGTAGAAAGTCAACCATCACTGCAGCCCTCCACCAGTCGGGCTTTATGGCAGAGTGGCCCGACGGAAGCCTCTCCTCAGTGCAAGACACATGAAAGCCTGCATGGAGTTTGCTAAAAAACACCTGAAGGACTCCAAGATGGTGAGAAATAAGATTCTCTGGTCTGATGAGAACAAGATAGAACTTTTTGGCCTTAATTCTAAGCAGTATGTGTGGAGAAAACCAGGCACTGCTCATCACCTGTCCAATACAGTCCCAACAGTGAAGCATGGTGGTGGCAGCATCATGCTGTGGGGGTGTTTTTCAGCTGCAGGGACAGGACGACTGGTTGCAATCGAGGGAAAGATGAATGCGGCCAAGTACAGAGATATCCTGGACGAAAACCTTCTCCAGAGTGCTCAGGACCTCAGACTGGGCCGAAGGTTTACCTTCCAACAAGACAATGACCCTAAGCACACAGCTAAAATAACGAAGGAGTGGCTTCACAACAACTCCGTGACTGTTCTTGAATGGCCCAGCCAGAGCCCTGACTTAAACCCAATCGAGCATCTCTGGAGAGACCTAAAAATGGCTGTCCACCAACGTTTACCATCCAACCTGACAGAACTGGAGAGGATCTGCAAGGAGGAATGGCAGAGGATCCCCAAATCCAGGTTTGAAAAACTTGTTGCATCTTTCCCAAAAAGACTCATGGCTGTATTAGACCAAAAGGGTGCTTCTACTAAATACTGAGCAAAGGGTCTGAATACTTAGGACCATGTGATATTTGAGTTTTTCTTTTTTAATAAATCTGCAAAAAAGGCCAACAATTCTGTGTTTTTCTGTCAATATGGGGTGCTGTGTGTACATTAATGAGGAAAAAAAATGAACTTAAATGATTTTAGCAAATGGCTGCAATATAACAAAGAGTGAAAAATTTAAGGGGGTCTGAATACTTTCCGTACCCACTGTACATACCATGTACCCCTTATCTAACAACTGCATCTTTATTTCACACTTAATATGATAAAAATAAAAAAAAGCACCACTTAGGAAGTGCTAACTGTGATTATCTCCTGCATTTGAGACTTTATATCACACAATTGACATCTCTTAATTAAACAGACCATTGTCATTAATATTATCAGCCTGAAAAAGGTTCTTAGACAAATCTGTATCTTGATATAGCTGACTGCTATATTTATAACACAACTGAAGCAAACACTTACCCAGGTTGGTGTCGGCTCGCACTAACATCTGAAGTTTACTCTCAGCCACCATCTTCAGATGCAGCGTTCCAACCCCCTTCTCCTTAAACTCTCCGTCCTTCTTATAAAACAACTTGCACCTGCGGAAAGATCATTTTTAAACCTAACGTATACAAGAGACACAGGTGTTGTTTAAAGATTGAATGACAAGTACGTTCTGTGTACTTTTTGGAGTAGAAAGCGTCTTTCTCCTTGATCTCTTTCACCACAGGAACAGGCGGCTCCTCTGATTCTTCCCCATTTTCATCTAAAACAGGAGGGAGTACAGTAAATTCACATGAAAAACCATCAGTGTGTTACTGCTGCCTGATACTCTAAATGCGAGTCTGACTTCTGCTGATTAAACTATTATATACATTATCAGCATTTGCACAATAATCCAGAATTTTCTTGTTATAAATGTGTTCAGTGAGAGCACCATCATGTCATCTGCAAGTTCTAATTGATGAAGACAATTTCATTAACAATTAAAACCTTCAGTGACATCACATGTATCTTGAACGTGTATTCTTCCCTCAAGGATGAGCACTGTACCAAAATACACAAGATTTAGCTTGTAGATATTGAAAACATACACCTCCCATCCACATGACGTTTAGATTTCAAACCCAGTAAGAGAAAAAGTCCCATAAATGAGTGACTATTTTAGTTTTTCATCTTGAAACACCTTATTAACATCTCGAAAAAGATATTTGTGTTTCATGACCTTTTCATGACTATTATTAATGCACATCCATATTTTCTGCAGAAAACTGAATGGTGCTGACTTCATTACGAACATGTAAAAAAGGGGCTTGAAATAAAAAATAAGAAAACAAATATATATTTTTGCAGTAAATGCCGTACATTCATGCTTTTACATTTTTTACAGCCATCTATTTGTCTATACTTCAAAAGAAAAATACTGTGCAAAATTGGGAAATGTTTTAAAAATGTGTTATTCTAATATTTATTTAAAACTACATTATGTCAAACCTGGATTTTTAAAATCTGATAAACTACTTGAAATCAGATTATCAAATTATTGTATAAACATTGTTAGCGGATGAATGATGTTCTATAAAGTCGGGTCTGTTAAAAAGTGTCCATTTCTGCAGAATCTCTACAGAAAGAATAACCCCTTTTTCTCCCATATTTCAACTGAAATGCACCATTACATTATAACTCAAAACAGCTAAAATATCAAGAAAAAAAAAAAAGCCCTAATAAACACTATATTCCACTAAACTGAAATAAAACAGAAAGCTGCCCTGAATTAAACTAAACACCACCACATTTGCTGTATCAGTGAATAGGTGAACACACTCTGCACTGCTCACGTACCTGCAGTCTGGCTGTTGCTGGCCGCATTCAGAGAGGATGACACTGCAGGACTGACACTACTGACCGCTGATCCAAACAAAGACACGCCTGAGGATGAGGAGGAAGAGGAGGAGAAGGAGAAAGACGGCGCTCCACTGGACACCAGCCCTCCAAGCACAGAGCTGTCCACCTTCTGGCCGAAATTAAAGGAGACGCCCGGAGGAGCAGCAGCTGCTGGTTTGTCTGCAGCGGCATCATCCTTGTCTTTAAACGAGAAGGGCTGCGATGCTGCACCGCTGACAGATGCGCTCACAGCAGAACTGGAGACAGAAGTTGCCGCTGAGCTTGAAAGAAGCCGCTTCTCCACCCCACCGTCTGATGTGCCGCTGCCGTATTTCCTCTCGATGCTGGCAAGGTGTCGCTCGTAATCACGGAAGATAGGGTTCAGGTCACATAGGGGGTTGTCGTTGACGTGTTTGGTGATCCAGTCACGCACGGAGCAGTTCAGCGCAGTGAGTTGCCGGTTGTATTCTTTACTGCTGGGGGCGGAGCCATTAGAGGTGACATCATCTATGGGCTTGGAGGGGGTGGAGCTGTTGAAGGTTAAGGGACCTGAGAAAGAAGAGAGAGACGGTGGGTGAATACGAGCTCTGAAGAGCTGCAGTACTCCAAATGCTGCCTCTGCTAACAGTATAACGACTGCCGCCCATCCTCCTCCTCCTCAAACTTTAGAGTCAAGTCAAGTGACCTTATTCAATCCAGATCATGGCCTATATAAGTACACTCAAAGGTACTGGCAATGGATACAATTCTGGTTTTCTTATAAATGTGACAATGTGAAATCTACACACTTCACCTTGAAACATTTGAATGACGTTGTGTTGGTGCAAGTACAATTTAACATAAAAGCACATTACATTAAATATTATTACTACTTTGGTCTGAGTTAACATCAATTATATATTGCCAACCTATCTATTATGCATTACATATCCTAACAGAACCAGAATGTTCAATTCTGTTTCAATGCCTGACTTTTATTATTCCTTATAATGTACCCCTTCAAAATGGTACAAAACATCAATATATAATCAAAAGATTAAAATTCTGATGACAAAATTCATTTATAAAGTTACCTGAAAACATTTTTGATTCCATTCAAATATTTTTGGAGGACTGTTAATCATTTGACATTATTAAGACAAGTTAAGAAATACATGTCCTATCAGTTAGAAACAATTTAATATACATTATGTTATTAATAACGTGATTATGTCTTGTCAAAACTTGTGGCACGCTAATGAATCTCCTTGGTTGTGTGACAGTTGAACTCGTGAATTCAAAGGAAGCCAATTCTCAATGTATTCACTGCTGGGCATCATGTCAGACTGGTTTAAAAATACCAGTTTGTGGTTTATGGGGTAAACAGTCTCTGTGATTGCCAACTGAATATCGCACAAATACAAAAGCTTTGGAGATCTGAGAATACTGCTGCCCAAAATAGACTATGAATTGAGACCATATCCATAGTGAGCCACAAACAACTGGATTATTTATGAAGGTAGAAAGAGCAGAACTGTCAGCGCACAACTCCAACGCTTCATCTTTGAGACAAATGCGTGCGCTCTACGTCCATAACATTCAAAAATCAGTCAATAATCAAATCAACCCACATTTGCATTTGACCACAACATAGTTTTGTCTGATCTTTGATTTCAACTTCTCAAAAAAAAAATTTATAAAAAATATAAAATAAAGGGAAAAAAAACTATCATACAGTGAGAGAGTAAATTAACAAAATAAACATTCAGGATTTCCTCATTCAAGTAGATAGGATCTGATCTGATCTAATCTGATATTCAGTATTGGTATCAGGTCCAATACTGCAATTTTTGTCGGATTGGATATCAGTCAGATGGGACCGATCCAAATCCGATACTGTGCGGGCTGGTACTTTTAAACTCCACAAAAGGCAAAAACACATAAAGCACCATAAATGTGTTTGTGCACTATATTCCAAGTTTTACGAAGCCATTCAATAGCTCAATGTGAAGGACTAGGCCTGAGCAATTTTTTGATTAATCGTTTTTTTTTGTTTTTTTTTATGTGGTGAATCCGATAGATTTTCTAAAGATTCTCAGCAGATACTAAATTGAGTTCTCTTTCACGTCTTCTTGTACTTCAACGGACAATTTCACAGAAAATTGTCAAAATGCCATCTTGGCGAATATCCTAGTTAACATACTGTGTTATATTTAAGTGAACGTAAACAGTAGAGAAAGGCAACACATGTGTATCAGTATACTTTATCCGTGCATTATGCTGCCTTCATGTGCTATCGGAATTATCATAAATACAAGTTTCCAAGGTAAAAATTGCACATGAATGCCCTCTGATGTCACATTTACCACTGGGAAGGTTGGAAATAACTTTGATACACAAATTCTTGAGATGGGCGTGCCATAAACTTTACACATGGTGGAGGTGAGAACTGCTGCTGTGACAGGTATGATTTTTTCGTTTTTTCCCCCCACAACAGCTAGATTTATCTTATCATTAATGTAGTGCATTTTTACATATATGAATCATTTGAAGCGCATTGTATGTTTTATACAGAGCAAAAATAGATTGCATTTGACTGAAATTACAGAATTGTCAGCGAGCGGACTATCTAGATAGCATTGTGAATGTTTATATGGTTGTCAGTGACGAGGGTTGGGCAAAGTCTATCAAATTGGCATCGGACAATGTCTACAGTGAAACATTGTGATGGACGATGACATCGGGGTGGGGGATTTAACTCATTGGAATGGATTAAAAAAAAAACAAAAAAAAAAAAACATTTTCTCTGCTCAGTGGCAGTAGACACGCACATGCGGCGCGCGTCTGGAGAATTTAAGAACGCGCACGGAGCTGGAAGGGGCTTGAATGAAGCGCGTTTGGCTTTAGATAAAACTACCAGAGGATATGGCGCCAAAATATCATTACCACAAATTATCCTGAGTGCTTGTGGTGCGGAACCACAATGCCAGCTCTGCCTCATGATGTCCGTCAGCGATGGCATAGCAACCTTACATGGGACACTAAATGCAATTTGTTTTATTAAGACTTTCCCAATAAATACGCAAGAATAAACCAAGTGTCTTCCATGATTTCTGTTCATTCCGACAAAGCAACAAGCATTCAAGCAATTCAAATTTCCGATAGGATATGTTCCTGCTGCTGTTTGTGTGCACAGCAACTGGAATTTAAACATGAAATAATGCTCAAACTGCTGAAAAGATAGAATATGCTAGGATTTGTATGCGCAATACCGCTTTTTCTTAGGCACTTTTCCACTGAGTGGTTGACTCAGCTTGTTTTACTTTGGCTCAGTTTGTTTTTCCACTGCAGTTTAGTACCGCTTCAAAGTGGGTGATATTATAGACTGATAGTTATAGTTGTGCCGCCGCCTAGTTTACAATATATATTTTTGTTATTATTGTAGATTGATTATATATTTATATTCATTTGTTGTTTGTCTATAATGAAGTAGTGTGTATTTTAGTGGATTGTATTTAACACAAAAGACTGATCATCAGTTCCACACACACAGAGACAGATATTCTACAATGATCTGAGAGAAAAAAAGAAAAAGAAAAAAACAGCATTGGTATTAGATCAGTATCAGCTGATACTCGGAATTTGGAATAACGCCGGTTTCACACTGCAAGCGTGAGCATGTTAACCAATGGGTGCATTCACACCGGCAGCAGGAGCAGCGCGTGAGCGTCAAGAAGGAGCGCTGCATGAGCAGCAGTGGGTTTCGGCGTAGAATCTATTTTTGCTGCACTGCTGACGCTTAAAGTGAAAGCACACTTTTGATAGACAAAATAAATATAATTTTACACAAAGTGTTCAAAATGCACAGAATAAGCATGTCGTGCATTTTAACAAGAATTTGAGTATGTCAAAAGAAAATTAAGAATAAAAAAAAAAATGTATAAAAGATTTATCCATTTAAACTTGCTTTTAATTATTCAGTTTGGGTTAAAGTATGATATAATATGAAAACCTAAAGTAAACTAGCCAAAAAATATTATATATATATATATATATATATATATATATATATTTATTTATTTTTTTTTAGTTATTACACAGACAGCTATACAGCATACCTTTTTTTCCGCAGAGTTTGCGGTCTTGTAAGCGTGCACGCAGCAGATGATGTAAAACAAAGCTTACCTCATTCGTGTGCAGCAATGGATGACAAGGCTTTTATTTTTATTTATTTTTTTTTAATGTTTATATGCGAATATTGTACACCTCCCTATGTTAAAGGGTTAGTTCACCCAAAAATGAATTACTTCTATCATTAATTACTCACCCTCATGTCGTTCCACACCCGTAAAACCTTCGTTCATCTTCAGAACACAAAGATATTTTTGATAAATTCTGATGGCTCAGTGAGGCCTGCATTGACAGCAATAACACTCCCTTTTTCAATACCCATAAAACTACTAAAGACATATTTAAAAACAGTTCATGTGACTACAGTGGTTCAACCTTAATATTATAAAGCGACGAGAATACTTTTTGAGTGCCAAAAATAACAAAATAGCAACTTTATTCAACAATATCTAGTGATGGGCGATATCAAAACACTGCTTCATGAAGCTTCGAATCTTTACGAATCTTATTTCCAATCAGTGGTTCAGAGCGCCAAAATCCCATGATTTTAGTGAATGAGGCTTTGTCACATCATGTTTTAAAACTTCAATAGTTCACGTGACTTTGGTAGTTTGATTCACGCTCCGAACCACTGATTCGAAACAAAAGATTTGTAAAGCTTCATGAAGCAGTGTTTTGAAATCACCCATCACTAGATATTGGTGAAAAGTCCTTATTTTGTTTTTTTGGCACACAAAAAGTATTCTTAATGCTTTAAAATATTAAGGTTGAACCACTGCACTCACATGAACTGTTTTAAATATGTCTTTAGTAGTTTTATGGGCATTGAAAAAGGGAGTGTTATTGCTGGCGATGCAGGCCTCACTGAGCCATCGGATTTTAACAAAAATATTTTGATTTGTGTTCTGAAGATGACAAAGGTCTTACAGGTGTGGAACGACATGAGGGGGAGTACTTAATGACAATTTTCTTTTTTGGGTGAACTAACCTTTTAAAAAAACTTTCAAGACTATCGAGTTTATAAATGACCAACTTATAAAAACAAATTTATTGTTGCCTTTGTAAAGAAATGCCCACTTTATATGTAGTGAAACGGGCATTATGGAATCGGATCGGTTATGAAAATGTTATCGGTGCATCCCTACGAAATACCTGCCCGGAGGCATTGTAAATATGGCAGCTAAGTGAACAGACTTTCCTTAAAGAGACTTTTACTTGGTATTAAACAACCAGTGCATGTATATTTAAAAAAATAAATAAACAAAACACTTACCACTGTTAGTTTTAGCAGATGTGGGAACGTTAAAACCTCCAAAAGATGGAGCCACTGATGCCACGCTGCCATTGGTCAGGCTGGACATAGGTTTGAAACCCGCGCCGTTACCAAAGCCAGAGAATGACGACGTCCCTGAGGCCGATGTCAGAGAAAACCCCTTAAAAGCTTTGAAAGCCCCTCCACTCTCTCCCTGTGACAAAAGAACAAAACTCATCTATAAATTATCCTCAAAACACAGGACCGAATGCCTGCTTGGGACACAAGAGGTGTGTTACCTCTCCTCCGACATTACGACGCTTGGCTTTCTTGATGGCACGATTCTTCATCACATCTTCACTTGCAACTGAAAACATTCCTGCCTGAAGACACATTATAATATTTTCAAAAATTGTATTATTCTTGGCTAAAATAACTCAAACACAGCATTATTGGTATGCTTAAATAAATCTCAAATAAAAATACCTCATTAGGATGTACAAGTAAAAATTAAAACCGAGTAGTTCTGGGATTGGCAGAAATGGATACAGATCAGACAGAGGCTAGCGGTTACTTTAAGATACTTTAGATTAGAGCGTTTCCACTGGAAATGTTAATATGTTTCACAGTGAAAGTGTGTAGATGCTGAAAGATGGCACACCTCCTCTCCTTCATCTTCCTGATCCCAGTTCCTGTCCGTCAACTCTTTTTCTGCAATCCTCTTGGCCATCACAGCTCAGCTGTCAAATGAGAAACATGATGTTTAGTCAGGAAATAAGATAGAGACAAACCAAAATAAACAGAATTGGGATTTTTGGGATTTCATTTAGAACTGGAACTAATGGAGAAAAGCCAGATTAGATTAAAAACATAGTAAAGGAAGTATGTGACGTACACGAGCAGAAGTTCTCAGATCAACATTCAAATATCAACTGATCTGAGACACCTGATTTAGTCCTCTGATCTTAAGTGTGTAAAATATTATATATATATATATATATATATATAGAGAGAGAGAGAGAGAGAGAGAGAGAGGGTTATTTAATATATATATATATATATATAGATCGAGGGTTAGTTTAGGTCTACGGTGTGGATTAGTTGAGGTCGATGGTCAAGGTTCAGTTTAGGTCTCTGGTTCCTGAACCAGGAAGTTGTCCTGCTTAGTTAAATTGTATCTATCAAACAAAACATCACATTTGACTCATTAAAGAGGAGACAACATTCAAAATCGCACTATAGTATCTAGAAAAATGAAATAGTGCTTAAGTCCCCTCAAATGTTAACAACATAAGTCATTAATTAGGTCTTTTAAGCGCATTTCATTTAAATGACGTGACAGATTGCGCAAACTACCGGCAGATGAATATTAGATAGCTCAAACATGATTTTAATCGATTAATTTCTGACTCAAATCGCATTGTATTACATTGGCAGTGTGCGTATCTGTTTATACGGTGCGTTTATGTGAATACGATGGTTTAAATGTGCTAATGACGGGCCGGCTCTTGAATAAATATCAATTTGATGTATGACGGATCAGTGTGAATCAAACCACTATTTAATCAAGTTATATACATACCGCACACAATTTCCCGCCAAACGTTCACGCCACACACACAGTATCGACTGTTTGAATGATGACCGCGGGAATCTCGCGCATAGAGAAGCAGGCCGCGCGCTTACACCGCCATCTTACAAACGTATCTCACACTCCGCATGTGCACACAGAGCAGCATTCTACGCATGTGCAAAGAGTAGGGGTGCCCGCGTCTCACACTGCGCATGTGCAAAGGGCAGTAACGGCCGTAGGTCTCTGTGGGAAATGCAGTCTCTCGATGCTGCTTGTCTGGACCTGTGAAGAGAACGTAACAAATGTTTAAATTCGTTTAATATAACATATATTTAAATTACGTCATTTTGTTTCAACATGTTATATTTAAGTAATAAATTATGTGAACATTAGTCACGGTTAAAAGGTGTTGTGATAATTTCACAGTAGCACAACCTTATTGCTGTTATAAAACCTAATTTTATTTCCCCTAAAAATTATTTTATAATAAAAATTCACGAAATATTTAATTCTCACACGATTTAGTCCTTACAGGTAAACTAATTTTAATAGTCACTGTAGCTATGGAAAGGTTTCCAGTGTTGGATATGAGCATTTTAGGTACTTTCTACTTTCTACATGATAATGTTTATCTTGAGCAACAGTTGATCTATGTGTGAGATGGCTTTGTAGCAGCATTGGTCAACCTGTGTCTGTGTGTGTGTGTGTGTGTGTGTGAGAGAGAGAGAGAGAGAGAGAGAGAGAGAGAGAGAGAGAGAGAGAGAGAGAGAGAGAGAAAGTGAGTGGATATTCTATTCAGCCTTGTTTCCTTTTGTAGGCAGAATTACAGGCACATTTGGTTGCAAAGGCATGGAGGAACAGATGGCTGTGTTCCAACCTCTCAGGATCCCACACTTCTGTGCCAACTCAGAAGCAGGTGTTTCAGAAAGCAGGACGTATGCCAGAGGTCCTGGTGGCCACAGGAGAGCCCTGACCAGCTGGATGGGAGAAAGCCGGGGTGACAGAGGTCTGTAGCTATCATATGAGACTGTGCCATGTTCAATCATTTCAAGTGACTAAAAGTGAAAAATACATAAAACAATGTACAAGGCCTTCAGATCACATTTTCCCACAGAAGGTTTCAGGCTTTGTCAAATTTACATTGAGGCATTTGGCAGACACTTTTATTAAAGTAAATTACCTTCAAGGTAAACATTTTATCTGTTCGTGCATTTCTTTGAGCTCATGACCTTGGCATTGCTAGCGTCATGCTCTACTGTTTGAGCTACAAGAATGTTTATGGCTCAGTGTTCACTTCGTATTGTGAAGCACTGAAGAGACTGTGGATGTATTGACAGGTTCTCTCATTATAGCCAAAGATATTTAGGTTTATTCATTTGTCAGATGCTTTCATCCAAAGCAACAAACAAGCAAAACAATACAAGTAATGTTAATGTAGGTTACCTTATTTCAGAACCTTCTTATCAAAAACATCTTTTTTCAGTGTATAGGGCTCTTGAATTGCTATATGGTTCTTTGGAGATTGACAACAGTCTTGATTTTACAATCCCAGATAGCATGTACTCATTGAAACAACGTTGAGTTAGTGTTGATGCGTTAATGCTAATTGCATTGAATTAGCATTACAAAGTGATGTTGGTTTAATATCACTTTTGCACCTGCAATTAATGTTGAAACAATGGTGAGATTTCAATAAAACAATCAATGGTAATGACTTTGAATCATCGTTGATCACTGCTGTTGAATTAACACTGAAATTATCAAAAAATAATCAATGGTAATATTGTTGAATCAACATTACTCTATGACTGATTCTATAGTCATGGCCAGCAGTTTTGAGAATGACACAAATATTAATTTTCACAAAGTCTGCTGCTTCAGTGTTTTTAGATCTCTTTGTCAGGTGTTAGCCCATTTTTGCATAATCGATGCTTGGATTTTCTCAGAATTTGTGGGTTTTTGTTTGTCCACCCACCTCTTGAGGATTGACCACAAGTTCTCAGTGGGATTAAGGTCTGGAGAGTCTCCTGGCCATGGACCCAAAATGTCCATGTTTTGTTCCCAGAGCCACTTAGTTATCACTTTTGCCTTATGGCAAGGTGCTCCATCATGCTGAAAAAGGTATTGTTCGTTACCAAACTGTTCTTGGATGGCAAAATTGTGAGTAAGCCCACTCCTTTGGCTAAGAAGCAACCCCACACATGAATGGTCTCAGATGTGAGTATCTCCACGCACATTGAGGCGAAGACTTTTGGAGGATGGCCTGGTGTCAAGAAGGGCAGCAAAGAAGCCACTTCTCTCCAGGAAAAAACGTCAGGGACAGACTAATATTCTGCAAAAGGTACAGGGACTAGACTGCTGAGGACTGGGGTAAAGTCACTTTCTCTGAGGAGTCCGCTTTCCAATTTTTTTGGGGCATCCGAAAAAAGCTGTCCGGGGAAGAAAAGGTGAGCGCTACCATCAGTCCTGTGTCATGCCAACAGTAAAGCATCCTGAGACCATTTATTTGTAGGGTTGCTTCTCAGCCAAGGGAGTGGGCTCACTCACAATTTTACCTAAGAACACAGCCATGAATGGTACAAAAACATCCTCCGAGAGCAACTTCCCCCAACCATCCATGTTTGGTGATGAACAATGCCTTTTCCAGCATGATGGAGCACCTTGCCATGAGGCAAAAGTGATAACTAAGTGGCTCGGGGAACAAAACATGAAAATTTTAGGTCCATGGCCAGGAAACTCCCTAGACCTTAATCCCATTGAGAACTTGTGGTCAATCCTCAAGAGGCAGGTGGACAAACAAAACCCCACAAATTCTGACAAACTCCAAGCATTGATTATGCAAGAATGGGCTGCCATCAGTCAGAAGGTGGCCCAAAAGTTGATTGACAGCATGTAGGGCCAATTTATAGGTCTTGAAAAAGAAGGGTCAACACTGCAAATTGACTTTGCATAAACTTAATGTAACTGTCAATAAAAGCCTTTGACACTTATGAAATGCTTGAAATTATACTGCAGTATACCATAGTAACATCTGATGAAAAACTTTTGGCCACGACTGTACATCACTGCTGTTAAATCACCATTGAAATGAATGGTAAATCAATGGTAAGACTGTTGAATCAACAATACACTAGGATTGATTCCACATCACCAATGTTGAATCAATATTGAAATTAACGTTTGATCAATGTTAATGTTATGTGAATTCTAAATCACTTTTGTTGAAACATTGAAAATACAACTGAAATTCAGTGTAAAATAATGTTGAGATCTGAAGCAAGTTAATGTCGAAACAACATTAACACTTCTATGGTACATCTGACCATTTCAAAGTTTTGGGAAAACCTTCTAAAACATAAATGACAGCAGTTGAGTCAGTTTATTGTATTTGACAGTTTAACACAATCAATGACAAAGAGATAGAAAAATACAATAGAATATTATTAATATATACCGAAATGTATTTCCAGCCCTATTTAAACACACCTGAAGCAGCTAATTAAGGTCATTAGGATCAATGAAAACTTCCAGGCAGGTGTGTAGGAGCTAAACTCCTCATGAAGAGGAATAAACACCTCTGAATTTTGGCCATTACGTAAATCTCCGTTAATTTTAAAACTACATAGCATTTCAAGTAACAAGTTTATCTTGTAGAATAAAATATCTTAGTTTTTTTTTTTTTTTTTTTAATGAAAATTTCTGCAAATTCACCTTATGTAGACCTTACTCTGTTTAAATATCACAAAACAGCCATGTCAGTCACTTTCTCAAACACAAGGTGTGGTTTTTTTTTTGTGATTGTGTTCCAGTCGGAACAGGCTAAACTGAATGGAGATCAGTTTCATTCCTCGAATTTAATACAGATTCAGGAATATGAATGATTACACAGGATAGCATCAAGTTCCAGGTCAGATGATAATCCTATCAACTACAACTCAATGTTAAATTTATCAAGAGGGTGCTTTTCATTTTTTTTTAATTGTCCATCATCCCTATTGAAGGAAAGAAGGCAAGGTGCTCTAGAAAGCATTGAGTAATAGATACAATATGTGGGCTATGTGTAAAGTATGATATTCTTGCTCACGTTCATGTCACTTGCACTTCAAGAAATGTTGTTTGACCTTTAACTATAAAATTCCTAATAAATGTTACTAAAGCAAGATGCATGCAAGAATTTAGAAAAATTGATGGTTTATTCAAACACTTTAATACCTTTTTAAATAAATACTGTATATCTTATTAGATTCAGTAATAATAAATCAAATGCAAATAACAAGCACACAAAAAAGAACATAGTATAGGATGCACCTGTGTTTTCACTCGAATGAGGAAGCATCAGTTAGGGTACGTTTACACGACAACGATATACTAAGAAGGTTTTCCTTCATACTTCGTTATCAAAATTATCACCGTTCACACAGATCCACGAAAATGACGAAAAACGCTGTATTATGCATGCCAGACAAGTAGTCGGCGATGTCACTTTTTTAAGAAAGACTAACGCACCTGCACATACGCATTTTTTTACAGAGCACTTGCACCAAATGCGCATGCCTATCCACCTTATTTTCCTATAGGGGCTAATAAATCGGAAGTCTCGCACATTCACAGAAAAAACACTGAAAGGTAAGGTGGATAGACTAAAGTAATTTGCCTGTGCATGACGTCACTGTTTTCAGAGATTCACATTTTTGCACTTTACACGGAGATGAAACCTGCACTTTGAAACCCGTTTTCAAAAGTTTGCGTTTTTAGGCCCCCCAAAAATGTCATTATTGTGTGAACAGCCAAAACGCACACAAAGTTTTCTGTTTTTAGTTGAAAATTAGTGTAAACAGCCCATTAGACTACTGAGAAGTGCACATGCAAAACCAAAATGTGTGTTTACCAATCAGTGCTCATTTTCAAACTACAATAGGTTGTTTGCAATCATGTGGTTCTGGTGACGCGCAAAATTAATGTGGAGGGCAAGCAGTGAAAATTAGAATGGAAGAGATGGGGAAAGTCCTTACTGTGCTGGTTTAGAAAGGTATAAACAGAAAATCACAACATATGTTGGACGTGAACCTTATGTTATGAAGAGGAGCGATTTTTCTACTGAACTGAAAGACTTGACTGCCATTGAGGAGGTAGATATAGAGAACGTGAATCTGCCGTCACGCCATGTTCAGTTCTTGTCTGGTTTGTTTATATCGCGCTGCCTTTCTGTTAGTGAAGTTAGGGCAGTAACTTCGTGATTGTGAAAAAATGTCGCCATTGTAGGTCATTTATGCTGAATCGAGAATTGCAACAGGAACTCACATCATCGTTCAGGGAAAAAACTGGACGGTGTAATACAATTTCCGCCTTTTCTATGTGTAAAAACACACTAAGGGAAGCAGGTTGAGGTAGTGACGGGGAGATGTCGTATAGTCACTGATTGAACCCACTCCCTATCGCTCAGTAAAATAATCACATAGCTGAGTGTTTTTGAAAGTGTTGTATTTTGTTTGGTTTAGTAATTAACATTGCATTTGCGAGTATATGACTCTCACTCGGCTTGTGAATGAGTATAACTTGCACACAGCCACTTCAAAACTGTTCACAAGCTTCTATGGGTTTGATTTTGGTTGTCATTTGTTGAAATAAATAAATAAATAAAAATACAGTGTGTCGGTGTCTGTCATAGACTGTAAAAAAAGAAAAGAAAAAAAAAGGTGTCTGTCCGCTGAATGCCCCTCCGATTCTCCTCCGTGGTCATATGGAAAAGTGAATATTTACAAAGAAAACATTAAAACTACAGTTACATTTACACCCTTCCAACAAAGAAATGGATCGACTTCTGTCAGCATGTTGTACACATTTTTTATTTTTTTTTATTTGGACATTTTTTACCATATGATGGCTGAAGCAGCAGCGCGTGACACTGTTTCCACGGTAACCAGATCAACATTGTAAACGGAATTCTACAAAACTGAAGTGAAAACATCAACTGATCATTCAATGGGATAAAATAGCTTCTCTTCCCTGGAAAGGTAAGCAGGTATCCATATTCTTTTTTTTTTTTTTTTTACCTTTATTTATATAGCACTTTTTTACAATGTAGATTGTGTCAAAGCAGCTTTACATTGATAACTGGTACATTATTTTGGCTGCACAGCAGTTCTTAAGGAATAGTGTCAATGCAGGCAGATCAAAGCACTGTTGAATATCAAATATCAATTGTCAAGTGTCCCCAACTAAGCAAGCCAAAGGCGACAGCGGCAAGGAACCCAAACTCCAACAGGTGACATCAGGTGGCAAATAGGTGTTAAAAAGGAGAAAAGAAACCTTAGGAGAAACCAGGCTTAGTCGGGGGGCCAGTTCTCCTCTGGCAAACAGTGCTTTGTTACGATTCAGGCTGCTATCATAAGCCCGATAGGATCGCAACATTCAAAGTATTTAATTCAGTTCCATCCAGTTGAGGATTGTATTCATCACGCCAGTATGGACGGTTGTTGAGGAGCTGCAACCACTGGTTGTCATGTTGATGAGGCCTTCACAATGGATGATCTAGTTGACTCAATCTCTGCTGATACTTCAGGGCTGCGTTGAGGTCGTGTCAAGGCGTTGGTCCTTGGTCTCACCTGGATACGGCCCGGATCCGGCTGACTACGGTAAACCTCGGGATAAACAGAGAGACTAATATTAGCGTAGATGCCATTCTTCTTCTGATGTAACGAGTACATCTGGTGTTATAGGAAGTGTTCCTGGTTCTGGCTGACCTAATTTATGCAGCCTAATAATCCAGTTAACGGATTTGAAAAAATAAATTAATAATGTGTTATGCGTATGCCAGGTTAAAGAGACGCATTTTTAGTCTAGATTTAAACTGACAGAGTGTGTCTGCTTCCTGAACAATGCTAGGAAGATTGTTCCAGAGTTTAGGTGCCAAATAGGAGAAGGATCTACTGCCTGTGGTTGATTTTGATATTTCTGCCATATTTCAGTATCAGCAGACGCAAAACGCTATAAAAGGTGACAACTTTTAAAGTTAAAAAACGATATAAGTTACGTGAATGATAAAAGCTCATTTTGGTTTCTCGGTTTGATAGATTTGAGCAACCATAAACGACGCAAAACATAGGAATTTTGAGTTTATGATAGGATTCCTATATAGAAAAATCACTCCAGCCGCATTTCGCGTGCAGCAATAAAGTCATGTGCAAACGACCTATTGGTGTTTTTCAACCATTTCTCAATAGACTTGCTAAAATCATGAGGGCCCACCCCTAAACCAAGCCCCTAGTGGAATAGAGCAAATCCGGTAAAGCAATTGAAAATGCCCATCATGATCTGACACGCCCCACTGATTGAGAAACACCCACTAGTGTTCTGCACAGACACATGCCTGCAGGATCTTGTGGTCATCAACTACAAATCACTGTTAGTTCAGTGTCACTGTCATGTGTGCTGTCGACTTTCATCAAAATTTCAATGCTGATCCAACGTACATTAAACATTGAAATGTCAATCTCAACCAGAATGACGGTTTGGATCAAAACTCAACATTGTACCAATGTCACTATGCTATCTGGGATAGGTTCTCCGTTGGTTTCGGAGTTCTTCTAAGAAAGGGTTTCAAACAGGCGAACACCAGGGGGTGCTTGAGTTTCTGCAAAACATTGTTTTACAAAATGCAATTTTTAACATGTTAACTAAAGATAATCATTAAATGTTTAACACATTGCTTTAACTATATGCACCAAATTTGATATAGGCTATTTCATTGCTATTATTTTATTTTATTGACAGCCTTATTTATAACAGTAAGATATAACCACATTTGTTTAGTTTTGTCAATAAAATATTTATTAGTCTTTAAATATTTAACTTTCAGTGGAGTTTCTCCTTGCCATAGTCACACTTTGGTTTGTTTACTTCGTATGTTTAGCTTGAATGGCACTATGCTCTGTAAATCTGCTTTTGAATAATATTTGTTGCAAAAAATGTTAAGAAAATTATTTTAACTTAATTGAAAATGTGTTGGGAATACTGTCAACATAATACAAAATAAATAATTTTCAGATAATTTTAATAATTTGCTTTGCCATTAGAATAATAACAATATACAATATAACAATATATATTATTTAATTTTTGAGAAAAAAAAACATGTCTTTATAATATCACAGTATTTTTCTCCCACAATGGGTCCTTTATATGAAATAAATAGCTGCCTTTTATATTCCTCACAATAGTATCCATATATTTGGGGGACCTTGGCATCAAAAACTTTGAAAAGCCCTGTTTTCTAGGGAACCAGCACTTATATTTTCAACTAAAAGTGACAAAAAATAATGTTTTAAGACATTAAATTGTCAAACCATTAAAAAAAAAAGATCTAAATAGAATGTTTATATTTAAGAATGAAAAGTTAAATATAAGTAGCAGAACAGTGGAACATTCTTGGCAGGCCTTTTGGTCACTTTTTCAGGTTCCATCAACAAAAAGACTAAAATGTTTGTAAATCTGATGGGAATAAATGTCCACTAGTCTCATGTAGCCAGACCTTTGACTATTAGCATATGGTTGAGTCCATATTGCAGCTTATTCCAGCCAATATCCGCCCACTTAGACCCTTATTTTTTTTTTAGTAGCAGAAAATGTGTACAGGGACATTTGTACTAAAAAAAAAATCTTTATTTTTTTTTGACAGTCTAAAAGTAATAATACATATTATTTTTGCATCATGTTATCTCAGCATGGCTCAGACCGTAGAGATTTTTTTCTGTCATCTATGACTGACTCAAAGCGGTCATGGGTTCTCCTCACTAGTGTCTTAATGAAGTCATGAGGGCTGATTATATTTTTTTCTTCTTCTTCTTTTTTTTTTTTGCGTCTCTAATTGCTAATTTGTTCAGATGACATATTTAAATGTCAGTCAGGCAGCACAGATCAGTGAAAGTCTAATTATGCAGATTTAGTTAACATGCTTTAATTATAGGAGTGAATGGACAAATTAAGAGGAAATTTAATTGGTTTCTCTTAATGGAACCATCTCTCTGGCATTATCTGCATGTCTTTGACCATTATTTCAGCACCATAAAGCCACTGCGGTATACAGTCAGTTTAATCATTTAAATGAAAGTTGTCATCCAAAACAACGATTACATTAAAATATCAAGACAACTTGCCTGAAGATGTGAAATCTGTAAGTGATTGTGATGGATATTAAAACTAAACAGGACTCGAACTACACAATTTTATATTTACACCTATTAAATATGAGTGTTTACGGACTAAAAGTGCAAGGTCAAATACTTTTCTTTCAAATAATAAACAAGAACATGATGGAAAGTTAGTGAGTAAATGCATTACAGATAAATTGCAATGTAGGTATACATGGAGACTTCAGATGCAAAAGCCTCTAATGGTTTTCTTTAAAAATGTATATATATATACTGTATCTATATATATATATATATATATATAATCAGCAGTTAGCCCATTGAAATTATTCAGTGTCTAGACAATGTTTTTTCATTTATTGTTCTCTTGAAGATGTGTTATGCCACGGGAGATGTTTTCTGATGTTTCAACTTTTCTGCCTCTGCAAGGAGAGATGGACCATAAATGTCAAAAACTGTAATGATATGCATTCAAATTCTTCTGCCTGCCAAATCGAATTCAGTAGATTTATAGCTGACGAAGCATGTCTTATTTGTTCATATAAAGTGCGTTGGCAACTCAAACCACCTCAAAGATGCACCTGATATTGCAGCAGTTCAGTATAACTTAATATAAACTCCTGATATTTAGCGTATGTGGACTGTGTGGTTTGAAAAGTAAAATAGTGAAATAAAAAAACAACGTTTCCCACTTTATATTGATAGGAATATTATATAAAGAACAGAATATTATGTAGAAAAGAGCAAGACAGCTTCAGACTCAAACCTGTAGAGCCCACATGTGCATTACTGCTCTGGCTCTGACTAAAACTACTGCATCATCTCATCTGAATATGGGTCAATGACGTGACGGGTCATTTTTTTTGTCCAAAGGCCTTAATAATAATAAAAAACAAAGATATGACATCCAAAGTATGTAAGGTAGTAGATCTCTTTTATCTTTTAGATCTGTTTTATTGAATCCAAAAGGTTTTAATTATATTTTGCTACGTATAAAGGTATTTTAAAGATTTTGAAGTGTCGAAAGGTCATTCGGTTTAACCGTCCAAAGGCCAACATTTTATTTGTGATTAAAATATCTTAAAATGTAATAAATGTATATATTTTTTATCCTGGCATGATTTTATAACATCATCAACATAGTGCAAAATGGTATTAAAATTATGTGTAGAAGTCGTTGCTTTGTTATGAGAATGAATGTCCGGAAAAATTAATTTCATTGATGTCATTCGGAGTAACCAATATAAAGAGACCATTTTGGATCAAGTCATGCGGTCAATATCATGTGACAGGATGTGTCATCATTTAGACACCTGCAAAGGACCACATGGTCATGAAGCAAAGTAACTAACTCTCTTTTAACTATTTGAAAAATTCATGTTTTCACTTGCTCATACGCATGTCCCGAAACATCAGGTCATTCGGTACAACCGTTATAAAACATGGAAAATGTTGTAATATTTTAAAAACATGTACTAAATATAAAATGATTAATTGTCCTTTTGCTAGCTAGATAGCTAGATATCAGCCTGTTAGCATTGTTTGAAAATATTGTCAATCGTTATAACAAAAATTGTGATTCGGTAAAATCGAAATTTTGGTTAAATCGAATGACTTTTTTGGTGACAAATTTTGTCCATCTTGAAAAAAATGACAAAAGCAGTGTTAATTGATTATAAAAACAACATAATCTCATTGTTAACACTTAATAAAACTTCAAAATAACATTTGTTAGTCCTAATTGATTTGTTAATGAGTTAGATTAGTGCTTATGATTGCATTTGTTACAAAACTATACTCATTATTGCCTAAAATATGAGTGGTGGAAAAACAGTACTTAGAAATGCATAATGGTCCTGATACTGATGTATTTAAGGCATTTTATGTTTGTCATGTTTCCCTGACTGGCACATGAGTTCATTCTAAAACTACTTCTAGTTCTGCCATCTGCTGATGAAGGTTACGTGTGATCAGATCTCCGCCGTGATGCTTACAGTAAGAGCCGAGCTCAAGTGACACACTCATCTATTCCAGGAAACTCTGTTATTAAAGTCAGAGTGTGTCTCAGGACATGACTGCGCGCTGGCAAACATCTGATGCCTCCCATGTCATGACTGTTCCCGTGTGTCATAGAAATGTAAAGAAAAATGTATGAAATTAATCACATGTGTTTTATACAGTAGCTAATGTAATGTTTGTTGTTCTACCATTACGTGACCTTAAAGTCAGTATGAAACAAATGTACTCCATTCAAGTTTGACCTAACGCTTCATTTCTAAATATATAACCATTGTTAGTTCTTATGGTTAGTGTTCAGGGCCCCTTTTGAGGGTTAGGGTTTGACCCAATCCTGGATTGTTCTATTCTCATCTTGGAGTTGTTGTCATAGTAACAGATCCGTGAGCTCCAGAGGAGGTTTGTTTAACGTAAACAGGATTTGATTGTGGCTTTATTAGCAGATGTGATACTAGAAGTCTGTCCCAGATGCTGCATACATTTTATGAGAACAATCTGATGAACCAGGACAGTAATCATTTTAAAATTATAATACATAAATGATCATGTATAAGATGTACAAGTATTTGAAATTTCTACATACGGAGTTTGTGTAATGATTAATGTAAGCAAATGAAATTTAGCATCTTTTTTTGATAGTGTTTCCCAACATACTGTAAGAATGCAAGCTTTGAAAAAACAAAAAAACAAACAAACACAATTTGTGCTAGTGAGCAACCCAGATTATTACAACCCGAATTCCAGAAAAGTTGGGACGTTTTTAAAATTTGAATAAAACGAAAACTAAAAGACTTTCAAATCACATGAGCCAATATTTTATTCACAATAGAACATAGATAACATAAATGTTTAAACTGAGAAATTTTACACTTTTATCCACTAAATAAACTCATTTCAAATGTGATGCCTGCTACAGGTCTCAAAAAAGTTGGCACGGGGGCAACAAATTGCTGAAAAAGCAAGAAATTTATTAAGTTAATTGATATCAGGTCTGTAACATGATTAGCTATAAAAGGGATGTCTTAGAGAGGCAGAGTCTCTCAGAAGTAAAGATGGGCAAAGGCTCTCCAATCTGTGAAAGAGTGCGTAAAAAGATTGTGGAAAACAATGTTCCTCAACGTCAGATTGCAAAGGCTTTGCATATCTCATCATCTACAGTGCATAACATCAAAAGATTCAGAGAAACTGGAGAAATCTCTGTGCATAAGGGACAAGGCTGAAGACCTTTATTGGATGCCTGTGGTCTTCGGGCCCTCAGACGACACTGCATCACTCATCAGCATGATTGTGTCAATGACATTACTAAATGGGCCCAGGAATACTTCCAGAAGCCACTGTCGGTATACACAATCCGCCGTGCCATCTGCAGATGCCAACTAAAGCTCTATCATGCAAAAAGGAAGCCATATGTGAACATGGTCCAGAAGCACCACCAGGCCAAGGCTTATTTAAAATAGACTGTTTCAAAGTGGAAAGGTGTTCTATGGTCAGACGAGTCCAAATTTGACATTCTTGTTGGAAATCATGGACTGCATTTCCTCCGGGCTAAAGAGGAGATAGACCTTCCAGCGTGTTATCAGCGTTCAGTTCAAAAACCAGCATCTCTGATAGCATGGGGGTGCATAAGTGTAGGGCAGCTTGCATGTTTTGGAAGGCACTATGAATGCTGAAAGGTATATAAAAGTTTTAGAGCAACATATGCTCCCCTCCAGATGATGTCTATTTCAGGCAAGGCCTTGTGTATTTCAGCAGGACAATACAAAACCACGTACTGCAGCTATTACAACAGCATGGCTTCGTCGTAGAAGAGTCTGGGTGCTGAACTGGCCTGCCTGGACTAAATTCCAACACCAAAACTCCAGAAACTCATAACCTCGATGCCCAGACGTTTTCAAACTGTTTTGAAAAGAAGAGGAGATGCTACATCATGGTAAACACCGTCACAACTATTTTGAGATTTCTATTTTGAGCAGGCATCAAATTTGAAATGAGCTCATTTTGTGCATAAAATTGTAAAATTTCTCAGTTTAAACATTTGTTATGTTATCTATGTTCTATTGTGAATAAAATATTGGCTCATGTGATTTGAAAGTCTTTTAGTTTTCATTTATTTCAAATTTAAAAAACATCCCCAACTTTTCCGGAATTCGGGTTGTATAATTAACTAGAGCTATATATTAAAAACATTTCTAAAACTTATTTAGAAATATATAGAAATATATAAATAAATTTAGAGGGACAAACACAGGCAAACAGTGGAAGCAGGTGAGTAATAGATCAAGCACATTCTGAACAGTCACTTAGCTGATGGTTAACAGTGTTTGTCTTGCAGGAGGAGGAATCGATGTGGAACGGAGAACAGAAGAACAGGAGACGGATGACGACAGGAATGGAGAGTAGCTCAGGTGAGTAGCGGGTAAGGAGTCCAGGTACGTAAGACGAGACCAGACAGTGAAGTGAAGGGAGTGAGAGTCTTTATGGAGTCCTTGTGATCAGTCCTCGGGAGACTGTAAGCGAGTGGGTGGAGCGTGGTGATCCGGTGATGATGTGTAGGTGTTGGTGGGTGTTGGCTGTGACTTCGTGACAGTACCCCCCCCTCCACTGGCGGCTCCTGATGACCGGATGGGGCGACAGGAGCAGGGCGGTCCGGATGTTCAGCGTGGAATTGCGTGAAGAGCGAGGGGTCGAGGATGTTGTGACGGTTGACCCAGGAACGTTCTTCTGGGCCATAGTCCTCCCAGTCAACAAGGTATTCCAATTGGGGACCCCGTTGTCGGGAGTCGAGGATCACCCGCACCCGGTAGATGGCCTCTTTTTCAGCGATGTCGGAAGGAGGAGGTACCGCATTGTCACCAGGATCTGTGGAAGGAGAAGACATGGTTCAGTGTGGGGCTTCAACAAGGACTTCATGAAATGAAGACGACATACGGTACTGTGCAGGGAGGTTGAGACGGTAGGTGACCTCATTGAGCTTCCTCTGTATGGTGAATGGACCTATGTACCAGGGACTCAGCTTGCGGCAGGGCAGTCGGAGACGGATGTCCTATGTCGAGAGCCACACCTTCTGGCCAGGATGGTAACGAGGAGTAGGGCCTCTTCTGGTGTCAGCATGTCTCTTGTGTCTCCGAACTGCCTGCTGGAGGTGGACATGAGCTGAGTCCCACACTCTCTCGCTCTGCTGGAACCAGTGGTTGACAGCTGGAACCTCTGAGGGCTCACCCGACCAGGGGAAGATAGGTGGCTGGTAGCCCAGGATGCACTGGAACGGGGTGAGCCCTGTGGTGGTCTGCCGGATGGAATTCTCTGGCATACTCCGCCCATGGTAGGAACTGGCTCCAGCTGTCCTGGTTCTGGTGGCAGTACAACCTCCCCCCAGGTACCTCCCGATTTCCTGGATCTTGCGCTCAGTCTGGCCGTTGGTCTGTGGATGGTATCCAGACCACAGGCTGACTGACACTCCTAGGAGCTTAAAGAAGGCTTGCCGAACTCGTGAGATGAACTGTGGTCCATGGTCGGAGACAATGTCTTCAGGAATGCCGAAATGACAAGGCTTCGGCAGCTTCAAACGTGGTAGGAAGGCCCTTTAGGGGTATGAGTTTGCAAGCCTTGGAGAATCGGTCCATGATTACAAGCACATAGGTGAAGTTATTAGACGGTGGTAGGTCAGTCATGAAATCAAATCTCAGATGTGTCCACGGTCAACGAGGTACGGTTAAGGGAACCAACTTGCCCTCGGGGAGCCTCCTAGGAGTGTTGGCGATGGCACAGACTGAGCACCCCTTGATGTAGCGGGAGATATGGAGGGCCACCAGTAGTGTTGCAGCAGGAGCGAGAGGGTACGTAAACTGCCTGGGTATCAAGAGCCCGGAGAGGTGTGAGCTAAGTCCATGAGGCGCTGACGGTGGGCCAGTGGAACATAGAGAAGCCCTTCAGGACCTCCCGGCGGAGCTGGTTTGGTGCGGTTTGCTTGGGAAATGCGTTGGTTGATGGACCACTGGATCGGCCTGACGATCATGGCTGGAGGGAGAATAGGTTCAGGATCGGAGCTCTCAGGATCGGGTTGATACAGACGGGATAAGGCGTCAGCTTTGCAATTCCTGGTTCCAGGATGGTAGGAGACCGTGAAGTTGAATCTAGTGAAGAAGAGGGGCCCAGCGGGCTTGGTATTCAAGGTTTCGGTGATCCGTGATGACTTCAAATTGATGTCATGCTCATGCTAACTTGATGGCAAGAAGCTCATGGTTCCCGATGTCATAATTTTGCTCCGCCAGGGATAGCTTTTTGGAGTAGAAGGCACATGGATGGAGTCGTGATGGATCACTCTGCCGCTGTGACAACACCGCTCTGACCCCGGTGAGGCATCGACTTCTACGACGAATGGGAGGTCAGGGTTCGGATGAACCAGGATCGGAGTGGTGAGGAAGGCTTCTCGGGCAGATGGAGTCCAGGACAGAGACTTGGGCCGGCCTTTGAGGAATGAGGTGAGGGGTACACTGAGAAGACTGTAGTTATGGATGAAGCGAAGATAAAAGTTTGCAAACCCCAGGAAGCATTGTAACTTGTGGGTAATGGCCAGTTGCGGATAGTTTCCACCTTCCTCTGGTCCATCTGGATGCCATGTTGGTCAATGACGTAGCCCAGGAAATGCACGGAGGTGGTATGGAACTCGCACTTGAGGTATAGGTGGTGTTGACGTAGCTTCTCGAGGACCTGGGAGACGTGTTGGCGATGTTCGGCCAGGTTCCGGGAGTAAATGAGGATGTCGTCGATGTAGACCACTACGAACCAGTGGAGGAACTCCCGGAACACCTCAGTCATGTAGTTCTGAAATACGGAGGGAGAGTTGGACAGGCCATACGGCATAACCCGGTATTCATCCAGTCCAGATGGTGTGATGAAGGCAGTTTTCCACTCATCCCCCCAGCGTATATGAATGAGGTTAGCGCTGGGCAACTCAGATTAACTGCTTGACATGTGGATTTAATCCCTGGCAAAAGGCTGTTATCAGGGCCGTTTTTTTTTTTGTCCAAATTCTTCCCGGAAGTGATTGAAGAAGGCAGCTATGGTGGCTGTCACAGGGGCATTAGATTCCCAGAGGGGCTGAGCCCATTGTAGTGCTCATCCGGAGAGCAGGGAGATGACAAACGCCATCGGGGCGCGTTCGGATGAAAAGAGTTGAGGCTGGGCTTCCCGATATAGCGAGCACTGAAAGAGAAACCCACTGCAATCCTCTGCTGCGTCGGAGAATGTCGCTGGTCAGGCCATGGGACTGCAGCTGATGAAGAAGCAGCGGGTGCTGGGTGAAGGAGTGCTTGGTGGACGGCGTGCACAAGATCAGCTGGGACTGTGAGTGCAGTGCTTGGAGATGGCGATTCTAGTGAGGACCGTACTGCGTCGACCAAGATGGCAAACGGGTCGAGAGTACGATCCCTGCCTGTGTCTGAGGTGCTCTGCATGAGGTCTGGTCTTCTGTCAAGACACAGACGGAGGCAGAGAGGTGAGTGAACACAGATGTATATTTATTTAGACAGAGGCATGAACACAAGCAAACAGTGGAAGCAGGTGAGTAATAGATCAAGCACTTTCTGAACAGAATAATTAAAACTGAAATAAAAATGAATAAACTACATAGACATATTTTTAAAAAAAACGAATAAAATGACAAACACAACATAAAACATCAACTAAAATTAAAATATAAAAATGAAAGATTAAAAATATTGATAAAACTATATTATGTCGATCTAGATACTAAAATAACACTGTACACCCAGCTATCATTAAATTACATGTGAACTTCATTTTAGTATATTAATATGAACTTCATCTTCATCTTGGCAAAAAATACATGAAAACTGATGAAATGCAAGAGATAAACTTACAATAAACTGTTAAAAATTTAATTTCCACACAATTTGGCAGCACTTTCAACTTATTCATTATCAACTTTTATTATCTATATGACATATAAAGACACTCTTTATATGTGATGTTATGGTGTCATCACATTACTCACCTTGCTGGTTTGAAGTAGGTTATTTTGGGTAATTTCAGCAATTACTTCTTTTCCCCAAAAAAAGGCCAAAATAATTGCATTTTAGGTAGTTGAACTGAGATTCAGAAAGCTGACATCTCCTATGTAATAGCTTGCTGTTTAAAAACCATTATAACTCTCATTTTGTGAAAATTAATATGTGTAGAGGGTACATCGGGGCTAAAGGTGCACTGGGGTAAAAGGCGCATTTGACTTTATTGTCCTTTAAACCACTGGATGGCACAAAAAAACACAACCGCATTTAATGATGCACATGGAAATTTGGCTGATCCTTGATGCGATCGTGGACAGCCACGCGAAGTTGATTCTGTGCTAATTTGATCTAATATTTCATGTTTTTTAAAATGTTGTAGATTTATGTAGTAAATGAGAATGATTGAATCAAATCAAATTATTGTCTGTGAGAATCGAGTTAATGTCCACCTAATAGATAATCACCATATTTATAAAAGAAACCATCATATTTAAAAATATGGTAATAATCTCATAATATAATAATATCATATTTTTTGTTACTACTGTAAAGCTATATCAAATTATTATGGGATCTCTGTGAATGCTTTCAGTAGTTGTTTTAATAATTTTGTTCATGTATTTTTAAAATGAACATATTTTAATGACAATATATTTATTGAACAAATAAATTATTTATTTATCAGAATAAACTGAAGATAGTACATTTGCTAAAGTGATTGCTTAAGTATTAACTTAGACATTATTAAAAAACTTATTACTTTAGCTAAAGTATTTGTATCAGTACTCTGTGCCTTTTACCCCATGCTGGTTTTACCCTGTGTTGCCACCTCATACATTTATAAGATTTTTTAAACAAACAAACAAACAGAACACTTTTATGATTCATTTTCATACAAAATCTGTTGCTCCATAAATGTTCAATAAAAACATTTTTTTACACTATGGGAGTAGTGAAAAGCTCATTTTCCTCTAGCCCTGTTGTACCCTACCGATTTTTGTGAAAATCAGCTACAATGTGGCACTATAATAAGCAACTTTATGTTTTAGCTAATAACTGTCACGGAGTCACAACCAGCACCATCGTCACCAGACATTCACGCTCCTCCCACTCGTTCACAATCCCCTGAGTTCTGATCACCTGCACCTCATCACCAGACACCCTTAAAAGACGCTCACTCCCTTCACACAGTGTCTGGTCTCGTCAGACTTCCATGGACTCCTTACCTGTGACTTACCTGCGTCTTCCTCCTACCGTCTCCCGTCTTCAGTCTCCAACCCCGCTCTGGATATCCGTTCCTACGAAAGACACTCTGATTACACTCAGCTAAGTGACTTTCAAAGTGTTTCAAAGACCAATTATTTAACGTCCGTCAACATGATGAATCTGTGAGTACGTATGTCCTTCATTTCCGCACCCTAGCAGTAGCCAGCGATTGGAATGAAACTGCTCTAATAACTGCTTTTCGCCAGAGACTGAATAACAGTATCAAACAAATTATAAACTATGGGTTTAGAGAATCTCATTTAGAAAACCATCCGGGTTGTCCAACGCTTCTCTGCATGCCAGCTCAACTCACCCGCTGTCAACCCTCTGCACGCCTCACCATCTGTTGCCCTTCCAGTACCAAAACCCATGCAGGTGGATTCCATTTGCCTAACCCGTGTGCACCGTCAGAGAAGATTACAACACCATCTCTGCTTATACTGTGGGGGAGAGGACCATTTGATCGCTGCCTGTCCTGTACGACCACCACTGCCAGCGGTGAGTACTATCCAGCTACCAGCTCGCATTGCACCTCTTACAAGAACGCCTGTACATCTCCTTAACTCTCATGTCTGAGTTTTAGCGCAAGCCCTCATCGACTCTGGCTCTGCAGGAAACTTCATCAGCAACCAAATTCTCCAGAAACTAAATGTACGTCGCAAGCGATGCCAACTGGATTACCACGACTACCGCCACCTGAACTCCCAAACCTTCAAGTTCAGTTATCCCCTTCCTCTGGTCCCTGTGACCCTGGAGCAGCTACGTGGAGCTCACATCTTCTCCAAGCTGGACCTGGGGAGCGTGTACAACCTGATTCGGATATCGTTAATTCATCTTTATCACTAGGATACGTACAAAAAACTTTTAAGTTGGCTATTATTAAACCTCTTATTAAAAAACCACAACTTGATCCTAGAGAATTAGTCAATTACAGGCCAATCTCAAATCTCACTTTTCTGTCAAAAATACTAGAAAAGGCTGTATCATCACAACTATGTTCCTTTTTAGAAAGAAATAGTATCTATGAGGATTTCCAGTCAGGATTTAGACCATACCATAGTACTGAAACTGCTCTCATTAGAGTTACTAATGATTTGCTCTTATCATCAGATCGTGGTTGTATCTCTCTATTAGTGTTACTGGATCTTAGTGCTGCATTTGACACTATTGATCACAATATTCTTTTAAATAGACTCGAAAATTATGTTGGCATTAGTGGAATTGCATTGTCATGGTTCAAATCATACTTATCTGACCGTTATCAGTTTGTAGAAGTAAATGAAGAGAGGTCATATCGATCACAAGTTGAATATGGAGTACCGCAAGGCTCGGTACTAGGACCATTGCTTTTCACTCTGTACATGCTACCCTTAGGAGATATCATCAGGAAGCACGGTGTTAGTTTTCACTGTTACGCTGATGATACTCAGCTCTATATTTCTTCGCGCCCTGACGAAACTTACCAATTCACAAAATTAACGGAATGCATAGCTGATATAAAAAATTGGATGACCAGTAATTTCCTACTACTAAATTCAGAAAAAACAGATATTCTAATTTTTGGACCAAAAACTTCCTCACGTAATAACCTAGAATACTGTCTAACACTTGATGGCTGCTCTGTTAAGTCTTCGTCGTCAGTTAGGAACCTGGGTGTGCTCTTTGATACCAATCTTTCATTTGAAGGCCATGTTTCTAGCATCTGTAAAACCGCATTCTTCCATCTTAAAAATATATCTAAATTACGACATATGCTCTCGATGACAAATGCGGAACAGTTAGTTCATGTGTTCATGACCTCAAGGCTAGATTACTGTAACGCTCTACTAGGTGGTTGTTCTGCTTGCCTGATAAATAAACTACAGCTCGTACAAAATGCAGCAGCTAGAGTTCTTACTAGAACTAGGAAATATGACCATATCAGCCCGGTTCTGTCAACACTGCATTGGCTTCCTGTTAAACATCGTATAGATTTTAAAATCTTACTAATTACCTACAAAGCACTAAATGGTTTAGCTCCCCAGTACCTGAGCGAGCTCTTAATGCATTATAGTCCTTCGCGTCTATTACGATCTCAGAATTCAGGCCAGCTAATAATACCTAGAATATCAAAATCAACTGCAGGTGGTAGATCCTTCTCCTATTTGGCACCTAAACTCTGGAACAATCTTCCTAGCATTGTTCGGGAAGCAGACACACTCTCTCAGTTTAAATCTAAACTAAAAACACATCTCTTTAACCTGGCATACACAACACATTATCAATTTATTTTTTTGAAATCCGTTAAAGGATTATTAGGCTGCATAAATTAGGTCAGCCGGAACCGGGAACACTTCCAATAACACCAGATGTACTCGTTACATCAGAAGAAGAATGGCATCTACGCTAATATTAGTCTTTCTGTTTATCCCGAGGTTTACCGTAGTCAGCCGGATCCGGGTGAGATCGAGGACCTGCGCCATGACACAACCACAACACAGCCCTGAAGTATCAGCAGAGATTGAGTCAACTAGATCATCCACTATGAAGGCCTCATCAACATGACAACCAGTGGCACATCTCCTCAACAACCGTCCATACCGGTGTGATGAATACGATCCTCAACTGGATGGAACTGAATTAAACACTTTGAATGTTGCGATCCTATCTGACTTATGATAGCAGCCTGAGTCGTAACAAAGCACTGTTCGCCAGAGGAGAACTGGCCCCCCGACTGGGCCAGGTTTTTTCTCCATTTTAACACCTGTTTGCCACCTGATGTCACCTGTTGGAGTTTGGGTTCCTTGCCGCTGTCGCCTTTGGCTTGCTTAGTTGGGGACACTTGACAATTGACATTTGATTTTCAACAGTGCTTTGATCTGCCTGCATTGACACTATTCCTTAAGAGCTGCTGTGCTGCCAAAATAATGTACCAGTTATCACTGTAAAGCTGCTTTGACACAATCTACATTGTAAAAAGCGCTATATAAATAATGGTGACCACGTCCATACCATACAGGGAAAGCCGCTGGGTCGTGGTCGTGTTCATCATTTCTCCCCCAGACTGACGCTCCGCATCGGCTGCCTGCATTCAGAGGACATTACATTCACTGGAAGGTTCCACCGTGGACATCATCCTGGGACGCCCATGGCTCAACCAACATCAACCTTGCATCAAATGGAACACTGGTGAGATCCTCAAGTGGACCAACAGATGTTTTTCCAAGTGTTTATCCTCTCCAAGAAGATCTTCCTCGAAGCTGCCACCTTCCTCTTCCACTTCCAACATTCCGCCTATCCTCTCCACTTCCGTCGAAAGTCCTGAAACAGATCTCAAGGTGGAAATTCCTCACGAATACCGGGCGTTCCAGGATGTGTTCAGTAAGCAGTTGGCTACTCAATTACCACCTATTCGGCCATGGGACTGTGCCATTGACTTACTGCCTCAGGGCTACCCTACCCTACCCCTTTGTCCATCCCGGAGCAGAAGGCCATGGAGGAGTACGTACAGGAGGCTTTACAGCAACAGTTCATCAGACCATCTACGTCCCCTGCCGCTTCTAGCTTCTTCTTCATGGCCAAGAAGGACGGACGCTTGAGGCCGTGCATTGACTACCGCCACCTGAACTCCCAAACCGTCAAGTTCAGTTATCCCCTTCCTCTGGTCCCTGTGACCCTGGAGCAGCTACGTGGAGCTCGCATCTTCTCCAAGCTGGACCTGGGGAGCGCGTACAACCTGATTCGGATACGCCGAGGGGACGAGTGGAAGACTGCCTTCATCACCCCATCTGGCCATTACGAGTACTGGGTTATGCCGTATGGCCTGTCCAACTCTCCCTCGGTGTTCCAGAATTACATGAATGAGGTGTTCCGGGAGTTCATCAACCGATTCGTGGTGGTTTACATCGATGACATCCTCATCTACTCCCGGAACCTGGCCGAACATTGCCAACACGTCTCCCAGGTCCTGGAAAGGCTCCACCTCTACCTGAAACTGGAGAAGTGCAAGTTCCACACCACCTCTGTGCACTTCCTTGTATACATCATTGACCAACACGGCATCCAGATGGACCAGAGGAAGGTGGAATCCATCTGCAACTGTCCTTTACCCACCACCGTCAAGGAGCTCCAACGCTTCCTGGGATTTGCAAACTTCTGCCATCGCTTCATTCACAACTACAGTCTCCTCAGTGCACCCCTCACCTCGCTCCTCAAAGGCCAGCCCAAGTCTCTGTCCTGGACTCCATCTGCCCAAGAAGCGTTCCACCATCTCCAGGAAGCTTTACTCACTGCTCCGATCCTGGTCCACCCTGACCCGGATCTTCCGTTCTCCGTCGAGGTCGACGCATCCTCCGCCGGGGTCGGAGCGGTACTTTCACAGCGGCAGGGTGACCCACCACGACTCCATCCATGTGCCTTCTTCTCCATGAAGCTATCCCCAGTGGAGCAAAACTATGACATTGGTAACAGAGAACTTCTCGCCATCTAGTTAGCTTTGGAAGAATGGAGACACTGGCTGGAGGGAGAGAAACACCCATTCGAGGTCATCCCTGATCACCATAAACTGGAGCATCTCCGTGATGCAAAACGTTTGAACCCACGTCGAGCCCGCTGGGCTCTCTTCTTCACAAAATTCAATTTCACGGTCTCCTATCGCCCTGGGAACAAGAATTGCAAAGCCGATGCTCTTTCCCAGCTATATCAACCAGATCCAGAGAATCCTGACCCTGAACCAATCCTCCCTTCAGCCATGATCATCAGCCCCATTCAGTGGTCCATCAACCAGTGTATTACTGAAGCTAACCACCGGGAACCAGCTCCGCTGGGAGGTCCTGAGGGGCTCCTCTACATACCACCAGTCCACCGTCAGCCCCTCATGGACTTAGCTCACACATCTCCAGGCTCTGGACACCCAGGCAGGACATGTACCGTCTCACTCCTGCAACAACACTACTGGTGGTTCTCCATGTCTCAGGATATCTCCCGCTACATCAAGGGTTGCTCAGTCTGTGCCGTTGCTGACACTCATAGGAGGTTACCGGAAGGTAAACTGGTACCCTTGCCTATACCACGGAGACCATGGACACACCTCGGCGTGGACTGTAGGACTGACCTGCCTGCCTCTAACGGCTTCACCTGTGTGTTGGTAGTGGTAGACAGATTCTCCAAAACCTGTAAACTCATCCCCCTCAAGGGTCTTCCCACCACTTTTGAAGCCGGCAAGGCTCTGTTCCATAATGTCTTCCGAAGACATTGTCTCCAACCGGGGTCCCCAGTTCATTTCAAGAGTGTGGCAAGCCTTCCTCAGACTCCTAGGAGTGTCCATCAGCCTGTCCTCCAGATACCATCCCCAGACCAACAGCCAGGCTGAACGGAAGATCCAGGAGATCGGGAGGTACCTGAGAGTCTACTGCCACCGGAACCAGGACAGCTGGAGCCAATGCCTCCCCTGGGCGGACTATGCCTAGAATTCCCTACGACAGACCACCACAGGACTCATCCCTTTCCAATGTGTTCTGACCAACCTTCTCTCTTCCCTTGGTCGGGTGAGCCCTTGGAGGTACCAGCTGTCAACCACTGGTTCCCGCAGAGCGAGAGAGTGTGGGACTCAGCGCATGTCCATCTCCAGCAGGCAGTCCGGAGACACAAGCAACAAGAGGATGCCAGAAGAGGCCTGACTCCACAATAACATCCTGGCCAGAAGGTTTGGCTCTCCACAAGGGACATCCATCTCCGACTGCCCTGCCGCAAGCTGAGTCCTCGGTACATAGGTCCATTCACCATACAGAGGCAGCTAAACGAAGTCACCTACCGACTCAACCTCCCAGCACAGTATCGTATCTCACCATCATTTCACGTATCCCTATTAAAGCCTTACACTGATCCCATGCCTTCTCCCTTCACAGATTTTGGTGAAGGTGCGGTACCTCCTCCTCCCGAAATCGCTGAGGAGGAAACCATCTACTGGGTGCGGGCGATCCTCGACTCCAGACGACGAGGTCCCCAATTGGAGTACCTCGTAGACTGGGAAGACTACGGCCCAGAGGAGCGCTCCTGGGTGAACCATCACGACATCCTCGACCCCTCACTCCTCACGCAATTCCACGCAGACCACCCAGATCATCCTGCTCCCTGGGGTCGAGGCAGACCCCGTCATCGTCACCCCATCCGGTCGTCAGGAGCAGCCCGTGGAAGAGGGGGTGCTGTCACGGAGTCACAACCAGCACCATCGTCACCAGACATTCACGCTCCTCCCACTCATTCAAAATCCCCTGAGTTCTGATCACCTATACCTGCACCTCATCACCAGACACCCTTAAAAGACGCTCCTTCACACAGTGTCTGGTCTCGTCAGACTTCCATGGACTCCTCACCTGTGACTTACCTGCATCTTCCTGTGGCTTCCTCCTACCATCTCCCGTCTTCAGTCTCTAACCCCGCTCTGGATATCCGTTCCGACGAAAAAACTCTGATTACACTCAGCTAAGTGACTGTTTCGAAGTGCTTGTTCATCTACTTACCTGCCCTCAAACATCTGTGTTCGTGCCTCTGTGTAAATAAACTCCTGTGTTTAACTCACTCATCTGCCTCCATCTGTGTCCTGACAATAACCCCATCAAAATTCTAATTTCTTCTAAATCCCTGCTTTTAAGCCAGAACAATATTAAATAAAGCAATAAGCCCCAATAATTTGTAGTTTACAGTGAATTTATAACAGCTAAGGGGTGTTGTTGGCCTAAAACCCCCTTAGTTGTTATGAATTCACTGTAAACCACAGCTTCACGGGGGTTATTGTTTTTATAAAACTGTTACCACAAAATACAAATATTAAAGCCAAAAAATATGCATCAATGCAAGTTTCATGAAGTAAAATCACTAAAAGCCTTCCTTCCGCTGGAAAAAAATAGTCCCTGACTTGTAAACAGCAACAGAAGTTACATTATTACGCCTCTAGATGGCAGCAAATATTCTCTTTATGAGAGAGCCACTGAGTCGCAAAGACTTTTATATTGAAACTTGTTGTGAACACGGAATAAGACGCAAATGACAAATGCTTTGACTAGCGCTGTCAGTGTCAGCAGGGCACCGGAAAAAACCATTAACTGTTAAGACAAGTTAAAACGTATTTTTTATTGTGAACTTAGGACTGACCTGAAGGAAAATGATGAATCTTAATGATGGGAAACTGAGGCTTTCATCAAATTGTGCCGGAAAATGGTTTATTACTCGAAGCTTTTTAACTCGAAGCGCATTAGCGACATCTGGTGGTCAGACTTGTTTTCTGCACCATATCTAAATCATCACAGAGTAGATCTACGGTTTAAAAAAAACACGTGACCAAACAAAGCGTCGGAAATCCGTGACATACGGAATCACTCTTGTCTTGGATCAATACAGTTCTATCTAATCTGATCTCATCTAAATTAATTTGTGACAATGAGACATGTCATGTGTAGCCGAGTCAACAGATTCACATATTGATTAATAATATAAAATAAACAATGATGTGATCATAATTGACGTGAGAATATTTTGGATGAGCTGTTTAACCCTTATGTTCTGTTTGGGGTCTCTGAGACCCCAGCAATAAAACATGATTAGCCTAAATGCATTTTCCTTTTATGCATCAGGTGAAGCGCCAGTTTTTTCAAACCAGCTGTCCTGACTTTCTGATACTGCATGACGTTCGAAGCTTCAAACGCCATCAATCACGTGGTATTGTCATTTCGATACAAGCATCGGTACAGTGTGTGATACAATAGTGCTTTGAAAACTGCAGTATCTGCAGAGCCCCAGTATCAACCGTCCCATCGTTACTAAATCTGAATGCAGGTAATACACTCGGTCACTCAATATCTCTCTCACGATACTCTTCTACATAATTCAGTAAGCTTTAATGAACAATATCAAATGAGAACGTATGTTTACGTTGCTAAGGGTGTTGTACAGTGATACACGACCGCTGGGTGAAGCGGTCATAGCAGTGTTGTATTCATACATTTTTTTTTTATATATAATAAACAAGTTACTTTTCGTGAAGTACGCATGGAACCGCAGCAACACACAGACACAGTGGCGCAGTAATACTGATGTAATGAGGTCACAGGTGTATGTTTGTAGAGTAATTTACAACGGCTTCGAACTTGGCTCAACCAATCAGAATCAAGGGCTGGAACTATCCATTTTATAATCTAATTTTTAAGATTATCTAAAAACTTTATCTGCCATTCTAATTTGTTCTAAACTATCAGCCATTTCAACTGAAAGATGATGTCACAGACACGCCAGGCTCCACCATCACCCAATCACAGCGCACTCCCTCACCAGAGTTCTGAGTACACGCACCTGTCACCAATCATCACCCCAATCAGCCACGACATAAAAGACTCACCTACACTTCAGTCAGTGTCCGTTCTCGTTTGCATGTAGATCTACGTCTATGCTTACCTCAAGGACTCCAATATACTTACTATCTCCTCTCCAGCGTGCTCCTTGTCTCCTTCCGTGTTCCAGTCTTCGTGTGAGTTCCCCAGTGTCGTCTCATCACTGCTACGGTCTCCATTCCTCAGCCTCCACGATCTTGTTTGTAGCTTCCAAAGGGCAGAACTAAATGAAAAAATATGTTCTTTAAACAAAATAAAAAAAACTTGCACATCAACTTCTTGTTCAAAAGTTTTCACCCCTGACTCTTAACGCATCGTGTTTCCTTCTGGAATGTCTGCAGCTTTTGTAATAGTTTTGTCTGAGTCCTCAGTGTGAAAAGATGGATCTTAAAATCATATAGTAACTGCTGGAAAGGGTTCAAATATGCAGAAGATGCTGGAAAACTGAAAGATCTGTAGGACCTGAAGGATTTTTCTGAAGAACAAGAGCTCAGTTGAACTGCTCAGAATAAACAAGGGACTCATGAACAACCATAACAAAAAAACAAAACAAAAAAACAGTCATGGATCATCCAGGTAACTACACACAGTATTAAGAATCAAGGGGATGTAAACTTTTGAACAGGTTCATTTTTATAAATTCTGCTATTTTTTTTTGTCTTGTGGACTTGTAAACAACTGTTATGTGAAATAGTTTATTAAGGACAGTACTAAATAAAAAATAACATGCAATTTTCATGATAATTCTTATTTTGTTAAAATGATTCACATTTTTCTAGATTCTGCAAGGGGTATGTAAACCTTTGAGCTCAACTGTATGTTGTACTGACAGTATAGTTTTATTATATATAGTATATTTATTATATCTATATAGTGTACATAGAAATCAGTGAAATGCTTATAGATCATATTATGTTATTTAACTTTAATATACCCCAATAAAACACATTTTTCATTTTGCCAGACATTATTAAATATATTGCTGTTTGTTTAAAATGGAAAAACAATTTTGTGTGTCTTTATCAAGGTAATATACAGGTGCTGGTCATATAATTAGAATATCATCAAAAAGTTCATATATTTCACTAATTCCATTCAAAAAGTGAAACTTGTATATTATATTCATTCATTACACACAGACTGATATATTTCATACTTTTATTTCTTTTAATTTTGATGATTATAACTGACAACTAAGGAAAATCCCAAATTCAGTATCTCAGAAAATTAGAATATTACCAATACAAAGAAAGGATTTTTAGAAATCTTGGACAACTGAAAAGTATGAACATGAAAAGTATGAGCATGTACAGCACTCAATAATTAGTTGGGGCTCCTTTTGCCTGAATTACTGCAGCAATGCGGCGTGGCATGGAGTCGATCAGTCTGTGGCACTGCTCAGGTGTTATAAGAGCCCAGGTTGCTCTGATAGTGGCCTTCAGCTCTTCTGCATTGTTGGGTCTGGCATATCGCATCTTCCTCTTCACAATACCCCATAGATTTTCTATGGGGTTAAGGTCAGGTGAGTTTGCTGGCCAATTAAGAACAGGGATACCATGGTCCTTAAACCAGGTACTGGTAGCTTTGGCACTGTGTGCAGGTGCCAAGTCCTGTTGGAAAATTAAATCTGCATCTCCATAAAGTTGGTCAGCAGCAGGAAGCATGAAATGCTCTAAAACTTCCTGGTATATGGCTGCGTTGACCTTGGACCTCAGAAAACACAGTGGACCAACACCAGCAGACGACATGGCACCCCAAATCGTCACTGACTGTGGAAACTTTACACTGGACCTCAAGCAACGTGGATTGTGTGCCTCTCCTCTCTTCCTCCAGACTCTGGGACCCTGATTTCCAAAGGAAATGCAAAATTTACTTTCATCAGAGAACATAACATTGGACCACTCAGCAGCAATCCAGTCCTTTTTGTCTTTAGCCCAGGCGAGACGCTTCTGACGCTGTCTGTTGTTCAAGAGTGGCTTGACACAAGGAATGCGACAGCTGAAACCCATGTCTTGGATACGGCTGTGCGTAGTGGTTCTTGAAGCACTGACTCCAGCTGCAGTCCACTCTTTGTGAATCTCCCCCACATTTTTGAATGGGTTTTGTTTCACAATCCTCTCCAGGGTGCAGTTATCCCTATTGCTTGTACACTTTTTTCTATAACATTTCTATAAGGACACTTCTGTACTGTTGTGGTATGAATAATAAAACAAACACTTATGTGTTGAACTGCATGCATAAGGTTAGAAGGCAACACATATTATAGAAATAAATAATAAAAACGAAAAGGACCTTAGAGTTTGAGCTGCAAATGTTATCTTCAAATTCATTTGAAATTGTCCTGTGACATCCTATGACGTGGTTCATCTAAATTTAAATGCTGAATATGAGTCCACATATACACCATACATATTATGATCACACAGCACACCTTGCGGCAGTAAACATTTTTATACGGGTATTTTTTTACTTCTCTTTTAATCTGACAGTAAAGGCTCATTTATACCACGCGTAGCCTACGACGTAGCCTGACGTGCACCTCTTTAAAAATGTAACAATGCGTCAATTCTACGTGGACCGCAAGCGCTGTGATTGGTCTGCTAGAACCCCTCCCACGGGTCAAAAAACTGGTGCAGAGCAATAGGAGAAGAGCGAGCGTTTTCAACTTCCATAGGAATGAAAAACACTGTTTTAGGGGACACATGCAGTCAAACTACAACAAAAGTCGTTACCTATTTGCCGCTTCTCTGCCGTTTCTATTTGTAAGCTTCTCTGACAATTCTATTTGTAAGCTTCTCTGACAATGTACGTGACAAGCTGCTTCTTCTTCGGCTTTTGCTTTGATTATCAAGGACACTGCCTACTAGTGGTCTGCATGCACGTCGACGCAGACAACGACGCAGAAGTATAAATGAAAACAGATGCATAGCCTATGGCGCAGAAGCTCTGGCGTAGGTCCGACGCAGAAGTATAAATCAACCTTAAGAGAGAGTGATTTCCTTTGAAAGTCATTTGCCCTTTTGACACGTGTGTTGCTGTAACCCGTTTCATCAAACCCTAACTTTCAGTGAAGATTCAAAATGGACTTTGCTATAAAAACCACATTATAAGATACATTTTAATTGGATCGCTAATCATCCACATGGGCCATTGATGCTTGGACCACGATGACTGCTGCTTGCGGCTATATTTATCCTACTGTATATTTACTATGTATGCATCTTACAGAGACAACGTGGAATATTTTTACTGTGTGGAATATTTCTCACTACCATTTAAAATGAAATCAAAACAACAATTAAATGATAGAAAACCTCAGCATCTTAAAATATACTCTGTTGATAATGCTCTTTGACTTCCTTCATAAGCACACATGTCAAGCACAAGAGGGTTTCCAGTCAGTTGTAAGTAAATGCACTGGACTGCCCTTTCTGCATCACATTAACTTCCACATCACATTCATCCTGTCCTGAAAGCTGATTGGCTCTCATCCCTTCAGCTTGTGTCTGTCTGGATGCATATGCCACAGCCACAACTCCTGATAGGACATCAGGGCAGAGCAGTGCGTGAACACGGTGTAATGCTCCAATGACGCTGTGACTTGTGTTTAGAGGACTGAAGGGGGCGGAGGGCGCACGGCTGGGAGGGTGGATGGGGGTTGGTACGAGGACAGGGTGGAGTAAAACCCTTCAACTAGGAAAAAAAAATGATCAGCTGGAGGAAAGAGTACTGTTAAATACAAAACATATTAGTATGTATGCTTATTCTATAACTTTTGCTGTAAGGGAGTAATGGTCAGAGTTTTGCTTCATTTATGTTATACGAGCAGCTGAACCAAACTATTTGTAGAAGAAAACAAAATACATTTATCTTCAATGACAGACGCCAGATTTCATGTTAGCAACAGAAATATTTTATGATACAGAGATACGTGAGGTAATGCTGACTCTCAGAAGCACTATGTTACTCTCAGAAGACTACTAATAAAGGCAGTACAGAGGCCCATATTTGCATTTTAATAGCTGGAGGGATTTGTGTTAATTTACGCTATGTGGGGGTTATACAGAGGTCTGTGAGGGTCTGTGAGGGGGGCTGTCTATAGCCCCCCCCCCCCAACATCATTCATATACACCTCACACTTAATCATAATACACACTCTCTTTGGTCTTGCCCTAGTCAAAACAGGTCATTTTAATTCAGCCACAGTATTTAATTTACATATCATTTATTGCTAGAATAATACATACTAGTGCAGAATATAATAAAGTTTCCATTATGGCTATGGTTATTTATGAGTTTGACATATTCATAAGCATTTCATGGCAGTACCTCGGCTAAAGTTTTGAAGTTTTCAAACTCTAAAAAGAAAACTTTTTTGTTTTGCTTTTTCAAAATGAAAATAGTATTTAGCTAACAAAGATCAATTCGATACATTAATTTTCGTTGTCTTCATTAAATAAAATAACATATTTGATTTACAGACCAACACATTTTCAAAAACAAATGTTCACCAGAAGATGTTTACCATTTATTTGGCACTAAAACGCAACACTCCAATAGTGAACTTTTCTCAGTAGTTCTGCTGGTACTGTTGGTTTTGTAGAGAACTGTGGGAGCGCGCATGACTCCATAACTGAGGGAGCGCGTGCACGTGACAGAGGAAGGGAGAGTTCTTCTTTCACTGCTCCATCCGGGAACTTTCCGAATTAGCATTGACAACCGAAGCGCAACTTTTTCCCCAGGCAAAGTGAAATCATGCCGCGCACTCGGACAAAATATAGTTCCACATTTTCAACTCAAAGACTTAGAAATAAAGACGTACGTTTCGGGTAGGTCGGATAGGCGTTTGCCGTGTGGATTTCGGAGTGAATTTATGTGACTGCTGGAATCTTTAGCTCGCTTTCTGAGCACTTTTGTTTATACTGGCGTAAAGTGGGTGATGAGTCTTACGGCCAGTAAAGAAGCGAGAACTTGCTGTGCAGCCCGAGTAGTTCTTGCGATTGTTATTGTTGCTTTTAAAATATTTGTATTACGCCACAAATAACGCGGATCGCGTCGAAAGTGGAGGAAAAGTGCTTCTGAAGTCGGAATATGGAGCTACAAGGCCTTCAAGAAGCACTCAAAGTAGAAGTCCAATGTCATCAGGTAAATAAAAATGGCATTTTGTTGAAGCTTTTTTGGGATTCTTACGTGAATACACGCTGGAAGACAGACATCCGCCGTGTTCGAACGTTTTAATTTGCGTGGAATTCGTAGCCTTTCAGAGTGATACAACGGTAAAATTCTTTCGCCTTTATGACGCCATAATCACTTTGAGCGCAGATTGTTAAAACGCTCTTTGATGCACTTTCACGCGTGCGGCGTGTTTTTTTGCGATTTGCACTAATAATGCGGCGGTTTTGTGTAGCGATCGGGACGAGACTTGAATATTTATGAGGTTCAAACGGACTCACTGCTCGCCGCTTTGTTCCTCCCTCACATCCTAACTTGAAACACTTTAAACGAAACGTCTTTTTGTTGTTTTACTTCGTTTAGAAACTAGTTGCACAGATGAAGCAGGACCCACAGGTAATTCATTTTATTTGAAGCGTTAAAGAATAAGGATTTTACATTGGGCGAGAAACTTTGTCGGCATCACTAGTTCTTACGGACGTTGTCAATGCTTTGTCCTTTACGTGACTTTGCCAAATAACACAAGGGGGTTTTGTGAAGTTTTGAAAACATTTTGGTTGTTTTTGGACAGGAATCGTGTTGGTTAAACGTAAGCTTAAGAAACAACTACATTAAAGGCAAAGCGGAATAACTGCCCTAAGTGAAAAACAAGTAACAATTCATTTATTAGGGATTATATTTGGCGTCATGCGTACATTTAAGCGACATTTTAGAAACACATACCCCCTTTCAAAACACTGTGAAAATACTATAAATTAGCTGTTCAGTTAAAATTATATTAAACAACAACTGCTTTAGTATACACTCGAAAACCGTCTTGGTTCTTTAGCAAATTGTAGGCTACAACGCGTCCATTTTAGTAGGTCGACATGTTTCTAGAGAGTTTGTGAAGGAAAGTTCCTCACTTCCTCTGTCATGTTGCATTAAAACATCGCTGTTTAGTGTGTACTTAACCTCAACGTACTTATTCGATACTTTATCGACAGTCTTTCCGTTGGGTTATATTTCTTGGTCACATGACGACGTGGTAGCATTTGATTCGATCTCTGCAGTTCACTTTCACTTTTTTATAATCGCTACTCAAAAGCAAGGTCATCTATACTATAGCGTTCCGATAGCAATTATTTACATGTTTACTGGTAATTCGTCTGCTTGGCCTTGGTTTGAGCCGTTTGTTAAAGTCACAAGCTCTCAATCCTTCACTGAATTCGTCTGTCAGAACGACTCTCGCTGAACGACACAATTTCGGGTCCGTTCGGTTGGCGTTGAGTTCAGCACCACGGATAGCGGCGCACGCCTGCATTTCAACGTGTTTTAAATGTCAAATGTTGCAACTGTGTGAAATGTTTGTTGTGAGGCTTTTTGGTGTACCCCAGTTTGATAGTGGAAGCTTCCATTTTGTGCTGAAGGGGTGTTGGTTTCTTCCTAACATGGAGCAAAAGTCTGCAGAGTTTCTGGCTGGGGGGAGGGCTCATTCATGGCCATTCTAAAGAGGGGGAAGGGAGGAGAAAACACTAGTCAGCATCACACAAGACACTACACACAAGCCTCTGTAGGCCTTATAATACTCCTTATGAGGTTCTCCTAATTAATAGAGGCTATCATAGTTAATAATACTTACTTATTTATGCTTAAGAGTAAAAAATGCATTAAATATGAGAGAAAAACATGAAAATATACCTACACAGGTTATAAGTATGATTATGTTTATGTTATTGTGTAGTTATATCAAAGGTTATACAGTAATACAAGGCATGGTGATGTCTCTATAATGCAATAATCATACCCATATAATGCATTTAGAGATCTAAGACCAAGAGGTTTTAAAGGAAGGTGTTATTAATTCACATCTAAATGTTAACCTTTCAAAAAAAAAAAAAAAAAACAAACAAAAAAAAAAACACTAAACATGTTGCTTTCTCAAGGCATTCTCATTTTTAGGCTTTCATAACCCCAGCAAAGGCTGCAGCCTTGCAGTACAATTTATATTTTTTCATTTAACAGATTTTTACTGTTAAAGTCTGTAAGAAGTGAATTATAAATGTGTGTGCAGTGGTCTCATAGAAAATCCAGAATATATTGCAAACCTAACCACCATATTTATATGCAGGTCATTGACGAATAAGGTTTTTAAAAGTAAAAAAAACATAATGGAGATATAATTAATTTTGAAGTTTTATTAAGTGTTAACAATGAGATTGTTGTTTTGTTAATCAATTAATGCTGCTTTTGTCATTGTTTACAAGATGTACAAAAATTGTTTCATTCGGTTTAACCAAAATTTTGGTTTTACTGAATGACACTTTTGGTTATACTGAATGACGATATTTTCAAACAATGCTAACAGGCTGATATCTAGCTAGCTGGTTAGCTAGCAAAAGGACAATCAAACATTTTATATTTAGTACAAGTTTTTAAAATATTACAACATTTTCCACGTTTTATAGCGGTTGTATCGAATGACCTGATGTTTCGGGACATGAGTATGAGCAAATGAGAACATGAATTTTTCAAATAGTTAAAAGAGAGTTAGTTACTTTGCTTCATGACCATGTGGTCCTTTGCAGGTGTCTAAATGATGACACATCCTGTCACATGATATTGACCGCATGACTTGATCCAAAATTGTCCCTTTATATTGGTTACTCCGAATGACATTAATGAAATTAATTTTCACGGACATTCTTTCTCATAACAAAGCAACGACTTCTACACATAATTTGAATACCATTTTGCACTATGTTGATATATGATGTTATAAAATCATGCCAGGATAAAAATTATATACATTTATTAAATTTTAAGATATTTTAATCACAAAGGAAATGGCTGTATTGGCCTTTGGACGGTCAAACCGAATGACCTTTGAACACTTCATAATCTTTAAAATACCTTTATACAGTATCTCACAGAAGTGAGTACACCCCTCACACTTTTGTAAATATTTTATTATATCTTTTCATGTGACAACACTGAAGAAATGAGTGTACAGCTTGTTACCGCTGGCCAAAAAAAGTGTGTACACCCCGAAGTGAAAATGTCCAAATTGGGCCCAAAGTGTCTATTTTGTGATCACCATATTATTTTCCAGCACTGCCTTAACCCTCTTGGGCATGGAGTTCACCAGAGCTTCACAGGTTGCCACTGAATCCTCTTCCACTCCTCCATGACGACATCACGGAGCTGGTGGATGTTAGAGACCTTGCGCTCCTCCACCTTCCGTTTGAGGATGCCCCACAGATGCTCAATAAGGTTTTGGTCTGGAGACATGCTTGGCCAGTCCATCACCTTTACCCTCAGCTTCTTTAGCAAGGCAGTGGTCGTCTTGGAGGTGTGTTGGGGGTTGTTATCATGTTGGAATACTGTCCTGCGGCCCAGTCTCCGAAGGGAGGGGATCATGCTCTGCTCATTCATGGTTCCCTCAATGAACTGTAGCTCCCCAGTGCCCAGCACTCATGCAGCCCCAGACCATGACACTCCCACCACCATGCTTGACTGTAGGCAGGACACACTTGTCTTTGTACTCCTCAACTGGTTGCCGCCACACACACTTGACACCATCTGAACCAAAGAAGTTTATCGTGGTATGGTATGGTCTATGGTCTGAGCACTGACAGGCTTACCCCCCACCCCTTCAACCTTTGCAGCAATGCTGGCAGCACTCATTTGTCTATTTCCCAAACACAACCTCTGTATATGATGCTGAGCATGGCGAGGCCTGTTCTGAGTGGAACCTGTCCTATTAAACTGCTGTATAGTCTTGGCCACCGTGCTGCAGCTCAGTTTCAGGGTCTTGGCAGTCTTCTAATAGCCTATGCCATCTTTATGTAGAACAACAATTCTTTTTTTCAGATCCTCAGAGAGTTCTTTGCCATGAGGTGCCATGTTGAACTTCCAGTGACCAGTATGAAAGAGTGAGAGCGATAACACCAAATTTAACACACCTGCTCCCCATTCACACCTGAGACCTTGTAACACTAACGAGTCACATGACAGCGGAGAGAGAGAATATCTAATTGGGCCCAATTTGGACATTTTTACTTAGGGGTGTACTCACTTTTGTGGCCAGCGGTTTAGACATTAATGGCTGTGTGTTGAGTTATTTTGAGGGGACAGCAAATTTACACTGTTAAACAAAAATAATGTGCGGGGTGTACTCACTTCTGTGAGATCCTGTATGTAGCAGAATATAATTAAAACCTTTTGGATTCAATAAAAGAGATCTAGTTGTACTACCTTACATAGTTTGGATGTCATATCTTTGTTTTTTATTATTATAAGGCCTTTGGACAAAAAAAAAAAAGACCCGTCGCGTCATTGACCCATGCGAATGTTGTTTTGTCAGAATTAAAGCTTATTTAGGCTAAATGTTGTATTTGTGAGCATCTAGTCTAACTAGAAATATGTTGAATTATTATAACTGAACATTATAATGGACATTTTTTGTCATCTGGGCCTGTACTGACCCATCCTCTTTATATTTCACCCAAACTTTCATGTGGAGGAGGCTTGAAATGCAGATGATGGGAGGAAGCAAACCCTCTAGCATTTATTAGCTGAGAACATCATAATTGTGCGAAGCCTTTGTAAGTATCTTGTGTTTCCCGCAGGGCAAACGTCTTCCATCCTTATATAAATATCTATCTTAGCTTGTGAGTTTTTAATACATATTGTGTGAGAGGGTTTTGTATTGTTGTCTTCTTGCTAGTTGTTGCATCACTGATCCAGAAACGCTTATAAACTTGGTTAAGTCTTGAGCTTTGATTTGCTCTCTTCTACTCATTTTTTGGTCTCTCTCAGGGCTTACAAATCCTTCCCAAACTGATCCCTGTGTGTGTGTCCCTCATGCACAGTGAAAAATGAATTGTATTGTTTTTGTCTTTTGCAATAGAATAAGATTTTGCTTCCTGCAAAGATGTCCCTGTTTTCATTAGTTGCAGTAAAATATTTGCAATGCCTGTTTATTCAGATTCTATGTTGGCCCACATTTCCACGTGATAAATGACCGAGACAGAAGAAATGCATGTTTACAGGTTGAATAAGCACAAATGCAAGTATAATCTCTGCTTGAAAGCAGTTCAGCGTTCTGTCCAGAGTGATTTGTATTGTTCTGTCCCACAGACTGACAGCAGCTTTAATGTTAATATGTAAAAGCATCTGAGTGTAATTGTAAAAATGTATGATACATATTATATAGTGCAACCATCGAAAGGAATAGTTCACCCATAAGAGAAAATTGTCACCATTTACTCACATTTGTGTCATTTCAAACCTGTATGATTTTCTCTCTTCCATTGAACACAAAGTCGAATGGAAACAAAAATAATATTTTTTATAATCGTACTGTGCTTTACAGTATCATAGTTTCAAAGCCAAATATGGATTGAAATTGAATTATTGATGTTGTGTGGGTTTGATTTATTCTGGTCTGGAACAGGATGTTAAAACTCTGGCTTGGGGCTGGATTTGCCAAAGCACTTTTATGTGAGGTACTTTACTAGAAGAAAGCAAAAAGCACCAGTTGTGGAGATGCAGTGAGTTCTTGCATTCCTGGTCAGGACGTGAGTTCCTTTATTCTTTGTGTTGTGTGGTCGGGAAAGCCCTGCTAAATGTTCCTGAATTCTGTCATTGTTTACACACATAAAACACACGTTACACACATGTTTTTCCATAAAAAAAAATCTCATAAAACTATGACTATCCATCACAGTTTCTGAAGTGGTATGTTAGCGTTGAATAAACAACACAAATTTAAGTTGTTTTTCACTCTGCAGTTCTTAAAAAATATAGCAGGTTTGAATGTCATGCTTGTCAAAATCAGTGCTTGTCCATGTGGGCTGGGTATTGACACAAATTTCACGATTCAATTTTGATTCACAATCTTGTGATTTGATTCAATTCTGATTATAATATAATATAATTGAAATTGTAATTGCATTTATTAATTACAATTTTGTCACTAGCTGAGCGGAAATACATATTTATGTTTTGCTTGGTCCCTTAAAAGTCACGCTGAATTTTCTTCTTAGCGTAAGTTTGAGAGTTTCGTTTATCACTTTGTTCCATGTTTGTAGATGTAACCCCTCCTGTTCGAACCGCTCACTCTAATCGGGACTTGAACCCAGGTCCGCCATCATGGGAGTCGGGTGCTCTAACGAGGCTAAAGACCGCAGTCTCCAGCGTCAGTCGCTAGAGCGCCTCTTGAGGTCAGGGTAGTGAGGTTTACTTGCAAAGCTGTTACTAGCCCACGTCTGTTACACTGAGTTAGTTCGTAGACTAGATATATAGGCTGTGTAAACTGCTTTTTAAAAATGGCAGGTGGTGGGTGGCAGGTGGCGGGTGCATTCAACCAATCAGCATACACTTACATCACTGGTAGTTCCTTTTGGAGAAAACAGGATCACGAGCAGATGGCGTGAGCAAAGCGTGCACTTCGTTTTGAAATGCGCAGCGCAAACAGACTATATACTTTTTAATTAAATCATAGTCTTTTGCGATTTGGTAAGGACACAAAGCCATATCGCACCTTACGGAGTCTGCATGCTGTGGAGATTGACTTTTACAATTGTGTGTTTGATCACTCCAGACGCTACAACATGCAATAGTGCATATATTTAGCTTTAATACGAATTTCAATTGTACCGTATCGTTCAACATACCTTCTGATGTTCATTCATGTTTGTGAGCGCCATTAAAGAGTGCCAACATGGTATTTACTTTTTGGATTTCTAAATAAAATTGACGGAATTTGAAAGCTGAGACTTAGTTTCATATCAGAAGTAACAAAGCAAAAAGTTTATTGGGAGCCATGCTACAAAGTTTTGTTCATTCATCAGCTGAAAACAGCATGGACCAAAAGATGGATTCTTGGGATTTAAAGGTGCAATATGTAGAATTTTCTGTCCGCTAGATGTCGCTAGCTTGATGACGCCACGTTTGAGTGCGGAATCTTGGGACGTGATCTTCACCTCAATGGCCGGTGGAAAAGAATTGGGATAGGACTCGGGAAGTAATCATGTTCATGGATGCGATCATTAACATTACTGTAGTATGGAGCTGAACGAGGCCGCTTGAACGTTTGCGCAACACATGCCGCGAGCAGCGGAACTTTTTTATTATGCCACAGTCGCCGGTGCCGCTTCCACTATTCCGGTCATGAGAATGAGGTAACACAACTCTGTTTATCATATTAGATACATCTGAGTGTGTTGAAAATGTCATGACGTTACTCTGTGCGTTCGCTCGGTGGCTTCTGTGAGACACTTGTTGCACACTGCAGTAAGCTAGATCGATTTTAGAATATCCTCATTGGATGGCTTGTGTTGATAAATGGCATGCAATTAATTTTAAAACGTATTGTATGATGGAGAAAATTCTGTAGTACTGTTACTAAAAATAAAGCTGCATCTGATTATGCTATGTTAGCTACTTGACAAAATAGTGTTTTTCTCTGAGGCATGGTAAAGCATGGTACTCGCAAAAAATCAAGAAAATTAGATTTAAACAATAAGACTAAACGTGTTGAGCTATATAACAATAATTAGTTTTCTGTCTATAAATATATCAAAACAGTTGTTCCCTTGCCTAGTAAAATGTAAATATTAAAGCGTCTTTGGTGTTTCCATGGTTTTTACAAAATAAAACCGGAAACCGAGGGTACTGCGGGCATGACGCAATTGACAGGCGACTCCTCACACGTCCTGGAGCCTTGGTTAAAATTGCAATTTTCTCATGATTTACAGATAGTTGCAAACATTTGGGATATTGTAAATACTCAAATGAACAAAATATAATACACTGGCCTAGTGGTTTTTGGATATTTTACTGAAAAAGTCTTACATATTGCACCTTTAAGAATTGATATTGTTTCATCAAAATTTCATCAAAATCAATTTTTTTTTTTTTACCCAGCCCTAGTCCAAATGATGTATTTAGTTGGTGGGTCATTTCCTAACGAAAAGCTTTTGTATGGCTTCAGAACACTAGGAATAATAGCATGCAAGCTTTTGTGAACTGACTGGTGTTTTAATGATAGTTTTATGGTGTTTTACTATTCCACTATTTTATGCTGGTCACAACTATCATTATATGGAAAAGAGGTTCATGAAGAGTCTTCAAAAGTTCTCCTTTTGTGTTTTTGCAGCATGTTTTTGTACAGAAAATTCAGATATGGTGAGAAAAGGCCTTCGGTTAGAACATGTTTTGATTGCATCATGAACGGGCACTTCACAGGATACGGGAAATCTGTGGAACTATTCTTCCAATGATTTCACAGCGTTTTTCTAAACATTATATAGGAGCAGACTATCACACTCACTAGAGGTCATAACACTTCCTCATTTAAAGTACACTCAATCCATTTTTATTGGCAATATTGATATTTTGCAAAGTTCATCCAGATTTGATTAGACAAAACTGGTCGTATCCAATGGCAACACAGTCTGATAATAAGGACAGCAGTAGTGCAAAACATTCAAGTTCAGACATGATGTTTGAGCTCAGTCTGTGAGGTTATAAGACCTGTAGGAAAGATCTAAAAGCTGCTTTACCAGGACGACATGATGGACGGCTAGTAGAAGCTTCATTTTAATGATTCTAGGTGCAGTGTTTTTGATCTGTCCTTGTGTCTCATAGCAACACCGTCTGCGGTAAATCATTCATGCGGTTATTTCTGTTGAGGTGTTTGACTCTATTATTGTGAAACACTTCTAGAGCCATTCATTCACAATCTCATAAGACATTAAATCATGTAAGTGTTTCATGCCTTATAATAGTTGTGAAGTATTTTTGTACCTCATTTAATGTTTTCTATTTAAAAATCATTCCAAAAAAAGTATATGTTCTTATATACTGTAACAACACATGCCATGCAGCCAGTATATACTTGTATATTGTGTCTTGTAAAATGTAAATGCCATTCAGAAGTACTTTCTTTCATCTGAGAAACCAAAATGGAGATATTTAGGAAAACATCCAAGCTGCTTATCCACAACTTGTGCACTATATTCCAATTCATCCAAATTCATATCAATTTTTTTTTTTGAGAAACAGACCCAAGTTGCATTTAATGATAATGTTCTCTTCTGTTGTAGCTGTTGAATTTCAATTAGGAAAAAACTTTTTTGGGGGGCTATACACAAGCTGCAGCGGAAGGGGGGCATTATCAGTGAATAAGGACTTTTATTTCTGTCTGTTCCTCACAGAAAGCTATCATATAATATCAGAAGACTTGGAATATAGTGCACAAGTCATATGGACCATTTTTATTATGTTTTTTAATCCTTTTTAGAGCTTGACAGATGTGCTCACTAAGTAGTAAATTTCTCTAGAGTGCACGAGGTTCATTCCGTCACTGAGCTTGACATCTGATTCAACACTCAGGCTTTCTGTGCTGTGAGACTGCAGTGAGCTAATAAGGTAACAAGATTAGATCACGTTAGATGACCAATAGGATTACTTTATTTGAAGTCGATGTGATGACTGTATGGCCCTGTTCCAAAACCTACTTACAATGCATTATAATATTTTGGCAGTTTTTAAGGCAGCATTGTAATGAGCTTGTGAAAAAAGTTCATCCAATATTCTTGACCTAACAAGTGAAATGATTATAAACATTCTTAAAATTTAGTACCAAATAATATATCAGAATGCCATATATGCAGGGCCTAAAATGAACACATTAGCGAAGGGCCAAATTTGAGTGAAAATTGGTGTTGGCGAGTATATAAAACAGTGTCAATCGCCAGTTTGCCGGTAACATTGTTATGAATTATAACAATGCAAATATTGTGTAGAACATGAACGTGAATGTTGCTTGGGACAGGTGACAGGCCAATGCTTCATTGTCACGACAGGGAACTCAGTTCGTTTCTCACGCACTGTGTGGCAAACATCCCAGTAATCTTAGACAGCGTGCGAATACCGAATTGAGCTCTCTTTCATGTCTTCTTGAGCTTGAACAAACATATTCAAACTAAATTGTCAAAATGCCCATCTTGCCAAGTATCCTTGTAAACATAGTTATAGCTTAAGTGAACATAAACCGTTAAAAATGGAATAAAACGCATGTTTATCAGTATATTGGATCCGTGCATTAGCTCTTAAAGTGACAGCAGCCTAATATTCCTGCTGCTGTCTGTTTTTAATTTGATTCAAACAACAAAAGACAAAGAAAAATCACTCACTGCTCTTGACTGGATAACTTTTGTAACTTTAATAGGGATACATTTATGTTTCAGGGATGGAAAGAAATATTTATGGCCAGTAAATTTTCACCAGCCATTGGCAGGTGTGGCAAGAAGTTAGTTTTAGGCCATATATTTGTTTGTCATTTCAATGATAATGAAGACAACTGCCTGTTGTATACAGCAAGGCAGGTTAGTATTTTTGAACAGAACCCATCTGTCTGTCAGATTTACCCCCAAATGTTTCTTGACTGAACTCAAAAGATGATGTCTCAACTTGTTCTGATTGTCCTGTACATTTTCTGTGCAATTTGATATGATTCCTGAATAGTTTGATCTTATATGTGTGTTTATAGTGTGTTTGAGTATGATAACAGCATTACTCTGGCCAGTGATTGGTCAAAGCTTTTCATTTGATCAATAATTTAATGTTACACAGATTCTGGCCATCAGAAATATAGTAAGACATGCATGTAATTTGCATGAATCCTGTTTATCTTACACTTTTTATGATATACTACATACTAAATTTGAATTGCATAATAAATTTCCAAATTGGATTGTACAGTTTTAACATGCAATAATCGATTAGTTAAAATGTATGAAATTGAAACAAATTGGTTTTAATGATGCTAATTATATAAACCTGGTTGAGGTGTATTTAAAACTCAACAAATTCAGTTATTAGTATAACAGAAATCCTACCTGTTTCATTTATGTATGACTGACAAATATGCATCACTTTTAGTTTATTAGTTTGCTTATGAGAAAACTGTGTCATCCAAATGGATGAAAATTTTATATGCAATTCAAATACAGAAATCTTACATTTAGGCCTAAATATTTTTGTAGTGTACCCAGCATAACATTTCGGAAGGCTAGAAGTGATTAGCATGGATAATGTCAGCACCGTTGCTCGCTTGTATGCTGTGATGATGTTTTTTTTTAGTGCACTGTAGTTAGTACAGTCCAGGGGGGCGTGTTGTTTTGGATTCCCCGCCCCTTTTCTAGCTTCTAATCTGCATGCTTTTCTAGGCCATCAGTAGTGGAAGTATTATTGAGAGAGCCTTAAAATACATAAAGGCTGTTTAATGATTAATGGGATGAGGTTGTGACTTTACACTTATGTATATATTTACTCTCAAGTGTTATTGGGGCGACAGGGCAGGGCTTTAATAGGTCACCAACGGTTGGTACTGTATTCCACATAGGGCTGGGCGATACAGCTAAAAAAAATTATCACGATATAATGTTTAATATTGATCGATATCGATAATTGTTGAAAACATTTTAGTAGAAATTTTTTTTTTAATTTAACCAATACATTTTTTTTTTTAATTTAAAAAAAAAGCGAAATAAAATGTAAACAAATCTTTCTTATATTTTATATTAAGATTAAATAAGTCTTAAAGAAAGTTAGAGCTGCACAATTCTGGATAAATTGAGAATTTTTTTGGTTTGTTTCAAAGAGGGATCACAATTCTGAATGTCAACTAAACGAAATAACGTAATTTACTAGCGGTTCTGACAAAATATTAATTGCTGCAGTCTTTTTTAAAAATTTTTTAAGTATATTTGAATTAATTATTTAAAAAAAAAACTGTTTGGATGAATGACACGCCCATAAATACTCTTGTTTCATTAGTGGATGAACCAGTGTATTTGAAAGAATCTGTTAAACAAAGATTCAACGTCAAAAACATTTTTTAACAGTCACTTTTCACCACCTAGTGGTGAAATAATGTAATCGATTAATGCGTCATTTTCAGCGCGTTCAAGTTTCTTTCAAAAGCTGATTTGCTCTATTTTGATCGATAACATAGACATTAGTGTTTTTATCTGAACTATAAACTTTTATCTTAGTGCTTCTGTGATAATTTGAATATTTGTAACACAGAAGTAAAGATACCGTGTGTTTGTGCATACCTACATGACAACCGCTCTCTTTGAAGTACTTTGAAGTAGATCAAGACGTAAGGAAACCATGAAACGACCACACTGACGAGCTGATATGTCCTTTTTTATTCACAAACTCCTCGTCACTGGCGGGTACAGCACTCATTTTCATGTGTTTGTGTGTTCTGATTTCACGTGGCATTGCGCAACTGAACTCCACAGCAACTTGTTTGCGTGTCACTCGTAGCGCGTCTGTTTGCGACCCAGGGACGGCGCGAGCTTGAGAGTTGGTCATGCAACCGAACTTCATGTCTGTTTACATTTTAATGCATTTAAGTGAAACTATATTGAGGGTTATATCAAAAAAATGTTCTATCGTTATCGAATAGGACGTACCGTCGATAAATATCGATACCATGTTATCGCCGAGGCCTAATTCTACATGTGGGTGTTTATTACTGCCTACAGACTTTTAAATATAAAACAACTGCAATCTATGAGCTCATTCCTTCTTTCAGCCTTGGAATCGTTATGAAAAATGACATTTATTGTTTGATTTTTGTTCTAAAATAAACAGAAGTTCAAAACTTCTTGCGATTATTGGATAGTGTCACTTTTTTTTTTTTTTTTTTTACCTTTTATTACCTTGTCAAGGGTTCAGTAGAGTTATTGGGTTGAAACAACCTTTATGATGACTCAGTCATACTTACCATGGTTTGAAGGTAACCTTCAAATGCTCAGCTTGTGTTAAACTGGAGACTGTTCTTATAGAAAAACACAGTGTGAATGAACAATAATGAAGGTTAATTTCTGCAGGAAACATGCAGCTTTGAGTTTTTACTGCATGGAAGAAAGTGTTGAGAAAATTGATTTTATTCTAGTAAGTAAAGGCTTGACTGCTGATTCATATTTCACATTCTGTCACTAAAATTCCTGGTAGTCAGACTAATTATAATTCTAAGTAATGCTGCTTTACTGAACTTTCATGACTCAAGAACTCATTTATACAGTTATTCATATGCAGAATCTGTTTATCATTTATTTTTAGAAAAACAGAGGGATCATATAAATGCCTGTTTTTATTTAGTAGTTGTATGTAAAATCAAGATTTTATCTCTCTTAGTTAAATATAATGCTAAACAGCTTACAGATGTGAATGTATATGGACTGCATGTCTAAATACATAACTAGAAGCAATAAGGCAAGTTTCATTTATAAGAAACACTGACCTATTTCTGTTATTAGTTGTTATATCACTCATGTAAATACAGTTTTCTCATGACTTTTTATAGAGGATTTAAACTGATGATGTCAGAGTGATGTGTGAGTCATGTGTCTTGTATGAAACGCACTCACTAAAAGGATCATAACAGGTGGAACTACGGTTGATCATGTTCAGTATGACGTACAGACAGCTTTATCTATCATAAGTCCAAGTTGATTGTCATATTTGGTGATTTTTGTTGTTGTGTTAAAAGCTCTGAGCTGGTCTGAATCAGTCAGCACTCACATATGTTGTTAGAGAGAATTGGGTCTGTCCTGTATGTTTTGGTGGCTCGTGTAGTGGTTTAAGCACTTTAGGACTCTTAAAAGTTTTACGTTTTTTTCTTTTTCAAACAACGGTTTCTATTAATTTTTCATGGGGTTTGCCCTGTTACTAACCCTGTTACTAAAAGTTTGGACATGTCTAAACAGATTTGTGTGATGTAGTAATTTAACATGAAAATTCAATAGACAAAATTTATAAACAAAACCCTACTACCGCAGAACTGGTAACAGGGTTGAAGGAAACAAAGGTGCGGATTTAGACTAAATGCTGTCACTAAGTAAGAGTTTAGTTTGGGACCAAATGTTGGTTTGTAGGTATTGATAAACTTAAATTTATCATAAATTAAAGATAAATATCTGTCGGATCATTTTGTCTTGCAATAACTGTGGTAACAGGGTTGAATGGTACACGATAATGTAAAAATTGAGAAAATGGAATGAGATTATTTACTTCTTTCCATGTTGTAGAAAGGTTTCAGATAAAATCCAAAAATTTTGGACATGTCTAAACAGGTTTGTGTGATGTAGTAATAATCTAGTACTAAACATAAAAATTAAATAGGCAAAATTTAAACAATTAATCCTACTATGCCAGAATGGGTAAAATAAAACTGCAGATTTAGATTAAACGCTGTCACTCAGTAAGGGTTTAGCTAGATAGGGAGCAAATTTTGGTTTGTGATTATTATTGAAAACTTTTTTTTTTGTTTTTGTCCTTTTTCTTTCAATAACTGTGGTAACAGGGTGGAATGTTACACAGTCATTTGTGTAAAATTGAGAAAATGGAATGAGACTATTTACTTATTTTCCATGCTGTTTGAAGGGTACAAATGATGTCACATCCAGCGTGTCAGCAATTTTTAAGGACAGTGACAATTTTTGCAGTGTTGGGAAAATCATGTGGTATCAGGGTTGCGCACAAAATGTTGGAGAGCTAAATATTACGTTTTTAGTAATTAAAATGACTCAATAATTAAAAATAACTTTTTACTTAATTAAACAGATTATGTTAAAATGATGACATTGTTAGATACAGTTCAGACCTTTTGAGATGAGACAGGTCAAAATTTTATGGGGGTGGAAAGCTAGGTACTTTTCCTGCTAGGTTAATATCAGTAGTTTATCAAAATCTAATTATTCTAAGAACAAGAAAAGATGGGATTTTGGGCCTTAAATACTTTATATAAAGTCATGGGACACCAAAGAGTGCCGGCTCATGGACTGTCTCCTGTTATAAATGTCACTATACATAGAAGCGTCTTTTTGTTTATTTATATGCTTTATACAGTGTAATCTTGGCATTTCTAGCACATGGTGCTTTGGGATTCATGACTTTCTTCTTTGTAAAGATGTTCTCCTGGCGTCGTTGGCATTCAGCAGCCGGAAGGTGGCATGCTTCATATTCAGCATGCACAGATGAAGCAGCGGAGCTATTAATAGCTTGAGGACAGTTTAAACACACACCGCCCGCCAGGAAAGAGTCGCGAGAGCGCTTGAGTGACTCACTGTAAATAAAGAGAGCCTCACAAGCTCTCGAAGACACTTCATATCTCCTGCCCGTAGATCTAACTTCATTTTTTCATTTAGACCACCACATGCCCCTGCTCATGTGGGTTTATGTGTGACTGAAGACCTTTAACTGAGCGAAACATCTTCATTACAGACACAGACAAGTATTCAGATCACTATATGATGGTTGACATGGAACTGAAGTTCAAAACCATGCCATGTGATGCAAGGCTAAAAATAAACCACTTTAAAACAGTACAGCTGAAGGGTGACATGATCGTTTTCATTGATCAGCGTTTGGTTGAAGTCAGTGTCTCATGTGGATGGTTATTGGACTTCCTCTCAGATCCATGGAGAATTCCCAGGAAGCTTTGGAATCTGTAGGGAATCTTTAAACCATGGTAATCTGACCATGTTAACTGTGGTAATCAATAGTGACATCAGCTCGACCCATCAGATGCATTTTTCCTCTGAACGGTCAGATGATGACAAACTCCTCAGAGAAAAGTAGCATTAGTTGAACTACTTTAAATGAGGTGTAGCTTGTCTTGTAAAGCTCCAGTTTCACAGTCTGTCTTTGTAGGGTGGAATAAAACAGAAGAGGACAGAAATAATTGAGGAAAGAGAGGCTGTCCTTGTGCTGTCACTCAAAGACACGGGGAGAACAAAGAGTCACCCATCGTAATGAATGAGACTTTGATTTGTTTTTTTCCTGACAAGGCCACTGCAAGTGAAAAAAGCACTTTGCCTGAACACATATCCAAGAAAACATAGATGCTGAATAAGATGCTGTATTTGTACTTCTAAATGCACATGTTCCTGTCTTTACTGTGCAAAATCTGCATTTGTGTGATGAACGTTGTGTTCTTGTGTTGGCTACAGTGATGTTTAAAGGGATAGTTTACCCCAAAATTGTTTTGTCATCATTAAGGCCCCAAAATACTTCAAACGAAGTTCTTTTTCGTTCTTCGATTGGGGGTAAAACGAAGTTTGAAAAATGTGAGCAGCGATATACTGTAATTCGATCTGACACCACCCACACTGCTGAGCGGCATTTAGATGAATATGTAAATATGTGCTGTGCACTTTCTTCTCAGTAACAAAATAAACACAACAAAAATGAGAAAACAGGCTATCCAGTGTGTTCATGTTTTCACCCGCGGAGATCTTACCTCAACGGACAAAATGAGTCAGAGTTCCATGTGAAAGAAGGCGGAGCCTCAGTGCACACCTCCTATTACGTTATCCTCATGGACCAATGGTAGTATGAATGTGTTTTACAGCTGGAGCTAACTTTTCCTGAGAGTTTGCTTTGGCAAGCCGTTTTGAACTCTCAAAACGAACACAAATCAGACTTTGCTTTGGCCTGATTTTGTTCGAAATAATGTCACATCAGTTTCGTTTCGCAATTTCGTTTGGGCCATCATTTACTCAACTCTCATTTCATTCTAAAACCCATTACACTTTTGTTCATCTTCAGCTCAGAAGCTCAGACATGCTGCGTAACATGAATGAACCTCATTGGTTCTTGAGGAAACTCAAACGTTGTGTAACACATGAAAATGAACCTCGTTGGTTCTTGTGGAAGCTCAAATGTGCTGCGTAACACGAGAATGAACCTCATTGGTTCTTGAGGAAGCTCAGACATGCTGCGTAACACGAATGAACCTCATTGGTTCTTGAGGAAACTCAAACGTTGTGTAACACATGAAAATGAACCTCGTTGGTTCTTGTGGAAGCTCAAACGTGCTGCCTAACACACGAGAATGAACCTCATTGGTTCTTGAGGAAGCTCAAACATGCTGCGTAACACAAATGAACCTCGTTGGTTCTTGAGGAAACTCAAACGTTGTGTAACACATGAAAATGAACCTCGTTGGTTCTTGTGGAAGCTCAAACGTGCTGCCTAACACACGAGAATGAACCTCATTGGTTCTTGAGGAAGCTTAAACATGCTGCGTAACACAAATGAACCTCGTTGGTTCTTGAGGAAACTCAAACGTTGTGTAACACATGAAAATGAACCTCGTTGGTTCTTGTGGAAGCTCAAACGTGCTGCCTAACACACGAGAATGAACCTCATTGGTTCTTGAGGAAGCTCAAACATGCTGCGTAACACAAATGAACCTCGTTGGTTCTTGAGGAAACTCAAACGTTGTGTAACACATGAAAATGAACCTCGTTGGTTCTTGTGGAAGCTTAAATGTGCCGCGTAACATGAATGAACCTCATTGGTTCTTGATGAAGCTCAAACCTGCTGCCAAACATGAATGAACCTCATTGGTTCTTGAGGAAACTCAAACGTTGTGTAACACATGAAAATGAACCTCGCTGGTTCTTGTGGAAGCTTAAATGTGCTGCGTAACACGAGAATGAACCTCATTGGTTCTTGAGGAAGCTCAGACATGCTGCGTAACACAAATGAACCTCATTGGTTCTTGAGGAAACTCAAACGTTGTGTAACACATGAAAATGAACCTCGTTGGTTCTTGTGGAAGCTCAAACGTGCTGTGTAACACACGAGAACGAACCTCATTGGTTCTTGTGGAAGCTCAAACATGCTGCGTAACACACGAGAATGAACCTCATTGGTTCTTGAGGAAGCTCAAACATGCTGCGTAACACACAAGAATGAACCTCATTGGTTCTTGAGGAAGCTCAAACATGCTGCGTAACACACGAGAATGAACCTCATTGGATCTTGAGGAAGCTCAAACATGCTGCGTAACACACGAGAATGAACCTCATTGGTTCTTGAGGAAACTCAAACGTTGTGTAACACATGAAAATGAACCTCGTTGGTTCTTGTGGAAGCTCAAACGTGCTGCCTAACACACGAGAATGAACCTCATTGGTTCTTGAGGAAGCTCAAACATGCTGCGTAACACAAATGAACCTCATTGGTTCTTGAGGAAACTCAAACGTTGTGTAACACATGAAAATGAACCTCGTTGGTTCTTGTGGAAGCTTAAATGTGCCGCGTAACATGAATGAACCTCATTGGTTCTTGATGAAGCTCAAACATGCTGCGTAACATGAATGAACCTCATTGGTTCTTGAGGAAACTCAAACGTTGTGTAACACATGAAAATGAACCTCGCTGGTTCTTGTGGAAGCTTAAATGTGCTGCGTAACACGAGAATGAACCTCATTGGTTCTTGAGGAAGCTCAGACATGCTGCGTAACACGAATGAACCTCATTGGTTCTTGAGGAAACTCAAACGTTGTGTAACACATGAAAATGAACCTCGTTGGTTCTTGTGGAAGCTCAAACGTGCTGCCTAACACACGAGAATGAACCTCATTGGTTCTTGAGGAAGCTCAAACATGCTGCGTAACACACGAGAATGAACCTCATTGGTTCTTGAGGAAGCTCAAACATGCTGCGTAACACACGAGAATGAACCTCATTGGATCTTGAGGAAGCTCAAACATGCTGCCTAACACATGAGAATGAACCTCATTGGTTCTTGCGAAATGGACAAATCTCTGTTGGTGTTTAATGTGTAAAACTATATTTAAAACAATGTCTTGTGGCTATATACTATTGAAACATTGATTTTCTTAACATTTACAGTTTGCCTTATAAGTGAATCTAAAAAAAAAAAAGCACCATAATAGCCATCCATTAAACTTGTACACTGAAGTCATAGAATAGCTTTATGTGAGAAACAGGCCTAAATTTAAGTTGTTATTCACTGAAAATCTTCAGTAACCCTTTATTTTAATGTGCTGTACATGTACACGTTACATGTATTTACTAACAGTTAATTGTTAATAATTTTAAGCAAATAACACTGAACCAAACCTGAACCCTCTGTTGCTAATTAATATTACTCAGTAATTGTGTAATTACACTGAAACAATGGCACATTAAAATAAAATTAACCAAATCTTCCCCTCCACTAATGCGCTTATCTTGCTATCTTGATTGTTTTTCAAACTTGTTGCATTCACATATTTCATGTACATATCATAGTCGTTACCATGTGCCGTAAAAGACATAAATCCCCCATAACTTGCTTTGTGGCTGCTAGTTGGTACGTTTACGTTGGTATGATTTCGACACTTGAAGGACAGAGATGTGCTCCCTTAAAGAAAAGTAGAGCACAGGCACATAAAGATCAGAGAGAATAATCTATCCTGCGGCACAGAAAGCTTCCTCAGGCTTATGTGTCCTGTGGATGTGCTGTTCCTGCCACATCCTGATCTGGGATCCATTAACAGTATTTAACAGCAGAACTAACGTGACAGTGTTTTTAACATGTCATGAAGAAGTTATAAGTTTGATTGTGTCATAAGAGATCTGTAGCCTCATTGTGTGGAATATTCACAATCTAAAGGTAGAAGAAAATGTGAGACGATCAATAAATCTCCTCAGCATGATGGAGATGCTTGAGTCTTGTTATTAACACTAATGTAAGAAAAGAACATATATTTACTTGCGACACAAATTGGTTTAGGAGTGACCTTTTCTTCCCCATTGGTTAATTTTTTTTTTTAACTTTTAAGAATAAATTTAACAAAATTCACTGTATTTCTTTCTTCTTTTTTTTCCCTGGAAAACAAGAGAAAAATACAATTTTCCATTCGATTCAGGGAGTCAAACTCTAATTCCAGAATCATTCAGATTTTTGGCAACAGTATCAGGGCCACATAATTGACTTTTCTGCTCTTTACTGGGTAAACATTTAGTTGTATTTAAATGTCTGTTCGGACCCATCAATAGAAATTGTGTACAAGCATGAGCAACTGCCAAGTTGTGGGATAAATACATTGGTAACACTTTACAATCAGGTTCATTATCTAACATTAGTTAACTACATTAGTCAACATGAACTAATAATGAATTGCATTTCTACAGCATTTATTAGGGGTTCAAAAACGTAGCACTGAAACCCTTTTGTAATTGTTAAAATTTCCAAGGATCAACATTCTTCCCTAAAAGTCATCGGACAGACCAAATCATAAGTCGTAGAGACTTTAAGTTTGAGGGCTGGTAGTACTCACAATGTCTACAACATCACCAAGGCTCGCTCCGATTGGCCTGACGGGGGCGCTACAACATTGAAAAGTATGAAATGTCTCACAACTTGCGAACTAGTCCTAGGTTTTTGAACAGATCGGATTCTCAGATTCTCTGGAGTCTGTCAATAGTTATCAAAAAAAAAGTTTAAATTCCGATTCGCGCTCCCTAAAAGCCGCTAAAAAATTCGAAGTGGGTGGAGCCACTTTTACTAAAATGGCTATAACTCATGAATGGAATAAGATATTTTCACTAAACTCCTATGTAAGAGCTTATTCTGTGGTAGCGTGAAAAAGGACGTGGCGACTGGCCACTTAATGGCACTATAACAAGAAAAAAACATGAAAATAGCTATAACTACATCACCATTATTCCGATCAACTTGAAAATTGGTATGCAGTCTTTTCGTCCAAGGTGCCATTACGGTCTATGAGAACAATGACACATCTCAATAAAACATATCCACCATCAGCCAATAAATTTTGAGCAGCTATCAGACAAGGTTAATGGAGGCCAATCGGAACGAAACTCACTAGGCCTTAGAGGCCTGTGAAAAATTCGAAAGAAATCGGCCAATCGGGGGGCGCCTTAGCGTTTTTTACGTGCGTAAAGGATTGTGTATCTCCTGATTTTTTTGCGACGCCCCAACATTCTTACCACATGGCAGAACTTCTCATTCTGAGCAACTTTGCCTCTAGGACTGCCGTGCTAAAACGAACAAACAGTAAACAACTGTATTTTTATTAACTAACGTTAACAAAGATTAACAAATACAGTAACAAATGTATTGCTAATGGTAGGTTCATGTTAGTTAATACATTAATTAATGTTAACAAATGAACTTTATTGTAAAGTTTTACCAATACATTTTTTTATTTCACAAAAACTTGAATATGTTCATGGTGTAGAATGAAGCTTAAGTTTTTTTTTTTTTCTCCTGGTGGGTAAAATGATCTGAAATGTCCTGCAATATTTTACATTTTTCATGATATAAATTCCACTGCATATGCACCTTAAGTGTTGTTACTAGAATTATTTATGATGTGGATCGATCCAGAAATGTTTGAGAAACAGTTATGATGTTGAATAGTTTTTACCATAACAGTGTAGGAGACAGTTTTCCTGGGAGAGAAATCCAATCAAGATTTCATGTACCCTTCCAGTGGAAATTAATGTTAGCAGACGTAGAGGAAATGTTAAGCGCATGGCACATTTTCACCTAGAAAATGGTTCTGGAAATGATGCAAGCAGTTAGTTATACAGCAAACAGTAGAGTCAAACTGAACTGAACTGGCCGTCGTGCTCCACCACACACAATAAAAGAAACAAGATGTAGTTTCACTCGTCATGTTCACACGCGAACGCCTGTGATAGTTCAGTAAAGATTGATTTCTCCAGCAGTCATAGAGGCTGCCGGAGCTCACATATGGCATTTCATTTGTGTGCGTGTAATGAAATAGTGATTCACTCTGAGATGAAGTGTTGTGTTGAATCTCACAGGCAGAATGCAGAAACATGGGCAGCTGTCTGAATATTGATTTGCAGCTTTATTAAAGCAAGAAAATGATCAGTTTCTGAATACAATACAATACTCAAACTCAGTTTCATTGTGCTGAAGAACTGAGCCTTCATCGATCAGACGCATGATGAAAGAAATTAGTTTTTGGAGTTTGAGATCATTGAGATGGAGGCAATTAACAGACTTTGACTCTGACTTTGATTTGATGTTCTTATGCTGTACTTGCAAATCATGTTAAGGTGTCGGTTTTTGCTTGTGAATAATTTTTTTTTTTTGTTACGTGGTGTTATGTGACTTGCAGGCATTGTAGACACTGTGGACTAAACAGCTGGGGATTTAACCTTTTTTTCTTCCTCTTCACTTTTTTAATATTAGTTTTTATTTTACAGTACAGTAATATAGTAATATACATTTCTTTTAATTTCTTCATTTTTGTGCAGTTTTAATCACTTTTGTTTCAGCAGAAAACTGAAGGGAGACCTTTTTTAAGTTTGCTAATTCGACTGTGATTAAATCTGTTCCATGGTATTTTGAACTCTTTAGTTATAATTAGGGCTGTGTAATTAAAAAAATTAAAAGAATAATAAAAGAATTAAAGTGCTTGCAGGATTCTAATATATATATATACGAATGTGTCAATGACGTGACGGGTCATTTGTTTGTCCAAAGGCCTTAATAATAATAATAATAATAATAATAATAAAAACAAAGATGTGACATCCAAAGTATGTAGGGTTGTACAACTAGATCACTTTTATTGAATCCAAAAGGATTTAATTGTATTTTGCTACATATAAAGATATTTTAAAGATTTTGAAGTGTCAAAAGGTCATTCGGTTTAACCGTCCAAAGGCCAACACAGCCATTTTATTTGTGATTAAAACATCTTAAAATGTAATAAATGTATATAATTTTTATGGCTTTTATAACATCATATATCAACATAGTGCAAAATGGTATTAAAATTACGTGCAGAAGTCGTTGCTTTGTTATGAGAAAGAATGTCCGGAAAAATGAATTTCATTCATTCGGAGTAATAAAGGGATAAATAAATTTAAAGGGATAATTTTGAATCAAGTCATGCGGTCAATATCATGTGACAGGATGTGACATCATTCAGACACCTGCAAAGGACCACATGGTTATAAAGCAAAGTAACTAACTCTCTTTTAATTTTTTTGCTCATACGCATGTCCCGAAACATCAGGTCATTCGGTACAACCGCTATAAAACATGGAAACTGTTGTAATATTTTAAAACCTTGTACTAAATATAAGGTGTTTGATTGTCCTTTTGCTAGCTAGCTAGCTAGATATAAGTCTGTTAACATTGTTTGAAAATATCGTCATTCGGTATAACCAAAAGTTAAAACCAAATACTAAACCAAATTTAAACCAATTACTTTTTTGGTGACAATTTTTGTCTATCGTGTAAAAAATGACAAAAGCAGTGTTAATTGATTAAAAAAAACACATAATCTCATTGTTAACACTTAATAAAACTGATTTATATTTTTTACGCCTTTAAAAACCTAATTTGTCAATGACCCGAATACATTATACATATGAAAACAGTTATGACTATATATTTTTTTAGATCCTGCTTTAAAGGTTCACAGTATACCAGTTTTTAATTGATATTTAAGTGTATCAATATTTTCTTACACCCATAGTTATTATAATACCACACAATCACCGGAATCAATATGGAAATGACATTCAGCAATTAACATTAAATTTACCTTTTAGAAAATGTATCTTACTGATGTTCTTCATGTTAATTTGGAAATGAGGATGCCACATAGTTTGATATGTAGCATGAATGTAATGAAGATGTAATTAAAAAAAATTGAAAAAGAAGAAATACAGCTTTTATCATCTCTGGGTACATTGTGTTACCATAGACCTATGAAAGTGAAACTGTGAAGGCCACGTATGGGTTACCACAGGGGTTCCCAAACACATTCCTGGAGCCTCCCCAGCACTGCACATTTTGCATGTCTCCTTTGTCTGACACACCCATTTTAGGTCTTGGAGTCTCGACTAATGAGCTGATGATCTGAATCAGGTGTGTTTGATTAAGGAGACATGGAAAACATGCAGTGTTGGGGAGGCTCCAGGAATGTGTTTGGGAACCCCTGTGGTAACCCATACTTGGCCTTCACATGTCCTCTGCATTTAACCCATCCAAGTTAGTGTGCATAATTTCCTGTTAGTGCGCAATCATTTCCTGCCAGTATTGAGAATCGAACCCGCAACCTTCGGGTTACCAGTCTGAGGTTACCAGTCTTAGATTTATGTAAGAAAAAAATTTCCTAACGCCACCATTTCTTGTTTGAGAAAACAGTGGACAGCAACATTTGCTAAGATTGGATTGGTCAGTCAGGTTTTTACACAGAGGTCGTGAATTTGAAAAGGGAAAAGCAAGTATGCGTTCAAATGCGATTTCAATACCCCGCATATAGACAAATGATAGGCGTAGAGTATGCAAGATCACAAATTCAAAAGCGAAAGTGAAAAGTGAGCATGCATTCAAAATACCCCCTCCACCCTAAGTTATTGGTGTTGTCGCATACTGGTGTGAAAATTTTCTCACCGTAACATCCTTAATTCGGAGTCTGGATTCAGTTTCATTCCTGTTGTGGAGTGTCACATCACATGGTTTATTTATTTATTAAATGAGACCAGTATCATCTTCTTCATTAGAATTTTTCTTTATCTCTGATATCTTTGTATTTCCTGAACCATACTTGATTATTGTTATACAGACAATCAAATGCCTTGAGATATCCTGTCATACTTTTCGAAGGGGTTCTAGTTTTAGATGATCAGATTAGTATAGAAGGATTTTAACTGGAGTTTGTTTTTGATCTTTTGTCCCTGTTTCAATTTTATAAGATGGCAGTTTTGAAACAGTTCAGTTTCTCTCATATGGCAGATGTTTGTAAAGTTTTCAATAATTGCCTGTCAGTTATGACTTTTTAATTCTTTTTATTATTATGGTGACTTTTCCCATTTCAAATATTTTCTAGTTTGCAAGATTTACCTTCACCAAAATATAAAACAGCAAACTGTGGTTGTATTTCCTATCAAAGTGGGCCGTTAGCGGTTAGAACAACCTGCAATGTAGACCAGATTTTATGGCAATAGTCATTGCTCAAACAGTTTTGAAGACCCTGAACAAAAATGAGAAGACATCTTTGAGCTCTTACTGAGGGGTTTGTGTCTTCTGAAGTGTTGATTGATGTCCACACAGTCTTATCACAGAGAGTGGAGGATTGGCTCATGGCCTGTTGTTTGGTTATTCTCCAGTGGGATCACCTCATTTGGTAGGATGAGGTCATTTGGATGGAGGCTACTCCACATCTTCTGCAACTCTCTATCTCTATAAGGATAAGGCACTATGATTTCCGCAGAAAGCATAATTGCAGAATCCACATGTGCATGGAATGTCATAGAATTTAGCAAAATTTGGATGAATAAATCAAAAGTAGAGCTGTACACTTTCTGTACACTTCAAACCTAAAAAGACTGCTGTTTAAAGCATGTGTGTCTCAGACAAACACAGAATTTCTGAAATATGACTGTTACAATTTCAATAAATTATTAAATTGTTAAAGTTTTATGATTTCCATTGATTAAATACACTTTTGGATTATTAAAATGTAATTAAACCATTAATCTAGGAAAATGTAAACATAAAACACAGATTTTGGGACAGATTTCATAGGGCCCTAGGTGGTCTGTGATCTTCTGAAAAGTGGATTTGATGCCCAATTAAGGCCCTTTTCCACTAAAAGGCTGCTGTTGCCCAATCTGGTGCCATTTTGACCAAAAAACTGGAGCCTTAAAATTTTACAGGAACCATTGACATCAGCGGGACATTAGGAGACATTAGAAGATCAGATTTTTGAGCACAGTGGGTAGTTGTTGTTAATTTATACGTTTTCTGACAGAAATCATGATGCTGTCAAAGAGAAGAGTGTTAAAGTGACTTCCGAAAAGGCTTCTGATATCCGAGAGCATTTATTTTCCGTTCCATTCATCGGACACAATGAAACCAGAATCTCAGTGTTGACATGGCTGATTTGTTTAGCCTGAGGCGAGAGAGGTCCGAGTGGTTCATTATAGCGCTGTAAAAGTCTTTAATGTGTGTTTGTGTCAGACCGTCAACCATCTCCTGTCAACTTACTGCTGGGAAATAACCCTTGCATATGAAATGTTACATATGCATGTCTATCACCTCACTGTGTGGATGAATATTAACGTCATTTTTAAATATTAGGTCAAACATGGTAAATATATTTAACGGATGGATTGAGACACTAACTAACCTACTGAGGATTTGCCTTCAGGAGTTGATGTTGCTCATATGACTTATAAAGTCAACCAGTAGCGTGACAGCAGCTCAGCTGTTCTCAAAAATAGTGTAATGAACTCATTTTTTAACATGTTGCAGTGTAGCGTGGCAAATTGCTACATTGGTTTTCAAACTCTCTATCATATGGAGCACTGGGAAGTGATTCAGTTGGTTTAAATGGTTCATTTCCATTTACAACCGTTTCCAAAAATGATTCACAGATTTACAAGTATTTATTGGAATCATTTTACAACATAATATAGTTTCATTTAAAAGCAACAATTGCTAAAAACAAATAAACAAACAAAAAACAGATAATCTTATGAAGAAGCTTACATAAAACTATGGTTTTCTACCTAGTTTACCCATGTGCTTTGCGCTGGTTGGGGGTTGGAGCAGGGTCGGTTCATATGGTGACCTTCTAAACAATCAGCAATGTCTTAAGGTGAATGGGGCAGCAGTGGAAGGTTGTGTCCAGATGCCGGTTGTGAGGTTTCCTGTGGATTACATTGATCCTTAGAAACAATAGGGCTCACTGCATGCATTGTGAGGGAATTAATGAATAACATACAAATAATCTCCCAATTCACACCACAGTGGTGAGCATTTGCAGTGATTTTAAATGACTTTGCTGCACCTGTGTCTCTGGGTTGGGGTTAATTCACCACTAAATAAGGAGAGAGTTTACAGTCTGTCCTTATTAGTGAATGCTTAACGTTAGATAATTTTGTTCCGAAGTAATGAGAAACACAAAACTGGTGTATCACACGTAATTGTGAGCAAGTTTGAGTGTAAATAACCTTTCCTTTAGTTTTGACTGCGACCTGAATGAAATCTCAATGCTGTATCTTATGCAATAAGAGCAATGCAAACACATAATACTGCAGAGGCAATGTGATTCTTCTGAGTCATAAACTGAAGCAGTATTATGAATATACGCATTTGTCTGTCAGGGTTTATTAGTGGTAGGTGCTCACAGGTAAAGAACATATTGAAAATGCTTCTTTACAGATAGACAGCCTCTGAATATGAAAAGCTGAATATGAAAGACCTGTCTCTCTCTTTCTCTTGCTCCCTTCCCCCCTCACAGTCTTCAGAAAGCCATAAAAGCCGTTCAGAAATGAAAACAGGCCGCTGGAATGGAATATGAAATATTCAAAGCGCTTATAGTGTGAACTGTGCTGATCGGAGCAGGGAAAGAGGTTTTCCGTGTGTGGAACTAAAGCGACTCTTTCACATGCATCCCAGTGCCAAAATGGATTTTGTATTTTCATATTTCCAGTAAAAAATATTTAAGTATGCTTTAAATAAGATAAAAAATACTTGAGAAGTGAAATTATGTAAGATACTACAAGACTTTTGCTGACAGTTATCAGAATTGAATTGAATTTTGTTAAATGGTTTATGCTTAAAACTATTTTTTATGTACTTTTTTTTTCCAAGAAATCCTGAAAAATCCTTAAAACAAGATACATTTTATTGAGAAGCAAAGCTGCATGAGATAATTAAGACTTGTCAGAGAATATATCTTGAATTAACTTGCAACTCAGATATATAAAGCAATTAAATCAAACCATTTTTTGACGATTTTTAGACATATTCTTTAAAACGAGTCTTAATATCCCAGTTTTCAATTTTAATATAATTTTTTCTCGTTTTATGTATATCTTAATGTTTTTACTGTAAAATGACAACAAAAAAAAACTACTGATTAAGAATATTTTTTTGCAGTGTACACAAGTCTACACCCCACACACATGAAAGTGAATGCTGCTCTACTTTCTGCTTTTAAAGACTGTTTGATCATCTGCTGTATTATTTCCCACGGTAAATGAGAGGAAATGGAAGAAGTCTTTGAACAACAAATAAACATAGACATTAAAGTGCACGCTTAAATTTGAGTCCCTGAACTTGAGCTGATGCAAGAGCATGAACTAGTATCAAAGCAGCCTCGCGTTTTATATTTCATCTCTTTATTATGTACGAGCTGCGCATGCTGTGTGCTGGAAATTGGGGAAATACTTTGATTATTCATGATAATTAGCATGCATGTACACAACTGGTTCAAAGGAAAACTCTGGAGACAAATGCCCTGTAAGATCTGCTATTAAGGTTTTAATGCAGTGTAGAGGTCTTAAGGTTATCAGCAGTTTCAGGGTTAATGACCTGCTGTTTATGTTTTGTACAACAGAAGCTTGCTGTCAGGAGTTGTCCTGTGGGGACAGCCACCAAACCCCTCGCCCTAATCAAGCCGCCCAGTCAGAGCATCGCCATCTCTGTGGTGCCAGCAAAGACTCCCGTTTCCATGGTGACAGCACACATTAACGGACAAAAAGCGTTGAGTTCTGAGACGCTCCAGACGTCTCCCATCAACCTCCAAACACCCGCCGGACACATCAACCGCTCACAGGTACAGCAAACACAACTACACTACACAAACATTAGCTACTCACAGGTACAACTTCATAAACACACAATAGAATTATCAGCCACTTAAAGCTACAACTACAGAAAAAAACTACACAAACATCAGCCACTCACAAGTACAACTAGATAAACACACAACAGAATTATCAGCCACTTATAGCAACTACAGAACAAAGTTACACAAACATTAGCCACTCACAGGAAAAACTACAGAGTAACACTACACAAATATTAGCCACTTACAGGTACAACTACAAAACAACACTAAACATCAGCCGGTCACATGTACAACTACAGAACAACACCACAAAAATCGGTCAGTCACAGGTACAACTACAGAACAACACCACAGAAATCGGTCAGTCACATATTCAGCTACACAAACATCAGCCACTCACAGGTAAAACTACAGAACGACACCACAAAAATCGGTCAGTCACATATACAGCTACGCAAACATCAGCCACTCACAGGTACAAGTAGATAAACACACAACAGAATTATCAGCCACTTATAGCAACTACAGAACAAAACTACACAAACATTAGTTGCACGCAGCTACACAAACACACAACACAAACATTGGCCACTCACAGGAAAAACTACAGAGTAATACTACACAAATATTAGCCACTCACAGGTACAACTACAAAACAACACTAAACATCAGCCGGTCACATGTACAGCAACACAAACATCAACCAGTCACAGGTAAAACTACAGAACGACACTACACAAAAATCAGCTGGTCACAGGTACAACTACAGAGCAACACCACAAAAATTGGTCAGTCACATATACAGCTACACAAACATCAGCCACTCACAGGTAAAACTACAGAACGACACTACACAAAAATCAGCCACTCACAGGTAAAACTACAGAACGACACTACACAAAAATCAGCCACTCACAGGTAAAACTACAGAACAATACTACACAAAAATCAGCTGGTCACAGGTACAACTACAGGACAACACTACACAAAAATCAGTCAGTCACATGTACAGCTACACAAACACAACATTACACAAAACATCAGCCGCTCACAGGTACAACTACAGAACAACACCACAAAAATCGGTCAGTCACATATACAGCTACACAAACATCAGCCACTCACAGGTAAAACTACAGAACAACACCACAAAAATCGGTCAGTCACATGTACAGCTACACAAACACAACATTACACAAAACATCAGCCGCTCACAGGTACAACTACAGAACAACACCACAAAAATCGGTCAGTCACATATACAGCTACACAAACATCAGCCACTCACAGGTAAAACTACAGAACACTACACAAACATCAGTCAGTTACATGTACAGATACACAAACACAACATTTACACAAACATCAGCCACTCACAGGTAAAACTAAAGAACAACACTACACAAACATCAGCCGGTCACATGTATACCTACACAAGCACAACACAAACATCAACCAGTCACATGTACAGCTACACAAATCAGCCACTCACAGGTATAACTACAGAACAACACTACACAAACATCAGCTGGTCACATGTACAACTAAATAAACCCACCTAAAAGCACCTCCATCATAACCTGTACAGATACACTCCAGCATTCTGAAATATATTGGCATGAGACTGGACCGTGCCTCAACTTCACAGCATTATTATAGTAAAGCACACAGCACACAGACAGATGACACATTCAGCACTTCTCGGTGTTGGTCAGTTCTGCCTGGAAGTACCGTCTCCTTGTGCAAATTGGGCACTTAAGTCAGGGTAGACTATATATCTAATTTGACACAACTGAAAGCGAGACTGCAAAGGAGCTATGACTTAAAAAATGTTGCACTGTTGTGCGTGTGTGTTGATCATTCAGTCGCCAAAACTGAATACTCGCCAGCCAACAACATTACAAATGAATTACATGTACTGAATATACAGTTACAGGGTTAGTTACATGTAATTATGCTTAATATACTGTTATTACTAAAATAAGTACATGTTGTAAAATAAAGTGTTACCCTTGACACAAAGGTACTACAGGATCGTGACACTATGTACACTATGACACTTTTGCTGACCACTCTACTATTGTACCTGTGTGTTGATTCGGTGTACCATCGCTCATCCAACAAAAAAATAAGAAAATAAACTGTCAAGTCAAGTCACCTTTATTTATATAGCACTTTTAACAATGCAGATTGTGTCAAAGCAGCTTTACAGTGATAACTGGTATATAATTTTGGCTGCACAGCAGCTCTTAAAGAAAATGCTGTCATTATCCATCTTAAGTAAATTTAGTATTGATTCATTCTGATGTAAGAATCAATAGTTATTAATTTAGTTAATTTATCTATATCAGCACTGGAGTAAACAGTGATGTCTTCATCCAGCTCAGTTCAGTTCGCATACAATGGTGTCAATGCAGGCAGATCAAAACACTGTTGAATATCAAATGTCAAGTGTCCCCAACTAAGCAAGCCAAAGGCGACAGTGGCAAGGAACCCAAACAGGTGTTAAAATGGAGAAAAAAACCTTGGGAGAAACCAGGCTCAGTCGGGGGCCAGTTCTGAACAGTGCTTTATGATCACTGCTTGAATCATCATAAGTCCGATGGGATCGCAACAGTCAAAGTATTTATTCCAGTTCCATCCAGTTGAGGATCGTATTCATCACGCCGGTATGGACGGTTTGTTGAGGAACTGTGCCACTGGCTGTCGTGTCGATGAGGCCTTCACAGTGGATGATCTAGTTGACTCAATCTCTGCTGATACTTCAGGGCTGTGTTGTGGTTGTGTCATGGCGCAGGTCCTTGGTCTCACCTGGATACGGCCCGGATCCGGCTGACTACAGTAAACCTCGGGATAAACAGAGAGACTAATATTAGCGTAGATGCCATTATTCTTCTGATGTAACGAGTACATCTGGTGTTATAGGAAGTGTTCCCGGTTCTGGCTGACCTAATTTATGTCCACAAACTTCTGTTATCAAAACATTATTTTCATTGTTCAGCTGATCAGGTATGATATTCCAACATTATGTCCCTAGTTTGTTGTTTACATCAAATTAAAAATATTGTCTACTCTGGTTGGAGTGAGTCCCAGTGCAGGACTTCGTAAATAATTGCAAAGACCTTCCCAACAGAAAAGACTCTTCATTCGCATGAGTAGTCACCCCCTCCACTGCTTCTTTCACTTGTCCTCCCCCTTCTCTCTCCCTTCCCCCTCCTTCAGACTGGAACACTGGGATTGTTTTACTGCCTTTTATGGCTGTATTGTTTGGGAGAGTGAAGCTGTTTTCAGCTCTCCCAGCTGCCCACTGATTCAAACCCTAAAACACCCATCGCACTGGAGGAGGAGAACCAATCACTGCCTTTTTGTTTTGTTGATGAATGCGGGGGGGAGACATCTCAGACCACCTGGCCAGTCATTTGGAGCTGGATAATAAATGGATTGTGGTCCGGTGTGGATGCACATAATAGCATCATTTCAGCACACATGGACACATATAAAGCAGGTTCACAAGCTACACTGAACTGACAAGGATAAAACTGTAGTTTGTAGGGTTTTTTTTTTTTTTTTTTTTTTTTTTTTTTAAATTTGTTAAAGTTTTATTATAAGAATTTAGCAAAAACTATACCAAAGTTTGTATGATTGGACTTGTGCATCGCCAGTGGACAGCAAAGGTCAGGACTGTTGCATGTTTTCATGTCCACTCCTGACATAAATTAAAAATCGCTTTTTGATCATAATTTATGTAAAAAATATTTTAAAGAATATATATATATATTTTTTTAAAGTGATTGAATATCAATGCTTGTTTGTTAGAACATTCAAATGATATATAGTTTGTATAACTGGATGGTAAAAATATGCAGGGAATGTAAAAACGTAGATGTAACGCTTTGAGTGCTTTAAACAAATATAGATTGTAAATGTTAGAATATTCAGATAATATAGCTTGTCAAATGAAGTATTTAATGGTAAAACTGTAATATAGTAAACTGCGAAATAATTACAAATCAAATATTTATGCTTGAATGTTAGATCTTTCAATTGATGTGCAAAAGAACACAGTAAATGTAAACAGTTTAAGAAAAAAAATCACTTCTGATATCAAACTAATTTTCATTTATCAAAGCTTGAGTGATATATCATATATATATATATATATATATATATATATATATATATATATATATATATATATATATATAGTTTGAGATAAAATATGATTTTGACAGTGAAAAAAAAACTAAGGATTCATCTTATTATTAAGGTTTTAGTGTATCTGACTGTCTTTTTCGTTTGTACGACAATGCAAGAATAATATGCTTGTGTAATAATAAATGATATTTATATATTATATATTATGTATTAATAGTGTCCAAATGAGATGAACAATGTAAAGGTTCCTCTAGAAGACAACATACATTTCAATACAGGAAACACAAAAGCGGGAGTTTAGGCAACAGATTGAGCTCAGAGATTGGGTTCATTATTCGGAGTCCATAAAAATAGTGTCCAGCAGCATATCTTTCAGAACGGTCTGTCAGAGTAAATGCTTAGATTGTCAGAGTAAATAAATTCTAGGTTTTTTCTTTTTTTCTTTTTCTTTTTTTTATACCCCAAACCAGTTTAACAGAAATCCCGCCCTGCAACCAATTTCATTGGCTGAGGTTACAGTGACGGGTAGGTTTATAGATCAGTGTTTGGTGTAGGCAATCGTTACTGTGATTGATATGACCAATGAAATCTTTAGAATCAGCTCCAGGGCAGGATTTCTGCTGAACTGGTTTGGGGGGAAAAATCATGCAAATTCTAGCCCTAAGTGTCTATGGTGAAATTGAGTGGCATGTTACAACGCGTCACAACTGCATCACACCCGTTATAATCAGCCACACTTTCTACACTAAAAAATGTAGAGTACATGTAGACAAACAAGGTATGCGATTGAAAGAGCAAAAAGGAGGGCTAAGAGATGAAATCTCCTATGACAGCATGCGGTTTGCGTCCCAAAACCTTTCCTCGTCCTCCATTCATCACTGTTAGTAAATGTTTTGACATAATCTGCAGCTTTGACACGTCCAGTATAGACTGCCTCAAATCATTCTCATCAGTTTGCTACCAGTGTAGACATGCCAAAATCGCATACTGTATATTAGGTACTACATTTAGTTAAAAAAGTATGTTCTTTATTGTATGTATGTGTGTAGTATGAATGAAATTCGGACATATTGCAATCTGCCAAGTCATGTAACCTACAGCATCGGTTGTGCTGCTTCACCACCATTCGCAAATCATTTCCTGTGGCCTCATGGGATAGTAAAGTGTCACAAAAGAATTCACACTTCAGAATCTCTGTGGAATTAGTAGGTCATCCAGGGACTTTTTGCCTACTGTTGTTTGAATAATATGTATTTGGATATGCTACTTTGTTTTTCGCATGCAATATATAGCAAGGAAGTATTTGATTTCGGATGCAGCAATGGTGTAAGACAGTGGTTCCCAATCCTGGTCCTGAAGGACCACAGCACTGCACATTTCAGATGTTTCCCTAATCAAACACAGTTGATTCAACTCATCAGCTCTGTAGTAAAGACTCCAAGACTTGGATAAGAAAAGACATAAAAAAATGTGCAGTGTTGGGGGTACTCCAGGACCAGGGTTGGGATACACCATTGCTGTATGCGAAACTAACCCTAATGGGGCGTTCACACCAGACGCGACTTGCGCGAATAAATTGCGCTATTCGCACGTAGTTGGACGCTTGAACATTTTGAGTTTACTCGCTTCATTTGCGCGTGAAATTCACTTCACAACAGACGCGAATTCGCGTTTGTCATTGTCTCGTTTCTGCACACTTCCTCTGAATAAACAGTTGCATTTTTGGTAAATCTGGTAAGTTGCATTTTTTACAACTTACCAGATTGTCAGACCTCTTCACTCACTTTCTTCCAAGCAAGATCCTTTTTATTCCTGTTTCTATAAGAGTACAAAGACGATTTTGTCCTCCATTGTTGTTTCGGATTTCTCCCTCCGCTCGCTACGTCGTAATCACGTCACTACTAGAGTAAGCTCCCGATTGGTTAACGCGGCGCGAATATTCGCCAAAGTTCAGATTTTTCAACTCGGGTGATTCACACGTTACGCTCAATTCGTGCTGCAGGATGTCTATTCGCGTCTTTGCATTGACTTAACATGTAAATCACTCAAGCTTAACGCTTTATTCACGTCTGGTGTGAACGCACCATAAGACCAGGGTTGGGAACCACTGGTGTAAGGCCTTACATAGGCACTTCAAACTAAAAAATAAAGAAGACAGACTTTGTTCTGATGTTTATGCCCCACTGATAAGTCAGCATTGGGGTGCTGTGCTACAAACACAGCCACAGTCGCACACAACAGTCCAAAAGGCATTACTAATGACTCCCACACACCAGTGACACGGCAAGTGTCAAGTGTTAATTGAATTGCACAGCGTCTACATGTGTGGAGAGAGAAGAGCAGAGGGGTGTTCTGATTATGCAATTTGACTGCTTCATTTCATTTCCAAAAGATTATTACCATGCTGGTTCAGCTAACGGGTCACACATCTTTTTTTTTTTTCTTTTTTTTTCTGCTGCGGCATGAGTTTTCAATTCTGTAAAATAATAGATGCTAGTTTATTGCTAGCTTTGTAAGTTTGTCAGTCTCTGTGGTTGAAGTCAGTGGTCTTTTTCAGTAAAGAGCTGAATTTATTCTGTGTGAAAAAACAATGTGTATGCTTACATTTTAGTAGTGTACGTATTGAGATAAATTTCACTGTATATTTCTCTATCTATAAAACACTCATCTGTGTATGTTGTTCCCTCTCAGGCCCACCTGCTGAAGATAGAGACTTTATGAACTGTAGTATTTTAACTGTTAACAGCGCCTCCATGTGGGGTTTGCTGGTACTAGACTACTCATGAGGGGGAAAAGACAAGAGTTTAGCTTAATTATGCAAATGTATGCAATTTTATTTTAACTACAGTGCAGTTTCAGACTTAATAAACTATCATCCTGGTTTAAACACTCAACTTAAGTTGAAAATTTGCCGGATACATAAGAAAAGGAGAACTACCGTTAATGGTCAGCAAACTTCATGTCATTGTTCAATAACGTACTTTAATATATGGTATTTTTAATGTGACGTTGTTTTATAAGAACTTCTGTGGCAAGAGCTAATTTGGTTTTTGTACAGTTTTTTTTTTTTTACTTTTCTTTTTATTACGTGCTCACAATGTGTACGATCTGGTCCCCCAATTTAATGAACAATATCACATGAATTATTCTCCTCAAATTTACGCTCACTGCTCTCTCAGCATTTAAGATCTTTGTTCATAATATTCAGTATATACCTTGATATTTCTGTATTTGTTTTCAAATGAAAGGATGTTTTTTAGACGAACCATCATATCAAAATACAGTAAAATGTTGAACACAGGAAATAATATTTATACAATATACCAATGTTTAGCTACACCAAGTTTTGCTAAGAAATGTTAGATTGACTGATGTAAATTAATTGTAGAATCAGAAATAATTGAATCAGTGATACTGTTTAAACTGATTCGCTTGTTTCAAGTAGTTAAAATCTTAACAAGTCTTAATATCTTATGCAGTGTTGCCTCACAAGTAAATGTCATCTTGTTTTAAAGATTTTTAGATATTTTACTGGAAAACAAGTACAATTTGTGTCAAATTTATTTATTTTAATTACCAGCCAGTGTCACATACTATAGAAATTGTCAGATTTGTGTGTCAGTAAGTACAGTTTAAACGGTTATAAGATCTGTGACAGTGCTGTGAAATGAAACGCTGTCATCATTTCCTCACCCTTGTGTCATTACAAACCCAAATGACTTTATTATGGATCACACAAATATTTTTGAAATGTTCTGGTAAACAGCTAAAAATAGGTGCTTCAGTTTACAGTTACAAAGCATAATGGGGCTCCAGGCCAGAATCAGCTTTATAGCTTCTGATCCGTGACCATCCGGGAAAAAGTACAATTGTTAGCGTTCACCTGACATTTCTATCTAACGGCAGCTGCAGGGGCTGATGGGTAATTCACTGCAGGCCTGCTGTTTAATTCAGTACTTTCACAAAATACAAGCTGAATGCCGCAACTCAAGGTTACAGCCTCTCTCTCTCTCTCTGCTGGGATTCAGCAATTACTAAAATCACAGCCCTGACGGAGCAAGACATTTCATCCGGACCGTTGTCATGGGAACAGGCCGCAGGCCGCCCCACCTCCTCATGTTGGTTCGCTAGCGCACAATAGACAGAGATGAGTGACTGAGAGGGATTTTAAAGCAGTAGAGCTCAAACTCTTGTCTTGCATTCTTCTAGTTATATAACCCCCCCTGTGACAGCAGGACAAAGTGTAAAATCGGTGCACACTGCGGCCGTGGACAACGTTACAGCAGCTACAGCAAACTAAAGCTTTAGAAGCAAATGCAGTTTCATACTCAGTGTATTTATGATACTATTATTTATTGCTGAGAAGTCAAGTGAGTCGAATACTCAGTTATACATCCACATGATTCCTTATTTAAGTAATAAGACATTCAAGATCTTTAGGCTACAGCACAGCTTCAACGTTTTTTTTTTTTTTTTTTAATAAATATGAAATATAAAGTAAAAAGACCAATTTTGAATGTCTCACCTTCTCACCGCAGGGCAGTGTTTAGTTCTAGTTGACCGCTGACATTACAGAGGGGATAAAAATGATGGCAGCATACTTCCCTACTATATAGTAGACGAAAAACAGCATGTGAAAAGAGTCTGAATTCACAGTATTCATAAAGCAGTAAGCAAAAAGTACCTGGATGACTTACTACTACTTCCGAGGTTTTGATGTGCACATCAAATAGACACTTTATTCCATGACGCCACAGGAGAGGATTTATGAATGGCAGTGAAGCAAACTGACTTTTTTGTAGGTCACGACAGAGACAACATGACAAATGTGTAGTACGCCTGTACCACACACATTCATACTAATATAGACCATACTTTTTTAATGGTCACAAAGTAAGAACTTAATCAAATTTTACCTATTCAAAAAGTATGTCATGTCAGATGTAGCCAGTGACTGTCGAACTGGGAAGACTTATCTAATACGGTCTTTATGTAAAACTTAAAATTATTTTCTAAGGTTGATTTACTCCATTTTCACCACTACTGTAGACATCAGTGTTTATATCCGAACTATACACTTTTATACTAGTACTCGTGTGAATGTTTGTTTCATATGCAGATTTGAATTTTCAAAGGACACCAGCGTGATCATGAATTAGCCAGAAATAACTGTCTGGATCAATCATCCAACCCACTGATTCACTGATTTGTTCTGACCAATAATTGAGTAAACAAACTACCTCACTAAAATCACCACCTCATGACTGACTCAAAATGAGCCAAGAAATGAGTCCAACCCAAGAGCATGTGCATGTACCAGTTTTTTGATTAAATTTACTGAAAAGAACAGGATGAAAGTGAATCTGGCTCTTCTGTACTATTACACATCTTTTTTTCATCATTCTGTCCCCCAATGTTTGAAATGATCTCATATGTTTGCTTTCTCTCTGACAGATGTTGGGAGCCCTCACTGCGATCCCTATAAAGGTGCCTCACATCAGCTCTCTGCAGCGACTGGCAGGACACTCACCCAGCGTTCTACCTCAGGTAGTGCACAACACTAAATGAACAATTCATCAAACCTTTTTACATTTGCATGCCACAAAGTGACTTATTAATTATTAATAATATTTCTAGTGAACACTTTTAAAACAAACCAAAGAAATATACGGATAATCCGCTCCTAACAGCAGCAGCTGAAAGTGCGAGATTCATAGCAGTCACTTTTATTTCCCTAGTGCAAAAGACAAACAATTTACTTAATAATTCACATAAACGTTATTCATTCTTTGAAGGGAGATGCATGGGAGTTGAAAGGAGTTGACTCGAGCATCACATGATTTCAGTTGCACTTGCTCTGTATACACATGATGATGGCAAGAGGAAAATTCCTCTGTCAACAGCTTTGTATAGAGATGGATTGCTCGAACACTGAAGAATTAGACATTTGTACACATACACATTCACATATACATATGTATTTGTGAAAATAAGATGCAGTATATACATGTATGAATGTAAACATTATGTGACGTATGTGGACTGTATTGATGTGATTGTGATTATTACAGTTTTGAGTGTAATAATCAGGGGCTAGAATGTAGATGCAGGAAAATTTTGTCCGTTCCAGTTAGTCCACATCACGTAGGCAAAGGGTGTATGAGTCAATTTTTGTCCAAAGGCCTTTAATAATAATAAAAAACAAAGATCTAAAGTATGTAGGGTTGTACAACTAGATCTGTTTTATTGAATTTAAAAGGTTTAAATTATATTTTGCTACATATAAAGGTATTTTAAAGATTTTTAAGTGTCAAAAGGTCATTTGGTTTAACCGTCCAAAGGCCAACACAGCCATTTAATTTGTGATTAAAACATCTTAAAATGTAATAAATGTATATATTTTTTATTCTGGCATGATTTTATAACATCATATATCAACATAGTGCAAAATGGTATTAAAGTTATGTGTAGAAGTCGTTGTTTTGTTATGAGAAAGACTGTCCGGAAAAATGAATTTCATTGATGTCATTCGGAGTAACCAACATAAAGGGACCATTTTGGATCAAGTCATGCGGTCAATATCATTGACCGCATGACAGATGTGTCATCATTTAGACACTTGCAAAGGACCACATGGTCATGAAGCAAAGTAACTAACTCTCTTTTAACAATTTGAAAAATTCATATTTTCATTTGCTCATACGCATGTCCCGAAACATCAGGTCATTCGGTACAACCGCTATAAAACGTGGAAAATGTTGCAATATTTTTAAAACTTGTACTAAATATAACATGTTTGATTGTCCTTTTGCTAGCTAACTAGATATTAGTCCGTTAGCATTGTTTGAAAATATCGTCATTCGGTATAACCAAAAGTGTCATTCGGTAAAACCGAAATTTTGATTAAACCAAATTACTTTTTTGGTGTCCATCTTGTAAAAAATGACATAAACAGTGTTAATTGAGATTGTGGTTTTTATAATTATTGTTAAAACTTAATAAAACTTCTAAATTAATTATATCTCCATTATGTTTTTTTTTTTTACACTTTTAAAAACCTTATTCGTCAATGACCCATATAGAGACTCCTTGTTATGGTGCAATTATACATGTAAGTACTGAGTAATATTAAGTAACTACATGTACTTAATATAGGGTTATGGTTAGGAATAAGGTTTGTTTAGGGTTAGTTACATGTAATTATGCATAAATTACAGTAAGTACATGTAACATATGCAACAAGGACACTGTAAAATAAAATGTTACCCTAAACTCAGCAAGACTGTGGCCCTCCAGGAACTTAGTTTGGCATTTCATTTAAGAGATGAAAATATTTCAAGCCAAAGCCAAGAACTATCTGCTGTTGATGTCTGCTTAGGGCACTAAACTTTGTGGTCTGTTTCTTTAGGTTAGGCCAAAGACCCTCATTCCAGACAGCCTTCCCCACAGCCCATGCCGAGAGCAGCAGTCCGGTCAAACGCTGGTCGTGCCACAGAGCATGGCTGTGGTCAGCCCAAAAAGCCAAGGCGCATCTTTGCCAACTGCCAACAGCACCTTCAGTCACGAGCGACTGTCCAGCGGGCAGGACGAGAGTTCCTCGTCGCCCTTGTCTGTGCCGAGTGTGTCCACAGCATCCGCCAGTCCAGGGGTGGCATATGCCATCATCTCTGCAGCCTCGCCAACAGCCCATGTGGTGTCAGGTGTAACCGAGGCCATCAAGGTGCAACCGCTGATTTTCAGCCCAGACAGCAAGGTACTGTAGATACTTACCTAATAAACATGCTGCTCAGCTTTGAACTTTCCATGATGCTGTTAGTGTCACGCTGTGCCAAATTATACATTTAGATGCCCGGAATAATGTTCAGTTGATTTGTTTAAGAGGTTTAATGTGTGTATCCAGGTTATAATCATTCAGCCACAGATTCCCAGCAACTGCAAGAGTTCTCCAGCCTCACAAACTGACAGTCCTGTGAAGGAGCCAAGCCCTGACCCCTCGACCCCAGCCAAAAAGCAGGAGGATCCAGAGGTATATACACAGCTAGTCTTGACTGTTAGCACAGGGTCTGGTCCACATTACAGTTAATTCTTGACAAGCCCATCCCACTTAGACAAGAAAAGACCATCTGATTGGCATTGAAAATAATCAAATACAGTAGTGTTGTGGTACTCGAGTTCGGACAAGACCAGATTCGGACTAAAGTCTGTGTCAAGTCTGAGTCTAAAACCATATTTTTTATGACTAGTCGAGGCCAGATCATTCGAGTCAGAGTCCAAGCAGAGTCCAGAAGCTCCTGAAAATAGGGCGTTTGTCTGGCACTTTTGAGTCAGAGTTTGGTCTTGAGTGCAACAACACTCTATTTATAAATAGAGGCTATCCATTTACCAAACTGCTTGTCCTATGCATGACCAGTCCGTCACAGAATCACAGTTCATAAATGTGGAATAGACATTTAAAGGGTTAGTTCACCCAAAAATGAAAATTCTGTCATGAATTACTTACCCTCAAGTCGTTCCATGTAAGACCTTCATTCATCTTCAGAACACAAATTAAGGTATTTTGTTTGAAATACGATGGCTCAGTAAGGCCTCCATTGACAGCAAAATAATTAATGCTTTGAAATGCCCAGAAAGCTACTAAAGACATATTTAAAACAGTTCATGTGACTACAGTGGTTCAACCTTAATGTTATGAAGCGACGAGAATACTTTGTGTGCCAAAAAAACAAAATAACGACTTTATTCATGAAGCTTTGAAGCTTTACGAATCTTTTGTTTTGAATCAGTGGTTCGGAGCGCGTATCAAACTGCCAAAGTCACGCCCCCCAGTGGTGAACCATTGAAATTTTGAAACCCCTATGATGTAATGAAGCCTCATTTACTGAAATCACATGACTTTAGCAGTTTGATACACGCTCCGAACCAAAGATCCGTAAAGCTTCGAAGCTACATGAAGCAGTGTTTTGAAATCGCCAGTCACTAGATATTGTTGAATAAAGTCGTTATTTTGTTTTCTTGGCGTACAAAAAGTATTCTCGTCACTTCATAACATTAAGGTTGAACCACTGTAGTCACATGAACTGTTTTAAATATGTCTTTAGTAGCTTTCTGGGCATCTGAAAGCATTAATTATTTTGCTGTCAATGGAGGCCTCACTGAGCCATTGTATTTTATCAAAAATATCTTAATTTTTGTTCCAAAGCTGAACAAAGGCCCAGGATACACTGCACGATTTTTAGCTGTCCCAGATGAAAGATTGCCATCGTGAAACAATCGTGGCTCTTAATCGGTGGTCTTATGTCGTACAGTGAGAGAGGTTCAAAGACAGCCGTTTTCCCGGTCTTGCGACCAAAGATAGCCTACGATAGTTTTCTGGCAGTGTCAGAAGTTCAGCATGATCAACGCACAATGTGTTTGCTGCTACGACCTACGTCTACTGACCAGCCAATAAAAATGCGACATGAAATCAAAGTGACATGGCGCTAAAAAATTGCTTAAAACTGCTTACCTCAAGCTATTTTCCTTTCTTCTTTCGCAGCTTCCTTTTTACTTTTTAGCACACATAAAAACTACCAGTAGCGCATGCTGATGACGTTTTATTCTTATATAGAAACTTGCACTGAGCCTACGATTCAACAGGTGTCATCATCGTACAGTCTACATGCATGTCGTACCCAAGTTTAGTAGATCCAAGTGTGCTAAAGTAATGATCTTATAGGATTGCTAAAATCGTGCAGTGTATCCAGGGGCTTTACAGGTTTGGAATGACATGAGGGCGAGTAATTAATGACAGAATTTTCATTTTTGGGTGAACTAAACCTTTATCTTGTTACTAATGCCTCAAACAAAACTCTCTTGAGTTGAAGATATGCTATTATCATCAAAAAAACATTTGTAAAATTTAGTGACTGGTTCTTTAAAACTGATCATTGTAGAATTTTGGCACCTTGTAACTGACAGTTGCATGTGGCCAATCAGATTAGAGTTTGCCAGATCGAGTAGATTTCAGTTTTGGGTGCAATATGAATCAGAGGCTGAAAGAACTGTTGCCAGTGTTCGGCCATGTTGTCAAGTGAAATTAGTCCAGAATTGCAAGGCTTGAGGGTGCGTTCACACTTGTAGTTCGGTTTGTTTGGTCCAGACCAAAAAAACAAAACAAAACAAAAAAAATTTAGTCCTGGTCTGATTAGCGTTCAGATTAGCAATTTTATCACCGAACTAAAAGATACCGAACCTATAGTCATAGGGATACATTCACAACCTGATTGGTCGGATTTTATGTCGTATTGAGACGGAACTTACCGAACATCCAAAACAATGCTGTGTGCTTGGATAAATGCGCTTGTTGTGTGTGCGTAGCCTGCGTATGATGGTATTTTTGTTGCGCACCAGGGTTTGGATGGCAGCGTTCACACATGTTCAAATGAACCGCACTAACAGAGCAATCGCACCAGGGCTCGTTTTAATCGAACCAAACATGACAAGTGTGAACACTAAGTTAACATTGAATACTTTTTAATGTATTGACTTTATTAACCTTCTATCCTACAGAAAATTGCCTTCATGGTAGGGCTAGGCCTGGTCACTACAGAACACTTGGAGGGTGAGTTGTGTTCGAAATGGAGCAAAATATCAATAAATCATCAATAGACTGACAATTTGATGTCAAAATTTTATTTTATTTTTAATGTTATGGCCATTTTGTGGTGCTGTCTGGTAAAATATAAATCTTTTTAATGATTGTTAATTGTTTTGATAGTATTTATCTTGGTGAAATATGTCTAGTCTGTTGAAAAAATGCATTATTCATAGTGGGGACAAAAAAAACCAAACAAAAAATAAAAACGCACACAATCAGTCAATATTAGTGATGCATGTTTCTTTTGCTGCATGACTGTGTTGTATCCATTCCATCATGTATGTTGTGGCCAATTAACTTCAAATTCATATTTGAAAGAAGCCAGTTTTTCTGAAATCTGCTCAACTCTGAATGAAACAACGAAAACATAAGCAAACAAAAACTATGATAGGGATTAAAGATTCATCACAGATGGTGTTTTCATTTTTATCAGAGATCCAGAGTAAACGGCAGGAGAGGAAAAGGCGAAGCACAGCTAACCCTGCGTACAGCGGACTGTTTGAACCAGAGGTCTGTCTGCCAGTCAAAATTTCCTTTAAATAATCGGTTTATTTTAGAACGCTGTTCATTTGTAAACATCTTGTATCTTGCTTTTCAGCGTAAACGACTTGCCTCCAATTACCTGAACAGTGGGATGTTTTTGTCGGCGAGAGGTAAAATAGATTTCTGCTTCTGTCAACATGCTGCTGCGGCAGAGCTGAAAAATAATGCATGAAAAACAGAAACATGTTTGAACAGAATGAATTAAATCCACACATTCTCCATAAGTGCTCATGTTTTAATAGTTGTTGAACCGGGGCTGTATTTGACATGAAAGGTTGACTAATAAAACCAAACACTTACTGCTTTAACTTAACACATGCCAGCACTGCTGTTAAACTCGATTAACTCTAATAACACAGTCTTGTCAGTGTGACGCTACTAACCTGCTGTCTGCTTTCACATGCTAGACTCTGAGGAGCTTTGCTGGAAGGTACGTCTATACTCTAACATCACTCTGTGTGTGTGTGTGTGTGTGTGTGTGTGTGAGAGAGGTTAATTGACATCGCCAACTACTTGTTTTTTTTAAATATATACATATATAATTATAATATAATATATCAGGAAAACATGAATTCTGTCATTATTTAGGCTGCGTTTACACTGTAAATCTTAATGCACAGATCTGAGCTTGTTTACATTCATTTTAGACATGACTGGTATCCGATATCTGTGTTTACATTAATCCCAGCTCAAAATAATTCTGTTGGTGATCTCTTTTCTATGCAACATGGTTGACCCTCTAGTTTTGAATGGCCATGCTATTAAAATTATATAAAAATTCACGTTGGGTGGTACCATGATTACTTAGTAGAATTCTGTAGTAAAATAAAGTAGTGCAGTAAGATTACATTTATTTGAATGAATTCGATGGAATTAACGAGAGAGAGAGATTGTGAGTGTGAATTACCTGCGTTTGTACAGCGTTTCTATGTAATAGTGAAGCTAAAACAGCTAAGTTATCAACTCGTTGCTGAGAAATGTAATGTAGCTTTCAGTAGCGAAGCTGTTTTATTTATAAAATTCATGAGGCTGAGGTTGAAACTGTTTTTATGCTCCTGAATATTTCTATATGTGCAATTTCTAAATATAAAGTTTCCACCTCAGTAAAAAAAAAAAGCTGTGAGATTTGGTTCAAGCGCACACAGGCACTTCTGCTTCATTATACAACATTAGAGTATTTTTAAAAATCATTTTTTTTAATGAACTATACCTTTTAAAAAGCTATATTTGTGGACAAAATTACCAGATATGAATCTTATTTAAAACCACATTTGGAAGTGGCTCAGAATGTATGCGGAAAAAATCGGATCGCATGTGGATTTTTTTTTTTGTTTACACGTATGCAACAAATTCTGATCTGTGTCAGATGTGAGTAAAAAAACTTTAGTAATTAAGTAAAATAACCATTGCATACTATTTAAAGGGATAGTTCACCCAAAAATGAAAATTCTGTCATCAGTTGTTCCAAACCTGTATGAATTTTTTTGTTCTGCTGAACACAGATCTCGCCCTCCCCCATTAACTACCATAGTAGAAAAAATATATACTATGGTAGTCAATGGGGGGGTGAGATCTGCTTGATTACAAACATTCTTCCAAATATCTTCCTTTGTGAAGAGCAGAAAAAAGAAATTCATACAGGTTTGGAACAACTTGAGGATGAGTAAATGATGACAGAGTTTTCATTTTGTGGTGAACTATCCCTTTAATACAATTAAGTTAATAAAGCCAATACAATAAAGTCTTATTTATCAAATTTTTTTTCCAACCAAATTATATTTATTTTATGTTTCAAATACACCTAAGTAGTAACAATAAAAACGATTTTCAAACATAATTTGACAACATGTTTTATTCACGTCAGACATTTTTTTACAGTTTAATTTTTCGTGTGAAAGGGTTCAAATAAAATGGACATTTTAAGAAATGCTGACGACCTGTTGTGTGGTGTGTTTCTGTAAATGTGTGTGACACAGGAGGAGCTGCAGCATGATGATCACTGTGCAGTGTGTAAACAGGAAGGAGATCTTCAGCCGTGCCACACTTGTACCCGCGCATACCACCCCGACTGCCTGAATCCCCCTCTCAAAACTGCCACCCGGGGCATCTGGATGTGCCCCAAGTGCCAGAAGAAAGTAAGTTTCTTTGAACACACATTTTAAAATATCTATCTATACCTAAATATCTATTTTAGTCTTATGCAGTTATCAAAGTAAATTGATCTTGTTTTAAGGATATTTAGATATTTTTAATAGAAGGTTGTTTTCATGTAAAAATAAAGATAATCTGTTCATATCCTCTGTACTGGTTCTTTTTTTGAAGGTTTTGAACAAAGAGAACTTGTCTTGGCCACAGAACTTCATCCAGTCGTATGTTACACATAAAACAGGTGAGCTATCGAACACATTTAAATCACTAGCTCTCTTCAGGACTCAGTTCTCAGTGATGATGATGATGATGATGATGGGGATTTGTGTGTTTGTACAGTGAGAGAGGAGGAACGCAGGAAGCTAATGAGGAGAAACACTGAGCTGAAACTCGAGTGTGAACATCTGAGCGAAGAGGATCAGAGACTCTGCGGTTCTCTCTCTGTAAGTAACTGCGCTAAATAGGGCTTAGAGAACACAATTTTAATCGATCTTCATTTTAACAAACCGAATTGTGTTTCGACTTCGAAAGACATCAATAAAACACCAATCGATATTGAATCGAATTGAGAGCTTGTGTGAATCAGAACTGAATCAAATCATGAAATCTGTGTCAGTACCCAGCCCTGACGCTAAACTTCTCAAATCAGTATTTATTGTTGTACTAGTTATTTAAATTAGCCTGCGCTATTAGTTTTGTTTAGTGTAAATGTATTGTTGTCACCCTAATTGTACTACATGACTTGGTCTTTTTCAAAACGACATTTCTTTTTGTAAAAAAAGTACAAGATTTGCAAGATTATAAACATTCTATCAGGTAAGAAATAAAACCTTTTACTATGTGTTGAGATTTGAATATGCCCTCAGGGGTTTTTTTTTACAGTTTAAGATGACATTTAAAGGGTAAGGTCACCCAAAAGTGAAAATTTTGTCATTAAAGTCCCTGTGTACCGGAAGTTGCAAACAACTTTTCTCCAGTGTTGTGACGTATTTCCAAGTGAAACGGAATATTGAATAGAGGGCAGAGTTTTATTTTAGCGCTCCTCCTCTCCATCTCTCGCTCATAGCAGACTAACTGTCGGAGGGGAGTGGTTTATGCGTTTTTAACCCAAGCCGTCAAACTGATGTCATTAGAGAAGGGGCACCGTTGCAGAGGGGAGGAGCATTTTCAGATTTTGATTAAATATTACGAAGCCAAACAATTTTTTTGTGTGGATTGACTTGCACGGTTGAATTGTTCACCACAAAACTAGCAATTTGAGCTAACAAAATAAATAAGGTCAATTTTGATTTCATGTGTACTTTAAATACTCACCCTCATGTCGTTCCATCTTCAGAACACAAATGAAGATTTTTTTTTAAGGAAATCTGAAAGCTTTCTGTCCTCCATTTTCATGTCCAAGAAAGGTATTAAAGACATCATAAAAGTAATCCATAGGGGCTTTCGCACCAGAGGAACCTTTTCATAGTTCCTATAACTATTGGCTGAAGTACCCGGAATTTCTGTGTTCGCACTGCAGGAACTAGGAATGATTTTAGTTCTCAAACTTCTTTTGGGGGAACTAAATTAAATCCTACTTCAGAGTAGGGCCTAAACCAGCACTATAGGAACTCAGTGACGTGAGTGTACGTTGATTGGTCAAACGCATGTCAAACACAGATACCTGGCGTTTTTAAAAACCTGTGTAAACATATTTACTTCAAGAACATGGATAACGGTGATAACTGTCTGCAGGGTTGTATTCTTTTCTCCGCTTCGATGATATGTAATACTGAAAGTTGTTATAGTCTCTTAGCCCCACTTTTTGCTCTTTCAGTCACATAAAATATGCGTTTACGATACATCTCCGTTATCACGAAACCCACGACACACAACAAACATTGCTCCGATCATGGCATCCTCTATCCACCGCTTAAAGACGCTGCTGTCGGCCGCTTCAGAGTTCCTATTCCCGGTGCGAATGCAACCAAGAACATGGCCTGGGGGAGAAATTAGTTCTCAGGGGGGACTATCCTAGTGGCTAGTGCTTTGTTTGTTCAAAAAAACACAATTTACCACTTTGTAAATATTAATCTCCAACACGTGTTCACGAGAGCACCACGGCGCATGCGTGTTGTGTTGACGCAAGAGCAGACGTTGCGTGAATGTGTGTTGGAGATTAATATTTTGTAAATAAAGTGGTAAATTATGTTGTTGTTTTTTTGTTTTTTTTTTGCGCAAACAAAGTACTCGCGTCGCTTCTTAAAATTGACGTTAATCCACTGGAGTCACATGGATTACTTTAATGATGTGTTTACTGCCTTTCTGGGGCTTGAAAGTGGTAGTTGCGTAGGCTGTCAATGGAGGGAAAGAAATCTCTCAGATTTCATTAAAAAGATCTTCATTTGTGTTCCGAAGATGAACAAATGTTTTGAAACGACATGAGGGTGAGTACTTAATGACATAATTTTCATTTTTGGATGTACCATCCCTTTAATAGTCTTGAGAAAAAAAAAAGTGTGGTTCCCAAACCTGTCCTGGAGGACCCCCAGCCCTGCACATTTTGTATGTCTCCCTATTTCTGACACCCATTTCAGGACAGGTTTGGGAACCACTTTATGCTAACAGGGTTGAATTTTTTTTATTGATTTTTAAAAAGAATAGACAGACTGCATCCGAAATCTCATTCTGTATAGTAGCTACTGCATTTGGTTTGAAACTTACTTTGTGACCATTAAAAAAAGAATGTTCTATATAGTATGAATGTGCAGTATGAATAAAATCCGGACATACTACATACGCCATGTTGTTATTATCACGTGACCTACAGCGTCAGTAGTGTCGCTTCACCACCGTTCACAAATCCTCTCCCGTAACCTCATGGGATAGTAAAGTGTCCATTGTATGCACACTTCAAAATCCGGGTACTTTTCGCCTATTGCTTTATGAATACTATGAATTCTGACATGCTATTTTTGTCACAATGTTTTTCACCTACTATATAGAAATCCTATGGAAGTAGGCATATTTGGACACAGCGTAACTTTTTTTTTTTTCTTTTCTCAAAAAGATGATGTCATCATTATGAGAGTATTTTTATACTATATATTTTTTTCTTTTATAAGGGCAATATATGATAACAGGGTTGATACATACCCTGAGGACACAACAAAGTCTTTTTATTAATTAATTTTAATAAATCAAGCCACTCAAAAAAAGATGAACATAGAAGAACATTAACTTAACTTACTTATTATTCATCTCAAGTTAAACGTTTGCAATTTCTGTACCACTAGCATCCCTAAAGAGAATGACAAAAAAATGTTTTTTCTGAATCTTCCGTCAAACAGATAGTCCTGCTCCAAACTCACGCCATTAGTTGAACTACTATTACTGTGTCAGATGTTTTCGGCAAAATCTAAGTGAATGATTTTAAATTTGTTCTCAACAGAAATGCATTGAGCAGAAGGAGCGACTTTTGGGTCAGCAGCGAGAGACTCAGGCATCCCTGGAGCGTCTCAAAACCCTGATTCGACTCATCCAGCGCGACCAGATGATTCAAGTGACTATGACGGCCACCACCACCACCGGAGCATCGCTGCTCTCACTGCCGTGGATCAAAGCCGCAGGCAGCAGCACCAGCACCACAGCGCCCACAGCTGGCCCCTCCGCAGTACTGCACAAAAGCGTGCTTCAGCCGCAAGGAAACAACTGACCCCAAACCCACACAAACACACAGAACAGCTCCGTACAAGATCACCAGACGGTGATATCCAACCAATGTGCATTTTCTTCTGGTAATGTCTTACCATAAAATAATGGGAAAATTTGAAGGAAAAAAAAAAAATAATGATAATTGAAAAAAAAGAAATAAGCGTCACTCGATTCATAAGTATTTTTTAAAGCCAACACACACAGTGCTCACAAGATTTTTTTTATTCACTGTTTTTTATTGTATTATTTTTCTTGGCCTTAATGTATTTATGACTAGATTACAATGCTGTTGCAGATATATGAAATAAGTATTCTACATAGAAACACTTCTTTTTATGCTTTGCGTTTTTTATTGGGGTTTGGCGTGTGCGTTTCGGGGGGAATAATCGTTCGCATTTCGTTATTGAGATGGTTAGCATAGATATAGTTGAAGACGAGCAACATATGAAATGGAGAGCACTGTACGTTGATATATCCGAATAGATGCTCGTTTGCATTTTCCGATGAACAATGTTTGCCATATTAATTCAGGTTAAAGCGAGACAGGGAAATGTTTTCATTTTGTGTGTAATTGCGAGCGTACAAACATAAAAAACAAACAAACAGCAACAACAAAAAATAATTTTTCAGTATTAATAGAGATAAAAGAACAAAGTATTTAAGATAACAACAGAATTTAGCCTTTTTAGTCACAAATTTAGTATTTTCATGCTGATGCCTGTTAATAATTTCAAACAAGTATTGGAGAGAGGGATCGTTGTACATATATGATTTTTTTAATTTTATTTTATTTTGGCTGTCCCAACCACAGAAACGAAAAGGCCATTTGATTTCTTTGAGTGCCTGATCCCGGAATCCAAAAGCGTTTATTTTGTCTCCCCACCATATAAAATATGCCAAAAACCCTGAGTGTTTTTGTACCGTTAACTGTATAATGTTTTCATCTCATCTTGCTCTCTTGTCTGTTTTTACTTTTCACTGAAGTGTTGTATGTTTTCATTTAGTTGTCTCACTCGAAGGATACCACAAGTTGCATTATTTTAATTTTTATTATTGTTATTATTTTAAATTATTAGAAGTGAACACTGCCTGATGAATAAAAGTAAAGAATTCATATCTAAAACACTCAATGGAAAAAGAAAAATAGGAAATAATTTGGATGGTACTATTTTGGAGGGAAAGTTTCGCATGTTCATTTGAATGGTTTGTCTTCCTGCGTGGTTCGAAAAACAGAAGCCACATCATTAACACGTCGCAAAATAACCAGTCGCACACAGTTAATGACAGCACTAACATTCTCAACAAAGGAGATTTCAGTAAAAATAAAACTCATTTAGTGTTAAATAATGAATAACATCATCTATGTGTACCTTCAAGGGCTAACAAACGTATTTAATCACCGTTTTCTTCAGTTTAAAAGGAATATCTACTGAATTCATATGCAGCTAAATTATGGTGTTACATTTGGTAGTGTCTGTACATTGTCTTTTGTGTAACATTTTCTATGAAGTCTGTATATTTAGTGTAATATTGTGTGGTAACACTACAGTTCAGCTCTATATGTTAACATATGCTATTGCATTAATGTTTATAAACTTACAATTAATTGTATTTTTTACAGCATTTATTAATCTTTGTACGATTGTTAGTTCATATTAGTTCCTACTATCTGGAATTAAACAAACGTGTTGACTTAAAGGGTTAGTTCACCCAAAAATGAAAATTCTGTCATTAATTACTCACTCTCATGTCGTTCCACACCTGTAAGACCTTCGTTCATCATCAGAACACAAATTAAGATAATTTAATCCGATGGCTCAGTGGCCTGTATTGACAGCAAGTAAATTAACACTTTCAGATAACCAGAAAGCTACTAAAGACATTTAAAACAGTTCATGTGACTACAGTGGTTCAACTTTAATATTATAAAGCGACGAGAATACTTTTTGTGCGCCAAAAACCCCAAAATAACGACTTTATTCAACAATATCTAGTGATGGGGGATTTCAAAACATGAAGCTTCGAAGCTTTACGAATCTTTTGTTTCGAATCAGTGGTTCAGAGCGTGTATCAAACTGCCAAAGTCTGCAAACTGCCCCCAGTGGTGAACCATTGAAATTTCGAAACGCTTATGACGTAACGAAGCCTCGTTTACGGAAATCACGTGACTTTAGCAGTTTGTTTCACGCTCCGAACCACTGATTCGAAACAAAAGATTCGTAAAGCTTTGAAGCTTCATGTTTGGAAATCGCCCATCACTAGATATTGTTGAATAAAGTCATTATTTTGTTTTTTTGGCACACAAAAAGTATTCTCGTCGCTTCATAACATTAAGGTCGAACCACTGTAGTCACATGGACTGTTTTATATACGTCTTTAGTAGCTTTCTGGGCATTTGAGAGTGTAAATTTACTTGCTGTCAATGCAGGCCTCACTGAGCCATCGGATTTTATCAAAAATATCTTAATTTGTGTTTTGAAGATGAACGAAGGTCTTACGGGTTTGGAACGACATGGGGGTGAGTAATTAATGACAGAATTTTCATTTTTGGGTGAACTAACACTTTACCTATAGCTTTTTTTGTTGCAATAATAGATTAAATCAAGTTATATGTATGTAGAAATTAAATTCAACTAAGATTTATTAATGTTGTAAAAATGTAACTAATGTTAATATGTACAGCTTTACTGTAACGTGTTACTTATACATTATAAAAGTATTATTGACAAATTATTGTTTCCACAGTTATAACAAATTCTAATACTTATTAATGGTCACATGTACAATACATTAAAATGAGATCAACACAAAAATTCTGTTAAACTATAACCATAAATAGGTATGTATTGTATATATGTATACAGACGTCATAAAAAGTGCTGTTTATTTTTGTTTTCTTGACCAACTTTAAATCTCATCCCACAGAATGTCTCATTCAGGTCCTGTATTATCATATTCAGAATGTAATTGAATGCATATCATCTGTTGGATTGTTTCGTAACAGTCGCTCCTGTTGAGTACAGACTGCATCATCCGTAACTAGACTAAATTATTTTCTTGTTTGCCAGTAAAAAAAGGTAAATATCTCTAATTAACTTTATACTTGTTTTCAGAGAATCATTTCTAAGGAAAAAAAGTAAAGTAAATTAGTCTATTGAGATGTTTTTATTGGAAAACAAGATGATGCTGATTGAGAAAATGACAGCATATGGCAGGGCAGTGGGATGTGATATTAATATCAGCCCTTTCCATGAATACTAGAATTGTTTAAATGAAACTATATCAGTGCTCTGTTCTTCATATCACTTCCGTCTACATTGCGACACGTCCCTGATTTCTGTTGACCCGTAGTGGCCCATGATCCTCAGATATCTTCAGATATCCTCTCCGGGAGAAACTGTGCAGTGCTTATACAGATCTATTTTACTACACTCAACACTACGTTGAACAAAAAACAAATTATATTCTTTTATCAATGAACAAATGAGGGATGACAAAAAATGACATGTTTTTTATTGTTTGCTAATTATGCATTTTGACTTGGCTTGCGATATGTGACGTGTCCATTTGCAATGGAGAAGGAAGCAAAGCGAAGCAGATAGGACAACACAGAGGTGTTTAGCTAGATGTCTTTGGACTGTGTTTTTCTTTGTCATTTTGAAGGGGACTGTCCAGTGGATAGTACATATAGAAGAGTGTTTGTCTTACATATGCCAATGTAGTTTTTACATCATCTTATGATCTATTAAAGTTGATTGATGGAAGTTCATCAATTGTAAGAGTTGCCTCACTTTTTGTGCTTTGAGGAGTTTTGGAAAAATAAGGTACGATATTAAATGTGTGTTAATGGTTAAGTCAGTAACAACCATATTTCAAAGGTCCACTTCAGAGATTCTACTAACTATAAGTAACTTTGTCAACTAACTCTCATTAGAGTATTAGTAGACTGTCTGCTTAAAGGCATAGTTCAACCAAAAATGAAAATGTGCTGTTAATTTACTCACCTCAGGCCATGCAATATTTAGGTGTCTTTTTTATCTTCAGTAGAACAGTAAAGAACATTTTTAGCTGAAATCGTGGTCCTCTGTGATTCATATAATGGAAGTCAATGGGTGCCGTCACTTTAAGATTCAAAAAAACATATGCCGACAAAACAAAATTAATACCTGCGGCTCCTGACAATACATTGAGGTCTTAAGAAGCGAAACAATCTATGAAAGAAACTGAACATTATTTACAGCTTATTCAGAATTGAAATTTCCTGATAATTTACTCACCCCCATGTCATCCAAGATGTTTATGTCTTTCTTTTTTCAGTCGAAAAGAAATTAAGATTTTTGAGGAAAACATTCCATATAGTGGACTTCAACATCTGCCAAAGGGTTGAAGGTCCCAATTGCAGTTTCAATGCAGCTTTAAAGGGCTCTACATGATCCCAGACGAGGAATAAGGGTCTTGTCTAGTGAAACGATTGGCCATTTTCTAAAAAAATAAATAAAAATTATATACTTTTTAACTACAAATGCTCGTCTTGCACTGCTCTGCGATCCGCCACGCGTTACGTAATCACGTTGGAAAGATCGTGTGCAGCAGGGGCAAGTACAAGCAAGTGTCTACAAAGTGAACATGCAAAGTCAAATGGCTTTTACAAAGAAAGGTAAAACGATGTCGGACGATTTTTAAGTTGGAGATGAGTTTTTCGCCATACTTCCGCCTACCTTTCCAACGTGATTACATAATGCATGGCGCATCGCAGAGCTAGTGCAAGATAAGCATTTGTGTTTTAAGTATATAATTTGTATTTTTTTTTTTTTTTAGAAAATGGCTGATTGTATTACTAGACAATACCCTTATTGCTCGTCTGGGATGGTGTAGAGCCCTTTGAAGCTGCACTGCAACTGCAATTTGGACTCTGTTGAAGTCCACTATATGGAGAAAAATCCTGGAATATTTTCCTCAAAAACCTTAATATCTTTTCGACATTAGAAAAAAAGACATAAACATCTTCGTTGGCATGGCAAACGGTCCTCAGCAAACGGTTCACGACAGCATAATGACGTATGCGCGGGAGTGACCTCACACGTGAGCGGACTCTTTGTTTGTTTATTACAGAGAGGGAAGTGTTGTATTGTTCATCAAAGTGGTACTTGTGCTTATCCTGGATGCTGCAGTCTATATAAAAAAAGATTACGTTCGCTTGCACCATCTCAGTCGAGAAGATTGAGTGACGGCACCCATTGACTTCCATTATATGAATCACCAAGGACCACGGTTTCAGCTAAAAATTTTCTTTACAGTTCTGCTGAAAAAAAAAAAAAGTTACCTACATCTTGAATGGTCTGAGGGTGAGTAAATTAACAGCAAATTTTCATTTTTGAGTGAACTATCTCTTTAACATCTTTATTTTGGTGTTCCCCCATCAGACATTCTACTGACTATAAAGTTACTTTACAAGTACGTCAACTTATTCTACTAATCTGAATTCCTAACTCTAACATAACAGTCTACTACTGTCTACAGACCCGATTCCAAAAACGTTGGGACACTGTACAAATTGTGAATAAAAAAGGAATGCAATAATTTACAAATCATATAAACTTATATTTTATTCACAATAGAATATAGATAACATATCAAATATTGAAAGTGAGACATTTTGAAATGTCATGCCAAATATTGGCTCATTTTGGACTTCATGATATCTACACATTTCAACAGTTGGGACAGGTAGCAATAAGAGGCCGGAAAAGTTAAATGTACATATAAGGAACAGCTGGAGGACCAATTTGCAACTTATTAGGTCAATTGGCAACATGATTGGGTATAAAAAGAGCCTCTCAGAGTGGCAGTGTCTCTCAGAAGTCAAGATGGGCAGAGGATCACCAATTCCCCTAATGCTGCGGCCAAAAATAGTGGAGCAATATCAGAAAGGAGTTTCTCAGAGAAAAATGGCAAAGAGTTTGAAGTTATCATCATCTACAGTGCATAATATCATCCAAAGATTTAGAGGATCTGGAACAATCTCTGTGTGTAAGGGTCAAGGCCGGAAAACCATATTGGATGCCCGTGATCTTCGGGCCCTTAGACGGCACTGCATCACATACAGGAATGCTACTGTAATGGAAATCACAACATGGGCTCAGGAATACTTCCAGAAAACATTGTCCACCGTGCCATTCGCCGTTGCCAGCTAAAAACTCTATAGGTAAAAAAAGAAGCCTTATCTAAACATGATCCAGAAGCGCAGGCGTTTTCTCTGGGCCAAGGCTTATTTAAAATGGACTGTGGCAAAGTGGAAAACTGTTCTGTGGTCAGACGAATCAAAATTTGAAGTTCTTTTTGGAAAACTGGGACGCCATGTCATCCGGACTAAAGAGGACAAGGACAACCCAAGATGTTATCAGTGCTCAGTTCAGAAGCCTGCATCTCTGATAGTATGGGGTTGCATGAGTGCGTGTGGCATGGGCAGCTTCCACATCTGGAAAGGCACCATCAATGCTGAAAGGTATATCCAAGTTCTAGAACAACATATGCTCCCATCCAGACGTTGTCTCTTTCAGGAAAGACCTTGCATTTTCCAACATGACAATGCCAGACCACATACTGCATCAATTACAACATCATGGCTGCGTAGAAGAAGGATCCGGGTACTAAAATGGCCAGCCTGCGGTCCAGATCTTTCACCCATAGAAAACATTTGGCGCATCATAAAGAGGAAGATGCGACAAAGAAGACCTAAGACAGCTGAGCAACTAGAAGCCTGTATTAGACAAGAATGGGACATCATTCCTATTCCTGAACTTGAGCAACTTGTCTCCTCAGTCCCCAGACGTTTGCAGACTGTTATAAAAAGAAGAGGGGATGCCACACAGTGGTAAACATGGCCTTGTCCCAACTTTTTTGAGATGTGTTGATGCCATGAAATTTAAAATCAACTTATTTTTCCCTTAAAATGATACATCTTCTCAGATACATTTGATGTGTCATCTATGTTGTATTCTGAATAAAATATTGAAATTTGAAACTTCCACATCATTGTATTCCTTTTTTATTCACAATTTGTACAGTGTCCCAACTTTTTTGGAATCGGGTTTGTAGTTGCAAAATACTTGTAGCTAGTAGAGAGTCTGAAGTGGACCACTGAAATAAAGTGTAACTGTTAAGGACTATTACTGTTGATCATCATTGGTTTAGTGATTTAAACAAATCATGCAGTGTTGCCAAGTCTGTGGTTTTCCTGCACCGCTGGTCTACTTTTACACTATTGCCATGGGTAGTTTTTGTAGTCCGTGGGTTGAAGCAAAACTCAACCCCCATACCTTCGGAATGCAATTTTTTTCCCCCACGGAACGCAATTGGGCTAATTTTGATTAACAATTGGCCGGGTTTTGTTGTGCAGACTAGACCATCGTTGAAACCACACTGCAATGTGCTATAACCCAAACAGATAACACAAAATTGTGTGATTTTACCAAATGCAAATAAACAAAAACCAACATTATTTCTTGGCTATTTGTAACTATTTTATATTTTTTCGTGAATTGGTAGCAAATTTGTACAATCTCATTTGTATGTTTTTATATGATCTACTTACGCCCCAGTGACAGTTATGTTTAGGGATGGGGTTTCTGCATATAAACATGCTAACTTAGCAACTGCTATTAAATCCTTAGCAGCCACATAACACCCTGACAGGAACCCACATAACACTAGCAACCACAGAGCAATGCCCTGGCAACCACCCAGTAACAACTGCACAACAACATATAAAAACACTATGAAAACCTTGAGAAGAGATATGCTTTAAAGTGGCATGTAAAATAAGGTAAAAAGTTTGAAACAATTTGTACTGTATAAGTGCGTTATAAATAAAGGTGAATTAACAGCTATATAGTTACTAGGTGAAAAGAGTAGTATGTCTGAAATCATGAGCAAAAGGCGAGATTCTAGTGCGCATCCAATGGACACTTTGCTATGCCATGAGGCCACGGCAGAGGAGTTGTGAAGCGACGCAGCTGATGCTAGTAGGTCACATGACCATGACAACATGACATTACATTCACACTATATAGAATTTACTTTTTTTTAACAACTACAAAATAATTGCTAAATCAAAAGAAGTATTATTAAAGTTCCTGGACCCTACAGAAGTTGCACAGGCAGTCCAAATCCTTCAGGATGGCACATCAATACGTGCCATTGCCAGAAGGTTTGCTGTGTCTCCCAGCACAGCCTCAAGAGCATGGAGGAGATTCCAGGAGACAGGTAGTTACTCTAGGAGAGCTGGACAGGGCCATAGAAGGTCCTTAACCCATCAGCAGGACCGGTATCTGCTCCTTTGTGCAAGGAGGAACAGGATGAGCACTGCTAGAGCCCTACTAAATGACCTCCACCAGGCCACTGGTGTGAATGTCTCTGACCAAACAATCATAAACAGACTTCATGAGGGTGGCCTGAGGGCCTGACGTCCTCTAGTGGGCCCTGTGCTCACTGCCCGGCACTGTGGAGCTCAACTGGCATTTGCCATTGAACACTAGACTTGGCAGGTCCGCCACTGTCGCCCTGTGCTTTTCACAGATGAGAGCAGGTTCACCCTGAGAACGTGACAAACGTGAAAGGGTCTGGAAAAGCCGTGGAGAATGTTATGCTGCCTGTAACTTCGTTCAGCATGACCGGTTTGGTGGGTCAGTGATGGTCTGGGGAGGCATATCCATGGAGGGATGCACAGACCTCTACAGACTAGACAATGGCACCCTGACTGCCGTTAGGTATCGGGATGAAATCCTTGGACCCATTGTCAGACCCTACGCTGGTGCAGTGGGTCCTGGGTTCCTCCTGGTGCACGACAATGCCCGGCCTCATGTGGCGAAAGCATGCAGGCAGTTCCTGGAGGATGAAGGAATTGATAGCATTGAATGGCCCCCACACTCGCCTAACCTAAATCCAATAGAACACCTCTGGGACATTATGTTTCGGTCCATCCGATGCCGCCAGGTCGCACCTCAGACTGTCCAGGAGCTCAGTGATGCCCTGGTCCAGATCTGGGAGGAAATACCCCAGGACACCATCTGTCATCTCATTAGGAGCATGCCCCAACATTGTCAGGCATGCATACAAGCACGTGGGGGCCATACAAACTACTGAGTACCATTTTGAGTTGCTGCAATGAAATTTCAGCAAAATGGACTAGCCTGCTGCATCATTTTTTCACTTTGATTTTCAGGGTGTCTTTGAATTCAGTCCTCTGTAGGTTGATCATTTTGGCATCCTTTCGTTCCTTACACATTACCCAGTCCATATCAGTATAGATATCCAGCATGATATTTTTCCCCATTGAGATCTGATGTGTTTTCAAAGTGTTTGTTTAAATTTTTTGAGCACTGTACATTAGACGCAAGTGTTGTTCACTCTGCTGTGTAATAGCACCAAATTAATAACAAAAAATAACAATATACTGACCCGGGTGCGCCTGGAACCAATGTAGGCTACTCAGATTTGGATTCTAGATCTCCACATTCACATTCTCTCAGCCAACTTCATGGGGTCGGATGTTTTTAAAACTTTAATAAAGAAAGAATCTTTATGATGAGCATTTTATGATGCTGATCCAACATTTAAAAATAATTTAAAAATAATTGAAATTCACACATTTGAAAATAAACAAAAACCTGCTGCTGATAATGGTACTTCATCTCTTTGGAGAGTACGACATCTGCTGGCTGAGGAACAAACTGAGAGTAACACGCTCCATTGACGTTCAGTAGCTAAGGAATTATTCATCAGGATCTATTTTCATTGGGGAGAAGAAGTATAGAAAATATATATAACTATAAAAAACTATTTTTCTGAAACTTAATTTACTTAATATTAATTAGGCCTACTTGCAATATCACACTAGCTATCATACTGTTGTTCTGAACAGGTTAAGATGTCCCCTTATAAGAACAACGTGCATTTGCTTTGAAATTGTTACATAAGTTACATGTGCAGGGGAAAAAAACTGAAACATTTGCTAATTTATTTGTCATAGCACAAAATGTATAACATTTAAATAACCTCAAAACTGACTTGACTGAGTACATTTCACAAATGTGCCATCTATGATCTCTGAGAGAAAAGGGTCACAATCAATCAATCAATCAATTAAATTCTTAATGAGCTTTTAATTTTTTTTCATATTTTCAGAACATTTTTGAAAATTCTCATTAACACGTTTTCATAGACTGCATCTTGAATAAGTGTGTTCGCTCTTATTTTTTTTTAATCTAACTTTTGTACACTTGTCACTTACCTTGCATTATTGATTTCCAAGATTTTACAAAAACAATACACATTCTCTGCACAAATAAACAAATAAAACCTAAAATGAATAATTGTCTCCCAGCAACACCCGAGCACTCCTCCTCCACGGCCGGATGGTGACTGATGCAACATCCCCCTCTCACAGCCAATCACATCACACAAAGACCGTGTGACCCTCAAATTTGGCTGTTGTGATGTTGATCAGCTTCATTTGGCTTCCGAATGTTTCCAACTGCTGCTCCAAATGCTTTAATCCAGAGCTGAAGAACTGCTCCAGGTTTTCTGCTACAACAGCTGCAGTTAATGGCACTGAAGCTCACATAAGCCCTTGGTTTTGTTCCATTGGTGATGTTCAAAATGGCTTTAAATCAGGAACTATAACAAATGTGTGACAAGCAAAAAACATTTTTGTTGTTGTTGATTGCAAATTACTCTTTAATAAAGGCCAGAGGCAAAAAAGCACAACTTTAAAGCATCATTTTAAAACTATTTACAAACATTGCCATAGCCAAGACTTATTCATTTTAATCATATAATTGCACTATTATTGCAAATAGTCATGTGCCCTTAATTTGCTACTGTTACTATTTGTTATCTCTGAATTGTAACATTATTTTAATATCAATTAAGCACATTTCTCCCCAAAGGTCTCATTACCATCCTGACAAATGTATAGCAATTCTCATTACTGTAATACTGTTAAGTATATTCATATACAATATATTTCAGTATTCCTTCCAAGACTGATATTTCACCAGTATCAGTACAGCACTGTTTGTATTACTCTGCTTGTCTTAGGGGCTGTTTAAACGACACCGGTTTCAACTAAAAACGGAAAACCTTGGTCCCACTTTATGGCCTTAACTACTATGTACTTACATCAAAAAAATAAGTACAATGTACTTATTGTTTTCATATTGTATTGCAAAACACTTGTGCTGCTCTTGAGGTGGGAAACGGGTAAATTTAGGGACAGGTGTGTTCGCAAGCCTTCACTATGTTTACTGCGTCACCTGCGTAAGGATAATGACAGGGAAGAGAAGAGATTGTTGAATAAAGTCGTTATTTTTTTGTTTTGTTTTTGCGCACAAAAAGTATTGTCGTTTTTTTTTTTTTTTACCTTTATTTATATAGCGCTTTTTACAATGTAGATTGTGTCAAAGCAGCTTTACAGTGATAACTGGTACACTATTCTCTTAAAGAATAGTGTCAATGCAGGCAGATCAAAGCACTGTTGAATATCGAATATCAAGTGTCCCCAACTAAGCAAGCCAAAGGCGACAGCGGCAAGGAACCCAAACTCCAACAGATGACATCATCATCGTTGCTTCATAAAATTAAGGTTGACCCACTGCAGTCATGTCGACTGTTTTAACGATGTCTTTAGTAGCTTTCTGGACCTTGAAAGTGTTGGTTAAGTTGCTGTCTATTGAGAAGTCAGACATCAAAAATATCTTAATTTGTGTTCCGAAGATGAACGACAGTTGTCTTACAGTTGTGGAACGACATGAGGGTGAGTGATTAATGACAGAATTTTCATTTTTGGGTGAACTAACCCTTTAACTGCTCATGACAAACAAGGGACTCAAGAACAACCATCACAAAACAAAAAAACAGTCATCGATCATTCAGTTAACCACACAGTATTAAGAATCAAGGGTGTGTAAACTTTTGAGCGGGGTCATTTTAATAAATTCAGCTATTTTTTTGTCTTGTGGACTATATCTAAACATCTTTTATGTAATATATATCTTATTCAGGAGAGTCCTAAATAAAAAAATAACATGCATTTTGTATGATCCCTCTTATTTTGCAGATTCTGCAAGGGGTTCACAAACTTTCAAGCAGTACTGTATGCTGTATATGCATATATGCTTATTTAATGATAAAACACCTTATTACAAGGTAGATACTGTATTAGCCAACACTCATGTGAATAATAAAGTGAAATGTCGATACATTCTGGCTATGAAAATAAGATTCTTTTTGCATTACAGTAATTATAATTTAATAAAAATAAAATGTGCTTTCATTTGAAAGCTTTACTCTAAAAAATAAAATAAAACAAAATGGAAGAATTAAAGAAAAAGTGAATGGAAAAACATCAGGTTTCATTTTCGTGCAGTGTTGCTCATGTAAACAGAATCAGTTATTATTAGTGACACAGATCTTGCACGACTCGGATATGAATAGTCAAGTTATAATAAGCAGGGCTAGGCGATTCCTCATGTATATTTAGTGCACTGTGGAAATTCAGACAGACTGCTTTGAGCACTCACAGAGACCTTGTTCAAATGGATGCTGTTTATAAAAGAGTGAAGCAAATGGAAGACACATATAGAGCCTAGAATAAAGAGAAGTCAAGATACTGATTTTTTTTTTTATTATTATTTTTATCACAGTAGTTTGGTTTAGGGGTTTATGCTGATCAGTTTTAGAAATGTCTTTGGAAAGGTATAGCACAATGCCTGCTTGACGTCTGCCCAAACTCATTTAAACTAACACTCACTGATGTTTCGCATTTATGTATTTATCAGATATCCAAAGAGCATGTCTTACAGTCGCTTTATTATGTCAAAGCAAAATGTTAGTGAATTCCCAAATGTAAAGTGTCACATACATTGGGGGTAAACTGCTAGTGGCTTAACAAAAATGCATAGGCCCTAATGAGCTTTGCATCCAAATGCAATATAATTACATTAGCTTTGTTGAAGTGGGGATCAAAATTATTTTAATAACCTAGTGGTAAGAATCCCACCTTTCAAAAAAATCATAGAGGAAGCGAATAATAATGACTGGCTTTATTTTCCATCCATTAAATGATCTTTTTGTTTTTAACATTTTATGTTTCTAAAAATGAAATAAATGCTTCACTTTATTTAAATACTCTGTAAATATATTTCTGGTTGAAATAAAGCATATAAAATGGACGGAAGCACCTAAGTTGTGTCATTGGACATTTTTTTGGTATGAATATGATTTTGTTTTAATTTAAGTTGATAGCAGACATCCTGAAATACATTTAAAGCATAAAATCATATCTTCTTGTCTAAAAGAGACAGATAACCCTGGAAGAATCAAACACATGGCTTTGGAATTGCTAAAGCCATGCATTAAGCTACTGGTGTCATGCATAGTGCAAATATATAGTTGATCCTCTGAATAAGACCCTCAAATATCTGTAGATGTCTTGTTTCACTCCAAAAGTCCAAAAACTAAAATATCAGGGCGTCCAGCAGATGGCAGTATTGCAGTTGTATTAAAATGCTCATAAAGCATCTTTTGGGCTCAAGCTAAACAATGTCTGTTTTTAGGGTTTATTATCATTTTGTTGTGTAAGTGTTACATGTATCCATCTGTTGGGAGACTCTGAGGGTCCCTCTAGTTGCCGAATCGTCTGTGTACGGTGTAGGCTGTGCTGGTCTATTACACACACTATGGCTCACAGATAGTTAACACACAGGTGATGGGGTTTGAAGACACGCCAGGGCTGTCACGTCCTCTGTGTGAGCGGTTCCTCATCCAGCGTAATCCTACTTGAGCCACATCTGATCTCATGTGATAGCACACAATTCCCAACAATAACACTGGCCTAGATGCCGTGTGCATTGACAGATCCCAGCGCTGATAGTGTGTCCTTGTGTTTGTGGTTTGAATGGACTAATGAAAGCTCTGACCTCTGTTGGGAGACAACAGTACTGCTGAAAGTCAAGCAGCCACCCTGTTTTATCCACCACTGACGTCCTGTGAGGGCATCAGGAGCATTGATTTTCCACAAGGACCTGATGACTTTTTGCCATTTACAGCATTAGCTCGCCACCCTATTATTAATTATGGTTTATAGCCTATTTACCTCCACAACACATATCAATATAGAGGTGATGTATTGGTGGTTAATTTAGCGTAAACCGGTCTTATTGTCCCAGTTATAAGTGGAGAAAAGCTGTAAATAGGTGCCATCCATCATTTTGATACACTGAGATTTTGACCTTGGCTGTTTAAAATGATTAGTCCTGAGGAATATATGAGCAGTATTCCATTATCAATGACAAACACAACATTATTAAGGCGCTCAAGAAGGGCAGACGGTTTCACAGTTGGTTCAAAAGAGGTCAGATTTGTGTTCTCCTCACTTATTGTACCACACTACTACCCTATGAGTTCATAACCTGTCTGTTTTCGTAAAGTGACACACTAGCTGTGCCTTGAATTGAATGATATTAAATTGATGAAGAGCTGCATTCTGAATTTGATGATTGCAGTATGAGTAGATTCTATTCAAATCTCAGCTCATTTGGCCTCATTGTGTCAAAATGGAGTATCAATGCCACTTGACATCAAAGGGCCATATTTAGTCCACTGTTTACACCTGGTATTAAGAGGCATTTTGGTCAATCGGATCACAAGTGGACGACGTTAAATACAGGTGTAAACGGGGTCTAAAGCGGTTTGAGCTTGTCCACTTTCGACCACTTCCAGAGGTAGTCGAAAACGCATTCGACCGGGTTGCTTTTGTAGTGTAGACGCTCATGTGGTTGAATGTGTTCGAACAGCCGCAAAAGACCGCCTATTGATGCATAAACATTATAAGAAACGCGCTAGCCAGTTGGGATTTAAACTTTGTCGGCTGAAGACCCAAGTTTGTTTTGAAGATGAAAAATGTACCAAGCACAATGTTCTCTCGCCATTCCTGATTTCTAACACGCGCTCACCACGTTCGCTGTGGTCTTACGGCTATCAGAGCACAAACGAAAGCTGCTGCTCTCTGTTTGTTTTCCTGTCGTCTCCGAGCGCATTCATATGTAAATTGCACGAGCTTATTTCGTCCATTAGATCGAAAGATCTGAAAAAGCCCATACATTTACCCACCCATAGACCCTCCACTGGAAGAAATCAGTGGGGTGAAAGTGGACAAAAGAGACACCAGGTGTAAACGGGAATGTGTCTCCCTCATCTACTTGTGATCCGATCGACAAAAACGCATCTTAATACCAGGAGTAAACAGGGCCATGATGTGAGAGCTGTAAATAGTTAAATTCGGTTTTGTTTCTTACTCAGAGCTATTATATGACTTCAGGAGACATTGAATGTAGTACATGAGTCATACAGACTACTTTTATTATAGTTTTATGATACTTTTATGGTGTTTTGTCATGTTGGGGCTTCACAGCTTTAGTTTCTTTTCACTATTATTCACTATTAAAAAAATACTGCTTGGATATTCTGCTGTTCCTTTACATGTATGATAGTGTTTTTCTTGTTCATTATTTTATCAGCGTAACATTTATCAGCAGAATGTGAGCAAAAAGACTCTCAGATCACAGATCCTTGTCTAATGCGAGCTTTTCTTCAAACGGTTGAGGAGAGATTGGACAGAATCAGTGATCTGTGATCAGAACAGCAGTAATGATGAGCTGGGCATTACCTTTTTACAAGGTGAGTGCTATGTTGAGCAATGTCACTGCTTTCTTTATTCAGTGTCATACTAAGTTGGGTGTACTGTGTAAATATTTAATGTAGGTACGTAGGAAACAGTATATTGATTGGAATATTACACCTCAGTGTAGTGAAGTTGTATAAGATTCTGCTGAGCTCACCTTGATGGCCATTACACAGAATACTTCATTCCAAACCCAGATGGGCCATTTGTGACACATGTGCGTCCTTATGATTTTACTACTGATCTAAGTAAAGGATGCTGAACTTAGTCACGTTATTTGTTAGCCTTAAATTTAGTGTGTAATGAAAAAGGAATTTAAAAGATGAAATTTTTTTTGAGCGATTTTTGCCAAGGAGGGCCACAGTCTTATTTTACAGTCTTACATTATGTGAACTTTCCCTTTTTGACATTTTAATATCATATAAGGGAGTGACATTATGTAATGTTCTTGACCACATGGTTTTAGCAAAGGTGACTTTCTTTCTTTCTTTTTTTATTTTTATCTATGGTTCCATTTATATTGGCCCCATTAAGCTAAATATTTGTTAAATAATTAAGCTAAATAATAGAGTTTCATGTCAAGTCAAGTCAAGTCACCTTTATTTATATAGCGCTTTTTACAATGTAGATTGTGTCAAAGCAGCTTTACAGTGATAACTGGTACATTATTTTGGCTGCACAGCAGCTCTTAAAGAATAGTGTCAATGCAGGCAGATTAAAGCACTGTTGAATATCAAATATCAATTGTCAAGTGTCCCCAACTAAGCAAGCCAAAGGCAACAGCGGCAAGGAACCCAAACTCCAACAGGTGACATCAGGTGGCAAACAGGTGTTAAAATGGAGAAAAAAACCTTGGGAGAAACCAGGCTTAGTCGGGGGGGCCAGTTCTCCTCTGGCAAAAAGTGCTTTGTTACGACTCAGGTTGCTATCATAAGCCTGATAGGATCGCAACATTCAAAGTATTTAATTCAGTTCCATCCAGTTGAGGATCGTATTCATCACACCGGTATGGACGGTTGTTGAGGAGCTGCAACCACTGGTTGTCATGTTGATGAGGCCTTCACAATGGATGATCTAGTTGACTCAATCTCGGCTGATACTTCAGGGCTGCGTTGTGGTCGTGTCAAGGCGCAGGTCATTGGTCTCACCTGGATGCGGCCCGGATCCGGTTGACTACGGTAAACCTCGGGATAAACAGAAAGACTAATATTAGCGTAGATGCCATTCTTCTTCTGATGTAACGAATACATCTGGTGTTATTGGAAGTGTTCCCGGTTCCGGCTGACCTAATTTATGCAGCCTAATAATCCTTTAACGGATTTGAAAAAATAAATTGATAATGTGTTATGTGTATGCCAGGTTAAAGAGATGTGTTTTTAGTCTAGATTTAAACTGACAGAGTGTGTCTGCTTTCCGAACAATGCTAGGAAGATTGTTCCAGAGTTTAGGTGCCAAATAGGAGAAGGATCTACTGCCTGCAGTTGATTTTGATATTCTAGGTATTATCAGCTGGCTTGAATTCTGAGATCACAATAGATGTGAAGGACTATAATACTTTAAGAGCTCGCTCAGGTATTGGGGAGCTAAACCATTTAGTGCTTTGTAGGTAATTAGCAAGATTTTAAAATCTATACGATGTTTAACAGGAAGGCAATGCAGTGTTGACAGGACTTGGCTAATATGATCATACTTCCAAAGTTACAGAACTTTGATCAGATCTGATCACTAATATGAATAACTGAGTGATCCCATAATGTGCCTGGTGGTCTTATTTGGTTTTTATTACTACTCTATAAGAGGAAAGGAAATATAATATATATTTCTTAATCTTTATTCTTAATCTTATTTTACCTTCTAATTTTGTTTTGCTATTAATATTAAGGAACGTATATGTTTTCTCTAAATTTTTACCAACTGTGGTGGTTACAGTTTTTGATACGGATAAGTGGGAAAATATGGTTAATTAAAATGTATTTAAATAATTATTTTATAAATATGTTAATGATTTAAGTGTTTTTTTGCCTTCCTGAAAATGTCAGTAAAGTCATGGCATCAAAATCTGATTGGTCAAGACATTTGATTCCATCTGCAAAAGAATATTTAATAAATAGGGGTGGATTAAGGGTGATTTGAATTTTCACCTTTTGTAAGGTTTCTTGCCATAAATTAAAAACATCAGCCCAATACATTATACATTTCTATAATACTGAAGATGTTACCTATCCATTTGAGGTGAAATTGATTGAGACAGCACATCTTAGTTGATTTCGGCTAGTATAAGAACACTGGTAATACTTTAGAGTAGGAAACACATATTCACTATTAGTTGTCCCTCAATAATCACCTCATTACTGCTTATTGATAGTAAGTAAAGTTTTTCTTGTAGTGATTATGTTTAGATATGGGGTAGGGTTAAGGGATGTTTCCTGTCATGCAGAATAAGACATTAAAATGTGCTTTATAAATACTCATTAAGAGCCCATTAATTTTAACTGGTATTGTGACACAGAACAGAAACAGACAGTCCTTGCAGGTGAAGGAGGCGTCATTATCAATGACTCCACTATCTTCTCCACAAGAGTCATGAAACCACCGCTATCAGATAACACTTGAGATCCATTCCTCTGTTTTTTAGGGTCTTATGTGTCCCCATATTGCTGCAGACAAACCACACATAACTCTTCCTTCTTGGCTTTTTGCTTTTTGGGTTGTTTTCCTTTTCCTTTGGAATTGCTTGCGAGATATTCAAAGTGTGTGTCGCTTGTAAGGTAGAAGCTTTGGGGTTTTGACCGCTTACTTGTGGGAGCACGCTCACAGTTGGGTATACTGTATTAACCAGGTCAACAAAGCGTTTGGAAGAGGGCTTGATAAAGTATTACCTGGATGAGGGCTTGGAAGAGGACTTAGGCTATGACTTGGGCTTGGCTAAGGATGCTTGGAGCTGCTTTCCATTCTTATGTCAAATTAGGAGAAAAAGAGCTTGGTCTATGCTGCTGGGATCTAGTAGGTATCCCACTGCCCCTGCTTGTGCATTCTGTGGCTCTTCCAGGTTCCAGTGATGCTTCAAGCTTTTGAAGAATGCCCTGTCAGCTAGCAGGAGAATGTGTGTTGTATGGAGAGTGAGGCACTGTCATAAGAATAAGGAACTCAATGTTAAACACATGGCTACTGTGTCCGTCAAACAGAAGCACATGTGGATAGGGGATCTTCTTTGTGCAAGTGAGCTATGAGTGGTCCAAAAACACCTCCATTCATTGTCTGACACTCTGATATAAGGGTATTGATTGGTGCTCCAAAACACTATTCAGCCCTAAGAGTTTTGCCTTTGAATATGACAAGTAGTGGCCCATACTCTCCTGCTGCATTGAGACATTGTTGTTGTTTCTCCCCTTGCATTTGCAGTGATTTCAAAGCATGACAATCCTACTTCAGCCACAACTCTTGCTCTCGGTTTCATTGCAGGTCCAGGATCTCAAGCTCTATAATAATTTCACTGTAGGAAGCAAGCCATTTTCGCATAGAAACAGGGTTGAAGCAGGCTGCTTGGGTAGAAAAGAGTGTCTCTGGCAAGGTTGGCAGGTTTTCACAACAAAACCCACCCAATTGCTACTCAAAACTAGCCCAATTGCACCCATTTGGGGGTCTTGCGTTAAAATCCACATTTTGTTGGGGTTCCTCCGGTAAAATTCGCATTCCAGTGTCTAAATGTCATGTTATTTGGGGTTGCTTCAACCCGCAGCAACAGTGTTAACCCTTTGAGCGGTACAGTCCCACATATGGGATTTTTATTTCTGGGATTTTTTTATACGGTCCCACATATCGTTCAGTGACGTCACATAACTGCTAGATTCAAACTGTGCTTTCGCGCTTTGGCTGCGAGATGGACACGCTCGGCTCTTATATCGGTCATCTATCACAGCTATGCAGTGTTTTCAGCCACACAATGTTTTTTTTTATTTTTTTTATTTTTTTTATGTTTCAGACATTTAAATACGCATAAGCACCAGTAAAACAATACATTTAGAGTTTATAAAATACACACTGATGTCAGACATCAGTGGAAGCAGCAATAACAATCCATTAAAATATAATTTGCTGACATTTATTCATATCAGACACACATAATGGGTCTAAGTAACTATAAAGTTCACCAGCCACTTACTTGCATATATTTCGGGAGAAACTGATGAATTCACCTGCTGTAAATCTGACTGACAGGACTCTGCGAACAGTGGGGCAAACTAAGATGGCGACGCCCATCTCGCGTTATAGATCAAGATAAAGATCATTTATAAATGTTTTTAAACGACAAAACACACTCACTTACATATATTTGATAATCAGAATATCAGATAGCTGGTGACATGGTAAACAAGTTTGTGAATATTTTAAATAAAAAAGGAAGAACAAAATAATAGCTATCTATCTGTCATACAATGTTATTGTGGCTGCATTCAGCGTAAGTGAATGCACGTTCTAAAATAACGGTCGCCTTAAAAAAAAACTCACTCAGCTAGAATATTTTAAACTCATGCTTGAAAGGGTTAAAGTAGCCCAATTCCACAGAAAAACCACGGACTTGGCAACAGTGGTCTCCTGCTTCCTCATACTGAGGCCTGGGTTTCTCCTTAGAAAGCCTTGAAAACAGCGACCTGCCTTTCTATAGGGATGGCCTTTTATTTCACTGGCTTCTGCAAATTGGGTGGCAATGCTCAGCTCTTTGAATAGCTCCGCTAGCTGGACCTCATCTTCCTGGGAAATGTGGGACTTACTTCCAACAATGTGCTTATAGCCCTTCACAACTCCCTTCACTCACTTCTGCGGAGTTGATTTTGGCTCATTCCAGGCTCTGGCCAAAAACTTATCTTGGGTATGTCCCCTGCCTCCACTATCTCCGTTTACTCTTCAGTTGCCTCATTCATCCTTTCCACAATCCAGTTGTTGTATTTTTCTTTCCCTGTGCTCTCCCTTTTTCTGTCTTCCTATATCTCCCTGTCTCACCGGCGCCATTCTCTTCTGCAATAGCTTAAATTAATCAGGATTAGTTAAGCATGTATTAAAAGGTCAAGGCTAAACGTAGTGTTAGGTTTAGCTTAGAGTATCAGGGTACATTTTCATAGCTAATATATTGCACAAACATTTCATGGAAACACGAATATGGTGTTCTACTGCAACAAAATCAGTAAAAATGTGTAACTGTCATGGGTTGCACAAATTAAGAGGTTGAGAAGCACCAGTTTAGAGCACACAGAGCATACACAATGGTTCTCTATTGCAAGGTTAATCGTTTTCTTAATTAGCAAAGCTTTTAAGCTCTGTCCCAAAAGCATGCTGTCTCATTCACCCAAATTGTGTTTGGGTGGATGGGACAAAATAAAAAGCACCTAATTCTGAAAATAGAAACATGATATTAACACATTTATTTACTGATTTTGTTGCAGTAGTATATTATATTCATGTTTCCATCAAAGATTTGTGCAATATTTGAGCTATGACAATTTTATGACCTTATTATTAAAACTAGCTAAAGCTTATGTAAATTTCATCACCTCATGCGTCGCAGGGTCAATGAAGTTGATGTAGTGAACACAGTGTTTTATGTCCGAACACCAACTCATCATTGGCCGGCTCCTGCATCAGCATTACACGCATGCGTTGTGCTGCTCACGTGTACAGAGTCAGTCAATACTGAGCCGGTGTTCTGACGTAAACACAGAAGCCTGCACTGCGTATGACAACAGTTCAAATTGTTAAATAAAGTTGTTGTTTTTGTTTTGTTTTTACACACAAAAAGTATTCTTGTCACTTCATAACATTAAGTCACCTTTCAAGTCACCTTTATTTATATAGCGCTTTTTACAATGTAGATTGTGTCAAAGCAGCTTTACAGTGATAACTGGTACATTATTTTGGCTGCACAGCAGCTCTTAAGGAATAGTGTCAATGCAGGCAGATCAAAGCACTGTTGAATATCAAATATCAATTGTCAAGTGTCCCCAACTAAGCAAGCCAAAGGCGACAGCGGCAAGGAACCCAAACTCCAACAGGTGACATCAGGTGGCAAACAGGTGTTAAAATGGAGAGAAAAAAACCTTGGGAGAAACCAGGCTTAGTCGGGGGGCCAGTTCTCCTCTGGCAAACAGTGCTTTGTTACGACTCAGGTTGCTATCATAAGTCAGATAGGATCGCAACATTCAAAGTATTTAATTCAGTTCCATCCAGTTGAGGATCGTATTCATCACACCGGTATGGACGGTTGTTGAGGAGATGCGCCACTGGTTGTCATGTTGATGAGGCCTTCACAGTGGATGATCTAGTTGACTCAATCTCTGCTGATACTTCAGGGCTGCGTTGTGGTCGTGTCAAGGCGCAGGTCATTGGTCTCACCTGGATGCGGCCCGGATCCGGTAGACTACGGTTAAGGTTGAACCATTGTAGGCTTTCTGGACCTAAAAAGGTGCAATGACATTGCTGCCTATGTGTGGTTCAGAAACCCTCGGATTTCATCAAAAATATCTTAATTTGTATTCTGAAGATGAACGAAGGTCTTACGGGTTTGGAAGAACATGAGGGTGAGTAATTTATGACAGAAATTTCATTTTTTGTGAACTAACCCTTTAATGGGTAATAAACAGACAGCAAGAGAAGAGACTGAAGGCTGTCAATGTCTAAAAAGAATAAGCTCATTCAATTCTACATTCTTGCAAAAACAATAAAAAAAAAAAGCTGTCTTAATTGTACAATGAATCTCGTTTCTGGTAAGCGGATTCTGACTAACTTACTCTAAAAAAGGCCATGCCATTGCATTCACACATGCTCAACAGAAATGATTGTGATTGGCTACAATGCTCAAACCTTGTACAAACATGTTGTAAATAGAAATATTTGATTCTCAGAGAGCGCTCAAACATGAACGAGAGCATTTGAAAGCAGCGCCTATAAGTGGGTACTGAATATACTGCAGAAATGCTGCTGTACCATAATATTGTTAACACAATATTGTGTAACAATAAATACCATTTTGCCAAATTTCACTACTAGGATGAAGGACCTCCATAAACTCCTTCTTTCCCTCACACAAAGCCATTGGATGTGAGTCCCCGGATTGGAGCTCTATCCCTACAGTCAATTTTGGTGGTGACAGCATCGTCTTTTGGGGATTCTTCTGGAAAATTTAAAAAAAGGGAAGGAGCTCAAGCCCTGGAGGAAAGCGTGCTGTAATTCATGAGTGCACTGGAGACAATGATCCAAAACATACAGCAAAAAGCCCCTAGGGTAACATCACACCAGAGAGGTTAATGTCCTTGAGTGACCCTGACAGAACCAAGAGCCACATCTAACTGACAATCTCATTTACCTCAAAACAGTTCTAAAATATTAAGTTTGTCAGTTTATTTGACTATGTTATTTCACACAATATCATAGTTTGTCCTTAGGGAAAGCCACAAGCCAGAAAAGCTAGAAAATTTTATATCACAGGATTTATTGTTTACCTTTACCCTTGATATATGAAAACATATATATATGTTCTGATATATGTTTAGAATTGTATATATATATATATATATATATATATATATATATATATATATATATGAATGTTTTTCCTGAAACACATTCAGAATTGAGTCACCATGATGGTGTGCAGCATGCCTGAATCACACAACATGTTTGTTTTTTCCCTCAGATATTCTACATGGATGCTTTTTTGTTGAACGCCTGAAGGTTTGACATGTGTCGTCAGATATTTTGAGTCATGAAATCTGGGGCACAGAATGGATGCATGGAAACTTGGGGCTGAAGACTACAAATGGAGTTTACCTCTACCATACAACCTAATTCATATCCTCTAAATAAAATAAAAGAATAATAGACTTATTTCTAATATTGACTATTAAACTCTGTTTGGACGGATGATTTGTGAGGTGAGTTACATTCAAATTGAAGTGTATCACTGAATAAAAGCTTTCTTTAGCCCCAAGGAGTTCCTGGAGGACATGATTCAAACATTGAAGGATGTTTATTTGTCCCAGGGGTTTTTCCCTCCAAAACTATTTGCTTCCAACTATTTGTTCCCAAGCGTGCAGACACAAAATGATGTTCCCTTATCGCTCTGACATATTCATTCACAGCAGGACAGAAAAAAAAAAAAAAAAAAACTAATTTTCTTTTGGGTCATATAGAGATGACGAGTGAACTTGATAGTACACACACTAATAGCAACTGCAAAGTGATTTGTCAAGCCTAAATGTTATTTCAGAAACTATGCATAAGTTTATAAGCAAATTAAAATGGGTGCGGGCACATTTATGATTTCAATGACCTATAGTTGTGCATTAGCGTTGAACTGCAGTAATGATATATAGTTTAAAATTCTTTTTTTTGGTATAAATCTGTACTGCTATGACTTCAACAGGTAAAGAATACAGCATTTTCTGTATAAAAAAATGATAATTATGAATATATACACAGAATTTTTAGTGACTTCTTTTAATTTTACAGTATATTTGGAGGCGGCATAAATGCAATATAATAATTGGCCTTAACTATATATTAAACATACTGTATGTTAGTATTTAAATTGGGCCGCAAAAACAGTCAACTATTTGCCTTAAATAAGCGAGTCTTAAAGGGGCTATATGTACGAATTTTGATGTATTTATTGCTATTTTATTGTGAACAGCTTGTAACAAAACTTCCCAGACTTCCTATGTTGTCTATGAAAGCCTGTAGACTGATTTTTATGTGAAGGAGAACCTCTCGAGAACCTTTCTTCTGTTCTATGACACATGAAACGAATGCTTATACAATGTTCAGGATAATGCCGAAATAGCCATTCTGTACTGTAATGTCAGTGTCTCATGCAAAGAAAGAGATGATTTCAAACATATTCAGATCTATATAGTCTATAGTCTCAAATATACTTTATATAAAAACTATCATAATTGTGTCATTTTATTTACCTCATCTGTTGACATGATGCCGGTGAATTGCAGCACTTGTCCAAACATATCCACATCTCTACAATCAGATGCTTTTTTTAACTGCTGTTTTCTCATCGCTGGTATTTTTGAAGTGTGTTTATTTTGTTATTGAGAAGAAAGCGTGCAGCACATATTTACGTATTCATCTAAACGACATTCTCAGTAGCGTGGATGGCATCGGGATGTTCATTAAAAGTATATCACTGCAAAGTTATTCATTTTTTGTGTACAACAACTGTACTTTGATGTGAGTATATCGGGGCATTGAATCCTGTTGAGTCTCTTGTACGTTACATGTGCATGAATGCGAGCACAATCAAGTTGTCAGCTGCAGTTCATCTAACGGCCACCGGTGTCGCTAATAACAAGGGTTTCCGAATACCTATATCTTACAGTGTTTAAATTTCACTGCTATATTCAATGGCAAGTAGGTACAGAATTGTTTTTTTTATTATTAATATACTACTGGGTTGCCTTTACCGGAGTGTATATTTTGCATTTAACGGAGTGTCTATTTACACTAAGTGCAAATAGTTTCCCTTGTTGGCAAACACTATTTACACTACCAATGGTTGGGCCACTCAAGTTTTAAAAAAGACGCACAGAATTCAACGTCTTCAGTGGCGCATTAGTAGCTAATAAGGCTCGCAGATGCGATCGATGCGGGTTCAAATCCGCCTTTTGCCGAGCTTGCATTTATTTTCAATAAAATAATGTGCGAACGAGTGTTTAATAATATTAAAAGTGTTTATTGGGTAGGGTTAGGGGAAGGTGTAGGGATGGTTTTTATTCTCCCAATAAGGCAGCATCAATTTAATAATTTTAAGAAATATAATCAATAACACCCTATAATATTATTGCATCCTATTAATGTACAAAAATACTGAGGTGCAAATAGTATCTGCCAATATAAAACATAGATAGTATCTAATTACTATTTACTCTTATTGCAAAGAACTGATACTTTTACACGGTGTAAATAGAATCTATCGCTATTTTCACCTGGTGTAAATAGCATATCGCTAAGAAAATGCTGCTATTGTCACTTAGTGTAAATAGCATCTATCACTAAGAAAATATGTTATTTTCACATAGTGCAAATAGCCGCTGCCTTCATTTAAACCCAAAATGAGTTGGAAATGAAAATCACTTGAAATACTTGGGTTATTCACCCAGTATTTTTAGAGTGTAATAAAAACATTTTTTATTGATGTGCTAACAAACAGAACATTATCTGTTAAAATACAATTTCCAGAAAGCTGGGATGTCAGAGCTGTGTCACAGTGGGCTCTGTAAATGCTCATGACATTAGAGCGGTTGACTCACAGGGACCCATGTTTAAGCCTGGGTCATTTCCTGATCACACTCACCCCTACTAGCCTTTCAACCATGCAGGGGAAAAAGTCCCAAAATTGTTCCTGTAATAAATGAATTGCAAGTTGTTTTAGATATACACTTACGGTGACTATATTATGAGGATACAGTGCCTCATCCAAATCCTCCAAACCCGTCAGGACAGAAATAACAGCTCTGTTTGCAGTTTGTGGGTGGAGAAAGGGATGCATTGGTCAGCTGCCAAAGAAAAGATTTAAACTGCTGATAATTAGAGAAAGCTGTGTTGAAATGAAGATTGCTACATTACTTTTAATGAACTTTAATGAAGGTGTCTAATATTTTTTGTCATGTATAAAGCACGTTATGACATACATACCTTCTGTCATGAAGCTCTAGATGGCACAGGCTTAAGATACTAATAGAAGTTAATGAGGTCAATTACATAGTGAGAAACTTCTTAAATGGAGCATATAGCAAACTTAGTGCTTGTGAAAAAAATACACTTTTCACCTTAAGATGTTTACAGAAGTCAACGAGCTTGATTATGCATGAGAAACAAATATATTAATGTACTAATGGAGCATATTAAGCAATGCTTAGCAGGAGAAAATGCAATCTGTGTCCAAACTTAGTCTCTCAGGAATACTAATGAAAGGATACATTGTTGATTGTGAAAATGGAGTATCCTAACTAAACGCTATGAATGAGAATATTGCGTTTCCATGAACTTAGTAAGAGAAGACTAGTAATAAGAGAAGTCATAAGCAAGATTGTCTCATCAGGAATGCAATGCAGTGAATCATTTTGTAGCATGTGAAGTAAAGACACTAGGATTGTCATGCTTGAGAACAAACAAAGAGTGAAAATAGGGGCCACATAAGCGATGCTAGTGCAAAAATATGCAGTTTGTGTTCAAAGGACAATGAATTGTGCTGTTCCAAACAAACAAAAAAAGCTCAGGTGGCTGCTGGGGGTTATTTTCTTTCATCTCTATTACTTTGCAGTGCAGTATTTGATAACAACACACAGAGCGTGTTTCTGATAGCAGCGCAGAGTTCCTCTGAAACCCTCCACTTCCCCCAGCTCCACCTGCATAAATCTGGTATGGGCAATTTCACGTATGCTTTTTGCGCATCAGCGGCATAGCTGCATGTTCACAGGAGCATGTCTGTGTATGTATTGGCAGTAACAAGTCCATACCACTGATTCAAAACAAAAGATTTGCAAAGCTTCGAAGCAGTGTTTTGAAATCGCCCATCGCTAGATATTGTTGATTTATTTTTTTTGGCACACAAAAAGTATTCTCACCGCTTCATAACATTAAGGTTAAACCACTGTACTCACATGAATAAATATGTCTTTAGTAGCTTTCTGGATCTTGAGAGGTTCAGTGACATTGCTGTCAATGGAGGCCTCACTGAGCCATCGGATTTTATCAAAAATATCTTAACTTGTGTTCCGAAGATGAACAAAGGTCTTACGGGTGTAGAACAACATGAGGGTGAGTACTTAATGACAGAATTTTCATTTTTGGGTGAACTAACCCTTTAAATGTTAAGCATATGCAACTGTATACAACAATATATTGTTGTCATAACAATCTTTTAACTTAATATTCATCTCATTGCGTTTCATTTTTTATATAAATTGTCTAAATTAAACATAAACTGTGTAAATTAGAACTGTCTGGTTTAACTCAGCACTTCTAAAACTGTCTGGTCTGGCTTGGCTACCAAATTGGACAAAAATAGGCTACAGCAGACTGTTAAGACTGCTGAGAGTATCACTGGTTCACCCCTGTGTGCCCTTCAGGACCCCCAGAGTAAAGAGATGAGCAGGCAAAATCATTTCTGACCCCACACACCCGAAGCCCAAACTCTATGAACTTCTGACCAGAACAACCAGGTTATACTTCAGTGCAAAGTAAAACTTCTGTACAATATGTAAATTCATATTTTTACCTTTACAACACCATGTGTACAATATTCAATCCACTATTTTTCATGTGTTATTTAATTTGTAAATTCATGTTTTTCATATTTAAACTACCTGTACAGACTCATACCTCTCGCACATATTCTCCCTGTGCTGTACATACGTCGTTTTTTGCATTATTATTTTAGTTTGTTTTGTTCTGTAAATATGCTATTCTTCTGTAATTCTGTTTATAGTATTTGATCTTTTGTTACCAAGTTCTTGTTTGTGTGACTGTGTGATATTTAGCTACATCCCACATTTTGGGCACACGCCTGTTACCACATAATTTCACTGTAAACACATAATGGCATAATGAGAAGGTAAAAAAAATAAACTTATTTTCTAAATGTTTACACAAATTGTAGTGTTATCAAGCTTAGACATTCAACCATCTTACCAAGGTTTATTGTAAGAAATAAAGGGCAAAGGGCACCTTCACTTTCATGCACGCCACTGTAAACAACTACAACACAGCATTTGTTTATTTAATATTTATTGCTAGAAAATCCCATGAATAAGAGTTTAAAACTGTATGTAGACTGTATTATGTCCCGCATTATGCATATTGTAAAAAAAAAAAGTACAAATCTCATCAAATAAACTAAACAGCTCCTTTTATGAAGACTAAGCACCTCCTTTCACTAATTCATGAAAAAGAAACAAAATGCATTTCATGGCCTATTCTGTACCCTATTTCATGGAAAGTCCCATTTCTGTATCAAATAAGCACATCATAAACCTTATTCGCAGATATCCTGAATACCCATCCCTTACTTCCTCTGCAAAATGTAGATATCCCACGAGTCTGAATAAACAACGGTTAATAGATCTTTTAAAAAAGAACCCTGTGAAACTTCTTGCTTTGAAGTTAAATTGTATTTATTGTTAATAGAAATTTTGGTGAGCTTTCTCTAAAAGTATTCAGGCTGTATCAACAGGTGTATGGGTTTCATTTCATTTCAGACGTATCCATCACTGTATTGATTTGCTAGAGCTTGTTGGGGTGTCATATCATAGTATGATGTATACTGAAAAAATGTATCGACTTCAGAGTGACACACTGGTAGTCAGGTTTAATTTCATTCACTCAGGCTGTAATGTGGCTTTTAATGGGTAAATATAGTGATATTTCCTGAAGAAAGTGTTTTATATGCGTTCACAAAGCATAAAGCCAAACCGTGACGGGCACAGTGGACCATAACTGTTAAACAAAAACAAATTCAGACTCAAATTTGAGCTTCTTTGCCAGTCACCACTTCACTTCAGTTTTGGAGTCCCTCACTTTAAGAAGTAAAATTGTTCACAAGGCATGGAGTTCAGTTTGCAGTCATTTGTTCTTCCAAACACAGAAATGCATTTGTAATGTCCATCTAATCATGTACATTAGTCATCTCAACAAACACATTTGGCCTTGTGAGAGTTTATCAGATGGATTCCTCTTGAGTCAGCTGAGTTCATCTTAATGCCTGTAATTTAGAGCTATCCTCCACACTCATTACTCTTTTCATAGTCTCAGCATCAGATGGCACACCTACAGACCGCCCACAGTCCGTTCACAGACCATATGATGCACAATGCTGACAAAACTGAGCACATATGAGGAGGAACTGGTCACTGGATTTAGAAACATGTGCCAAGTTAGTGGCACCAAATCAAGATTTTCGTTAGAGGCACTTTGTGTGAGATAAAATGTAAGTAGCTAAACTAAAAAATTATGGGTTAAAATGTTTTAGGATAGAAATGTTAAAAGACTGACAAAAATAATCAGGCAAACTAATACACTTTTTTGCCACTTTGAATTGAAAATAGGCCAATATAATTTAAGTGATTCATGTAATGCATGTAATTGCAGTAATTATAATTATAGTAATTATAGTATCATAATTATAATGATTATATAACTGTCAATGTGAGGGGACAAGAAACATTAATGAAACCATTTTCATCACATTAGGCATGAGATTAATAATGAATGTTTACATATTGTTAATGAATTGAATAGATTTCCTGGAAGCCTTCAGTAAATTAACTTCTAAGAAAATTATTCATAAAACACATCTGTTGACCCTACACTGTAAAACCTAACAGTTGTTCTAACTAACTTTTTTTTAGTAAACTTTACTTAATGTAAAAGAATTTGTTGAACTTACTTAAAACAATTGAGTAATCTTTACTGTTTGCATGCTATGCTTTATTACTCAGAAAACCCAAGTAAAAATGACTTAACTGGTTTGAGTACCATTTCGTCAAGCAAAAAAAAAAAAAAAAAAGAAAGAAAGAAAAAAGTGCGGGGCAAAAGGTTTTTAAGGCGGGGCACTTCTTAATAGACTTTTCACTAATTTTCTCCACTTCTGCAGTTATCTTTCTTTAGTTGCATTCACTCATTTTCTTAAAGTGGTCTTGAATGTTAAATTATCAATACAAATAAAACGTTTGGGATAACATCACGTGACCATAAATTCATGTAGATTCACCATTTTAGTGATTAGCATTTCCTTTGGTTGTGCACTTGGAACATCTCTCTTCCAGTTGATTCCAATTGATTTTCAAATGGGAAACTAGTTATTTGTGGTTTCAAAGGAAGATACATGTTAAGTAGATCGCTTTTTAAAAAGTGACATAATTTGGCACTAAACCAATAACTAATTTAGACTTTGTGTAGAATTTTGGTTTATTAGATCATATCACTAACGTATATATCATAAACACCATACTATTATGAAACAACAAACATTTAAGTTAGTAAGATTCCTCTCTAGTTGAGCCAGTGTCTTGCAATCAACCTTGCTCGAGTCACACACAGACATCAACATTCAGCATGCAAAACACAACAATGGTAACAGTTAATTTTTTTTTTTTTTAATTAATAAGACCATTACAATTTTATTTGCTGTCATTGTTGGGGTAATACTGACACAAGACAGCAAATAAAATTGTAAAATAAAGCCACAAACAGTAAAACAAAGCAATTACTTTATTTGTGCCGCAATGCACTCTGGGAGTACACTTCCTCAGATCACAGATAGAATTAAGTTGACAAAACTTAAATGGTTTAAGTAAGATGTAAAAGTAAAGCTTACTTAATTGAATTAAGGCAACAAGTTTGCACAATTGAATTAAGTAAACTGAACAAATTTGTTTTTACAGTGTATGTTTACTTTCCTCACTGACACAGACGAAAATGAAAAGACTATCAGTCAAAGCTCAGCTTTAGGAAGGCAAGAGACAGGGCAAGATAAGGAGACTGAGAGAAAGAGTGATGGAGATGATGGAGATGAGGAGAGAGCAGGTATTGACAAATAATCTACTGCTCACTGACATGGTTTTAAAGCTATTGTTATCCAGGTTTTATTTTTTATTTTTTTTGGCTTTCAAACGTCTTAAAGGGGAACTATAATGCCCTTTGTGTCTGTGAAGTTTCAGCTCAAAATATCCTTACAGATCATTTATTATAGATTGTCAAAGTTGCCCCTATTTGGGTGTGACCAAAAACACACAGTTTTTGTGTGTGTCCCTTTAAATACAAATGAGTTGCTGCTCCCGACCCGTTTTCCAGAAGAGGGCGGAGCTTTAACAGCTCATGCTTCGGTTGCTCAACAACAACAAAGCTGGAGAATCTCACGCAGCCAAAATGACGATTGTCAGTAACGGTGTTCAGCCTTACATTGTTCAAATCGAAGTCGGACACCGATGGAGAGACTCCAGAAGTTACAACTTTTAGAATGAAACTGGACGTTTCTGAATGGTTAGTGGATAAATGTATGTAGTTGCTGTGGAGTTGATTCACTTCACTATGTGACGTCATGTTAATCTTTTGTGCAAATTCAGCGTTGAATTGACCCTCGTTTGTGAAAATGTCCGGCGTAAAATGGCGGCATGGCAACAACTCTTCCTCTTCTCTAAAGCAGCCCAACATGGCCTCACCCCATTTGTTGACTGTGCCTGGGTGCAGAGTTTATGTAAATTTTAGGGTTAGTGACATCACTAAGACGAAGCTTGTTGTAGTCCCTAGCTGTTGTTTGTATTCTAACAGCAACATTAAACACTTACTAAAGTTTAAAAATTTAAAGGGGTGGTTCATTGCGATTTCACTTTTTTAACTTTAGTTAGTGTGTAATGTTGCTGCTTGAGCATAAACAGTATCTGTTATAAGTTACAGCGCTGAAAGTTCAATTCAAACAGAGATATTGTCTTTTAAAGTTATGTCAGTTTAATGCCTACAATTACGACCGGTTTGGACTACAACAAGCTTCTTCCCGGGTTGGTGACATCATAAACCCTGCAATTAACATAAACCCCGCCCACGGGAACACGCAACAAAGTGGGCGAGGCCATGTCAACAAACAGCAACAAACTTCTATGTTCAAAGACAAACAGTTGTTCATGCAATAAATTAAACAATACCTTTACAAAAATGCTACTACTCAGTCATGTATTCAGCTACAGTAAAGCTTTAATCATGATAAAACTGTATATTGAAAGCTAACAAACAGCAGTAATATTTACAGGTGACAGCATATCTAAACACTTTGACACAAATACAAACGGAAATACTTACCATTCATAAATGTCCTTTAAAAACCGTGCTTGCAGAGGTTCTGCTTGACCCTCTTCATCATTACTGCTATCTGGGTCTGATTCGGGCTCAGTTTGATACGGCAATATAGATGCCATTATTTACATTTCCACTGAAGCACATGTAACAACTAATGGTAAGGGGAGTGGCGTTTCCAGACACTTCAGCGAATCACAATACACTGGGCCAGCCATTGCGTATTTCGGAGGGAGTGGTATCATAGAACCAGGAAGCCAAACCAGCTGTTCAAATGACAATGGAAACAGCGGTGTAGAATAAAGGTAAAATATATGAAAAATACAGCTTTTTTTTTTTTTTTTCTAAAATGAAGCATTAAGCCATGTTAAACTGCACCCCATAAGCCCAACCAAGCCTAGAAAAAAAAAAAACAATGAACCACCCCTTTAAATCATAATCAACCACCCCTTTAAAATGCACATATCAGAGAAATCTAAATCTTCTCGAGGGAGCATGTACCCAACCCCCCATAACTAGCTCTTTTTGGGACCTCTCTGATTATAAAACCCTGTCTACAGCCCTGCCTGGAACAACATTTCTGTCCGAAAATTTGGTCTTAACCCTAATCCTTACCCCTAAACCTGACCCTACCCATAACTTCTCCCTAAATGATAGGAGAATAGCACTGACCCTGGTTGTAAGCCTAAACTTGACATAAACGGTAAACTTGTCCCTCAAATCTAATTAGTTGATTGGAATGTTGTTCCAGGATCAACAAAGATGGTGATCCAGGAACATGTTGTACTTGATGAAATCACGTTCACCAATATGGAGGTATCAAGTATTTCGGTGAACGTGATTTCACAAAGTACATAATGTTCCATGTCTTACTTGGCAAAATCAAGTTGACCCAAGTATTCAAGATAAACCCACCACTAAACATCACATACAAATAAAATTAAATATGGCCAGTCATTTTCCATGTCTCTCAAACATTTTCTTGTCTAAGCTGGCCAAAAACAAATACAAAGTTGACCAGACTTCATAGTCAAAGGCTGTGCTGCGCGACCCTAGACATCAAATATTATACATATTTGATCATGTTTAAAAGTGAAATTTGAATTACTATCAACTGTGCTCACTGACTTCCTGGTTGTTGTGGTTGGATGGCCCAGCACGGCCCAGTTACCAAACTGTAACTACACCGTTCTTATTTGATTTCCTTTCAAAATATATTGTATTTCAAATAAGTAAATATTCCTCTGCCATTTTAAAGAGAAGCACATGTGCACTTTGAATGTGTATGAGTCAATCTGTAACTGTTATTAAATGCTTGTTAGTCTTGAGACATAAAAAAGGAGTGCAGGCTGGACAGGCATTCTATATATTACTTTGGAGACGTGTTTTCCGGAAACCAGCAGGCTTGAGTTACTCTTTCATGCTAATGAACGTTCCACCCACCTCAAATGACATCCGAGCTAAATGCAGGTCAGATCTGAGAGTGAAGAAGTTGGCCAGCTAAATACAGTGATCAAGCAATAAAATCTAGAAACCCTTTTTTTTTTTCCTTTTTGAAATGTCACTGATTCAATCTACTTAGAAAATGATATAATTTTGAAGGTAAATCAACAGCACAGAAGTATTAAAAATGAATTTGATGATTTTTTGATAAATTTTGTCTATCTAAAGCATCCTGTTTAATCAAATTACCAGGTTTTATCATATCCTTATTTCAGAAGATATAAAAAAAAATATGATTTTTGAGTCTGATAAACTCTTTTATAAAATTACTTAACACAAATATATCAATTTTACTTCAGCTACAGAGTCTAATGCATTTTGTCTGTCTTTCTGCAGGATGATAGTGCCCATTAAACACCTTAAATATGATGGCATTTGGAAGCGGGGACCATCAAAATGAGTTTTAAGTTGTATGGGTGCTCTGCTTAATGTGTGTTTCCCACACAGCAGTTTTACTGCTCATGAGAGATTCTATGATATAAATAGTTCCTTTGCACAAGTGAATCCATTTCTAATGCCACCCCTCAGCTATGCCGTACTGACAGTGATGTGTGCTGGGAAACCGAGCACTTACACCATCACCAGTGCACGCGGGACAACACATTCGATAAAACTGATCGCCGTGGGACAGGAATAAAACTGCAAGGTCATTCATGGGTGACATCACATTCAGGAATTCCTATATGGCCAGCACTGATAACCAAAACAATCAATGAAACAGAACTGTAGCCTATATTGTGTGTAGCCTATACATTAACCATGTGTTACTTTATACTGTTTGTTTCATAAAGGTGGATAAGAGCTATATATCTCAGTACAGTTTAGGTGGTGGACGGACCCAAGCTCATTAGATCCTTATTGTCAAACAGCATGAAAGGATATAATGACCCATAATGAATCATTTTATTATTTTACTTGAGATTAACTTAAAGCTTTCACTAAAAAAAAAAAAAAAAGTAAAGAATTTTAATTTAATTCTAAGTAAGAGAGGCCCTCATATACTTTGAAATATGATCAATAGCAAAAAAAAAGAAGCAAAAAATTGACCTTTAGTGGTACAAACTGGGGAAGCACCCTAAAAAGGACAACTTTGTACCTTATCTACCCTTAAAAGGTTAGTTTTAGTAGTAGCCTACAAGATGTCCCAAATAGCACTGCCCCAGTGATAAACTGTTGTACCACTAAAGGTAAAATTTTTATACAATTTATTTCTGAGAATGTAATGTACTTTTATTATACTTATTTTTTTTAAAAAAACATTGTGGCAGTACCCTAGAAAAATGGAGGCAAAGTGGCAAAAAAGCAAATTATGAAGACCAAAAACACTGATGAGGCATTTTTACTCCGATGGATCGTTTGTTTTGTTCCGAAACAGGGACTAGATTTGTTACAATATTGCATTTTCTTCTTGGTTTGGTTCACTTTCACAAGGCAACATTTCAAAGCGTACCAAAATGTGTTTATGCCGTAATTAATGAATAACCAACATGAACAAATGAGTAAGGCAATATTAACATAAGAGCAACTACTATTAAATTGCCCCAATTATGGATTTTTCTAAAAATACCTTTCATGTAGTGTCTAACAAAGCTTTAAAATCCTGCAACATTTTAAATATGAAAGTGCACCGTATATAAAGTTACTGTCTCTCAAAAGTAAGAGTCCAAACAAGTCGTTTGTAAAACGAATCTTAAGCCATTTCGTTGTGACGTCAAAACGAAACATTAGCATATTGCTTACTGCGCGCGCATATGTCAGGGAAAACTTGAAAACCTCTCAAACACTGCCAATATGTGAAGAATCAGAGGTTAAAGTTCATCTCTGCAATGATACCACAGCAGTATAGCCTGAACCTTGTGCTGTGTTCCCGTCATTTTACTGACGACTGCTTCTTCAACCGAAATGCGTTCAACGAGGGATTCGCAAGCCGGTTGTTAGTAAAGGATGGGTCAGTACCCAATTTATTTGGACCAGCTTCTTCCTCCTCCGAATTACAGCCTGTAAGTATGATTAATAATTGTTGCTGTTATGTTCTCTGTAGTATGCACAATATGTATTTTCAGTTGCATATGATGTGTATGCTCCACACAGCTTGTAGGTCAACGGCTAACCAGCTAACAGCAATATGTGTTTGCTCGCAATTGTCTAGAAATGTGTCAAATGTTTGTCATTGTTATTACTTGGAGTTATGATAAAGAATAGAGCAATACGATGGTGTACAACTGCAGCGCTTTATCAATACATTTCTGCATTGGGCTAACGCATATACCATGACTGTTTGGCTGTGGGCTAGGTTCGCTAACAGAAACACAAAACAACTTATTTCCTCTCTGAGTCTTTATTTTTAGAACAGAGCGATGCAAGCACTGTATACTGTACTCCGTGTTAACCAGCAGAAGTCATCTGGCCAATCACCGCAGATTAGCATCACGCAAAGGAAGGGTTTGGAAAAATGAATCGTTGAGCGAATCGTTTGGGAGTCATTGAGCAAATAAGGTAAAAATAAATGCATATTGTAAACCTGTTATTGGGGACTCCCAAAACAAAAATAGGAATCTTTCAAATGCCATAATAGAGGCACTTTAACTAAAAATATGCTGTGATTAGCGAATTAGTCAGTAACTCATTATCCTAATGCTCTTTGTTCATAAACAGTAATCTTATTATCAGGCTGACCATCCAGTGATGGGTGCAGATATGTTGGCTTAAGGAGTGGCTCTTTTAGTATAAATCACATGATTAAATGATAATGTGTATGGAACTACAGTGATAAGAAACGGAACCAGTTACCAGGAACCAGGAACCAGAACCAAACTGGAGAGATAGGACTATGAATAGGGCAAGTGCTTGTCTGAATCGTTTTCATCATCAATTTTTCATCAAATTTTCGTTCAAGAGGAGCTGAAGTAAATCCAGTGAATACTGAATGTCGCTGAGAGTCAGTGAGACTAAGGTTGGCCACGGTAAGAAAATGGATGTTAGACTGCAGAAGAAAAATATATTGAAGGTACACTACACTACTGTCAAATGATATTTCAGAAATCATTCTAATATGCTGATTTGTTGATTAAGAAACATCTCATTATTATCAATGTTGAAATCTTAGTCACACTTTAGATTAGGATCAAATTCTTACCATTAACTATTAACTACAACTTTTGCCTCAATAAACTCTTAATTACTGGTTATTAATAGTTAGTAAGGTAGTTTATGTATTGGGTAGGGTTGTAGAATAAGGTCATGCAGAATAAGATATTAATATGTGCTTTTTAAGTACTAAAAAAACAGCAAATATCCTAGTAATATGCATGCTTAGTCAGAATTGGACCCTCAAAATCTCATATTAAAATAGTATAAATGACATCAATGTCACTTTTGACCAAGTATTAATTTCTTACAAAAAAACCTTAGTGACTCCAAACTTTTCAATGGTAGTGAACACACTCTTAGGGTTACAATGAATACCAAAAGGTCTTATAGTCTATATTCTGGTGCTGTAAAGACCCCAGACAACAATTCTCTGATTGATGAACCTATAATATACAATTAATAACATTTTCAGTCTTCAAAGAAACATATACTAACCCAAGAGCTTTTATATAGCCAAGAACCTTTATTTTTTAAGAGTATAGAGTAACAGGTGTGTTCTTCTTTGAAAACCATACAGGTCCCAATGCTGAGATATCCAGTAAATGGCGGGCAGCACATTATGTATCTAATCTAGAGGCCGCAATATGTGTGGCTTCCCATGTGTTACAGTTCATTCTGAATATAATGTGAGTTCCCCAAGGCTCTGTACTGGACCCATTCCTTTTGCATCGCTGCAGTCTTTTCTGAATTGCTGATCAAATAATTACACATTTTTAAAGTGTGTTGGTGAGATAAGTTGTCAGATAACTTGTCAAACTTGTCATATGTTAAAACTTCACTGGCAATTCATAATAACCCAGAAGCTCCAGTGTAACGGATGAAGGCCGGTAAGAGCTGTGCATGCAACGTGATCTCATGAGAATACGTGTGTATTTTTACATTAAGGGTGGTTCTACCATTTTCATACACACAAAAACGTACAATATTGACGTATTTATAGCACTAAAACGTAAAAATACTTACGTATTAACAGCAATAAAATGTAAATCGCTTATGTCTCCAAGTGTGAATGTGTATGAATTCCCATGTATTAATATTAAAATCGTGGCATTAATGTTTTTAATCGAATTTATTGAATGCAGTTTACTCATCTACTTATTATGAATTAACATTTCTGTTCGTGACTTGTGCTGCAAACTCGTTTCGGAGGATTACATAATGTTAAGACTACATTTTGAAACCTTAACATGAATAACATTTCTGTAATTGTTTAACCATTTTGTAATATTTAGTTTGTTTGCTGTGCGACACAAAAGGCGTTTTCTCCTATGCAGCGACTGACAATACAACCATAAGATGCACCAAAGCACGACATAAATGCACAAATCACATCAATTTTATTTGTTCGCTGTACTCCAAATCTTTAGAATCCATATGTTTGCAAGGAACAGATCCAAATTCGCGATTCAAATGATTCAAATTTGAAAGTTGCGCCCTCGAGAACCTTTACGGCATGGTTTACTGCGCTGATATGGAACGCACGTAGGTTCTCATCTGCTTTGTCACAGATTGCGACATGCCGTGTGTAGCATCTGAATAGATCAAACACACAATTGCCTAACAAAACAGTTACTCTTCCAACCCTTCACCCATGCAGGTCCCATAATGTCTGGCTTCCCCACTGAGCTCTATCACCCCTTCTGCACCATTTGCTCTCCACATACACTTCATTAACAGGTCACTAGAATCAGACATTGTCAATAAAAATGGATTCTTTGCCATTAATTCATTGACAACTTTGTATAAATGAATGAACATGTGTGCACATTCTTGCGAGTTGAATCTGATCTGCTTATAAAACCAATGTCCCTGATAACGATTACCATCACAGCTACATGCTACACGCCTTCACGGAGAGAAGCCGGATTCATATTTTCATGGATTAATAAAAAATTCTGCAAGCTCTGTACCCTATAAAAACTATTACCGCCAGAGAGGACTGCGACTGCAACTCATCATCATTTAAACAACTTTTGGGACCACTTTTGAAATTTTCGCAATAGATAAATTATTGTGATTATGCTTGTTTATCCGTTATTCTTTTGTTTATAACAGTACGTAGTTGGGTAGGTTTAGGGGTAGGTGTAGGATTAGCGGCTCAAAATATTGTTTTAATGTCATATTTTTACTAAATTACTTATTCTTTTAATAATTTCAACAAAATTACTTACCCATTTTATACAGAATATTAAAAGAATATGTTTAGGTTCGGGATGGGGTTTATGGATCTTACATTTAAGTTACATTCAAAGGGATATTATACATATATTTACATTTACATTTAGTCATTTAGCTGACGCTTTTCTCCAAAGCGACTTACAAATGAGAATAGTAGAAGCAGTCGAATCAACATGAGTACAATACAAAAACAGTACGTAAGTGCCGTGTCAAGTCACAGTTTCATCAGTAAAGTGCTCGTAGCAAGGATTTTTTTTTTTTAATATATATGCAAATAGATGGAGAAAGAATAGAAAGTTGAAAAAGAAAGAGTAAAATATAAATAAAAAGTGCTATATTACTGGGTCAAGTGTTGACGAAAAAGATATGTCTTCAGCAGTTTTTTGAAAATGGCTAAAGACTTGTATATCTTTATGACATGAAATATTCGTAAATATTTTAAAGTATTTTTACGTTTTAGTGCTATAAATACGTCAATATTGTACGTTTCAGCACCTTGCTAAACATACAAAAATGTACGTTTTGTTTCTTTGAAAGTTACGTATTAATACATACGTATTAACAATGAGACCAGGCTGGTACCCTAGCGACTGATGCTACAGACTGCGGCCTTTAGCTTCCTTGTTAGAGTGCCCGACTCCCATGCCGGCGTACCAGGGTTCAAGTCCCGCTTAGAGTGGGTGGTTTGAACAGGAGGGTTCACATTGGTGCCGATGAGGTTTAGGTGGGGTGAGTGTAATGGACGTAGGCCAGTAAGAGCTGTGCGTGTAGAGGGGCTATACCAGCATTAAATTTCCTACAGACTAAAGACCATGTGTTGTCATGTTACTTAATATAAAATTTTAACTTGCCATACTATCTGATTTAAGCATCTATTGACCAATGAGAATGGCTCTTTCCAGAATTTCAAAACACAGATATTTTGTTCAAATGCTTCATAGTGTGGAAATGTTCTTAGCGGGTTTATAATAAAGAAACTGACAGAGAGCTGATTCATTTAGTATACAAATAAAAGTAAAAACATAAATCTGCTGGTAAACATAGTCGATCCATTAATGGTCAAGACACAGACAAAGAGAGTCCACGGGGATCTTTTTCAGAGAGGTTAGGAATCATTTTAGACAGCAATCCAGCCCTGTTTGTTTTGGTCAGTAGCCATTACTGCTTTCCTCATGTTTCTGAACCAGGATGATCATGAATCTAAGCGAACAAGACATATTAATCAAAATATTCCCTCTGTCCACCCCCACCCTCCTCATCTCAAATGAGTCTGCCTCTGACATTTAGCATTTTCAAATGTTGCCAGTTCAGCTGTCTGGTAATATCGCTCTTCCCATGTGCCACTGGCTCTTTGCCTCTTCACCACAACCCCCCTATTACACGCTGAATAGGTTTAGCCTCAGATGTCACACATGTTGATCTTCAGATGGGAAGGTTCATATCATCACCGTCTATGCTGGCTAAATAAAGTGATTCGGAAATGCAATAGCTCAAGTGGATGTGATGAAAAATCAACATGCTGTAAGGGCACATAAGTGAAAGATTAGAAAGTAGTACACATCCAAAAATCTACCAACAACCCTGGCGGCTGTCTGGACACAAAACAGGATATGTCACTGCATGCGGTGTTAGATGTACATACAGACTGGGGACATTTCATGAGAGTCTGTCTCAGAGGTCTAGATTTCTGTGTAGACTCCAGATACTGAGGCACAATATATTTTAGTCTCAGTCTCATGGAAATTTCCATGGGTCAAGCTCACAGAGGTCTCCTTAACAAAATCTTATCATAATATAAAGTATTATCAAGAAATGTAAAGTATATATATTTTTTAAAAATCAGTATTTACTTTACTGTTTGGAGGCTTCATTAATACGTTGTTGGCCTCTGACCTTGACTGACCCCACTGCCATGACCTGCACCACTATGTTGATTAGATTGCTTTTTCTCAACTGACGTGGCAGCAGTATTAAGGGTTACTTCCTCAATAAAGTTTTTACAACCTTAAGCAAAATGTGGCATGGCCCCATCATTGCAACAATGTTTATGGCTATTGACATGTTAAAGGTTAAATAGGAAATAATCAATCATTCACCTGACTGTTCAATTTCTGGCATTAGATAACTATTGGTCATTTCTTCCTTTTTTACTTTGATCACATGGAAATGAGATGAATTAGAATGCTATATTTCTTTCCTATTCATCTCAACTCTAATAAACTGCATTATCTAGCATATGGCTGCAACATGTATCTTTCTGACTTTTATGTATTATGTATTAATTTTGTCAGAAACAATGATCTCATTAAAGCCTTTATTACAAGTTGTGATTATAATGACTACAATATATAGAAATTTTGGTAGTAGTGCATGTTGTTTCAGATTTTGCGTCATCTAAAGTCCTGGCAGGAGTTGGGAGTCATCTCTTCACAGGTGTTGGGACATCTGAAGTCTTTGTAAGAGGCTGGATCCACACTGGAGCTGGCGTATTCTCTAGTTACCTTGGAATGCTGAGCTAGAAAACAGAAAAGCAAATGGAAAATAATGAGGATAACTGCTGTAGCAAAGGATAATTATGTGCATATAACTGAAGCACAAGGTTATTAGATGTATTATGTGAATGCTTGGCTGAAGTAATATGCTTTTTATTTAGAGTTGAACCGTGTCTTGAGTCCTGAACATTATCAGGAAGGCTATTTGAGAGTTTAGGAGCCAAATGTGAAAATGCTCTCCCTCCCTTAGTGGACTTTGATATCCTAGGTATTACCAAAAGTCCAAAAGAGTTTTGACCTTAAAGAGCATGATGGATTGTTAAGATTGAAGATTGGTTAAATACACAGGAGCTAAACCATTTTGGGCCTTATAGGTCATTATCAATACTTTGTAATCGATACGGAACTTAATAGGTAACCATAAAATGAGTGTTACTATATGTTCATATTTTCTTGTCCTGGTAAGAACTTATTTTGGACTAACTGTAGCTTGTTTACTGAGGATGCAAGACAATCACCTAATAATGGATTAGAGTAATCCAGTCTAGTAGTCATGAATGCATGAACTGACTCTTCTGCATCAGAAACCGATAACATGTTCCGTAGCTTAGCGATGTTTCTGAGGTGGAAGAAGGCTGATTTTGTAACATATATAATATGATTTTTGAAAGACAAGTTGCTGTCTAATATAACACCCAGATCTTTAACTGTAGAGGATGAAGTCCTTCTAGATGCAAATTGTATTCTAAGAGATTAGGTTTTTGGTCCAAAAGGTAATACCTCAGTCTTATCCAAATTTAATAGAAGATTACTGGTCATCCAATAATCTATATCTTTAACACACTCTGTTAACTTGGATAATTCGAAATATATAACTGACTAGCATCGACATAACAGTGGAAACTAATTCCATGTTTTCTAATAATATTACCAATATTACCAATTTTACCATGTAAAATGAAAACAGGGCCTAACACAGACCCTTGAGGCACTCCACTATTTACTTACGTTAATTTGGAATTCCCCGTTTAAATAAACAAAATGGTAATGTCTGATAGGTACAATCTAAACCACCTTAATACCTGTCCCTGAATACCAGTGTAATTTTGTAGTCGCTCTAAGAGTATGTTATGTTCTTAAGATTTGAAATAGCTCTGTAATTTGCCAATTCATTTGGATCTAGTTGTGGTTTCTTAATGAGAGGCTTAATAACTTCCAGCTTGAACGGTTTTGGTGACCTAGAGATAGAGGTGAGTTAATAATATTGAGAAGAGCTACAGGTAAGAACTCTTTCAGTAATTTAGTGGTTATTGAATCTAATAAACATGTTTGTTGGTATAAATGTAATGATAAGCAGAACCGGCCTAAGGCATAAGCTAACTAAGCGGCTGCTTAGGGCCCCCTCCGTCCCAATAATACTGTACATCTCGACGTACATTCGCATCACATTAGGGCTGCACGATGTATCGTTTTAGCATCGATATTGCGATGTGCGCATCCACGACAGTCACACGATAGTAACCAAAGTTGCACGTGCTTAGGTCCTGTCACACGGAGCCGCGCAGACGCACTTGAACACCGAATTGCGCTCACTTCCGCATCTATTTGTGCTTGAACGGACACAGAATTATGTCAAAATGTCCTTGTAAACACAATTGCTTATGGCTTATGTAACGCAAATAAAGAAAACGGATGTGTATCGGTATAAAGGATCCACGCATTCTGTCTTAAAGTCACAGCAGGCGTTCTGTGTCTTGAATGTTAACAAACAACAAAATACAAAGAGAAAATCACTTTTGCAGCTTTAACACAGATTAATTATATTCAATTTATACAGTGAAGACTATGCAGGGTTATTTTATAGTTGTTTTTTCCAATATCGTGCAGCCCTACGTCACATGTTAACGCAGCAGTAGAGTTATACTCACACTTATTCACAACTACTAAAGTTCATTATTTGCATGTGCTTTAAACCTTGCTGGTTAAACATTTCATTCGTGTGCTGTTCTGACATGCACTTTTTCTGAGCACGTACACACTAAAAGCCTGTCAAATAGCACCTGATTACTTCTGATTGTGCTAATACAGTCAAATACACACAAGGTTTACATAAACACAGTTGGTTATGTTTAAAGTGAAAGTAATAATTTAAGAGAAAATCGTATGCTTGTATTTTTGTTAGATGCTTGCAGGTCTTAGTGACAGCAGTCTAATAGTAAACATGCTGCTGCTTGTCCTTCTCATGTTGTTCCAAACCTGTATTAATTTCTTTCTTCTACTGAACATTTTGAAGAATGTGGGTAACCAAACAGTTGCTGATCCCCATTGACTTCATGGAAAATATACTATGTAAGTCACTGGTGACCAGCAACTGTTTAGTTACCCATATTCTTCGAAATAACTTTTATGTTCAACAGAAGAAAAAAAAAACTCATTCAGGTTTAAAACAACTTGAGAGTGAGTAAATGACAGAATTTTAATTTTTTCAACTATTCCTTTAATGTTTATACATTTATTATTGTTATCTTATAAGAGGTCCATCTGATCTGTTCATTTTAAGTATTTATTTTTATAAATTTATATATAAGACTCCATTTATGATACAGTTTTTCTTAAGTAATTTTAACTGAGGGGCCCCCAAATAAAATTCTGCTTAGGGCCCCATAAAGGCTTGGGCCGGCCCTGATGATAAGTTTATTTAACTCTTCCTGTCCTATAATTGTAAAGCACCTAAGTTGTTCTTGAGGAGTGATAATTGAAGATCATAAAATGCTGTCAAAGGTTGAACATTTACAATTGTATTTCTGATGCTTTCGATTTCGATCTCAGTGAAGAAATTCATAAAATCATTACTACTAAACTGTAATGGAATATTCAGTTCAGGTGATGTCTGTTTATTTGTTAATCTAGCCACTGTACTAAATAAAATCCTTGGATTGTTTTGGAGTTTCAGGCTTTTAGAGCCCTTTTATAGCGGGACAAACTGTCTTTCCACGCGATTCTAAAGTCCTCTAAATGAGTTTGTTTCCATTTGCGCACTAGGTTATGAGTTTCTCTCTTGAGAGCGTGAGTAGTACTGTAGAGTATTTTTCTCTCTGATGGGTGCAACAGTTTCTAATGTACTAGAAAAAATAGCGCCCATACTGCTAGTTATTTCATCAAGTTCATCTGTGTGTTTGGGTACACTGAGCAAATAATAATAAAAAAAGATATACACTACTATTTAAAGGTTTGTTCACACTTGACTGAATTCATTATGTAAAAAATAAAATAATAATAATAATAATTTCATTTAAATTCAGGATTCTGTATATTATTTTGTTGTTTAATATTCTTTTGGTTATTTATTTTTTGATGTTTGAGTTGGAGCGGATAGTAAAGGAAAAGCATCATCAGGTGTCCCGCACGCTTGACCTCATGGCATTGATTAAGTTTTAATTTATGTTTTCGTCATTTCATCATTCCTATCCACCTGTTTCAAGGGGGCGCTACTGTAAAAAAGAACATGGGTACAACTTCCGGTGAGGCGGCGGAAGTAGCATACCAGTGGTATTTTGTGTGTTAATTAGCAAAGAGGCTAAGTGTTTTTTGGATCATTGTTTACTTTGTAAAACCTTTATGAGAAATGTCGTTACGGAGCGGGGATATTTCAGTTTAGTACATTTATTAGTCGCGTTTCCACTGTCATATATGCGATGCTAAAGGCTACTTATGCTAACCATTGCGATAATAAATACACACGTTTATGGAAAATACCAGAGACTGCTTGAGGAACGTAAACAACTCTTATATGATTATAATCGTGTTTTTATTTGGTTTAATGTTTTATCTGTCTCTCCCCTGTGCCTTTGTTGATACCGGACGAATGCATACCCATATCTTTTCCCACGCTCCGGTTAACTCGTATAACTCATAACTCATGTTTATAACTCATGAGCTCCCTCTGTTGCTCTGGCTGAAAGGATATCAGTAGAGATGGAGAGATTGCTCAAACGTCCTCGGATTGCAATCATCACATAATTTAGAGGAAAATTATTAGAAATGCTCAGATAAGTGACATAAACATATGATATTTTATCAATATATTTCTAAATGTGTAAGCCTTTGGACTTAAAAGCCTTGATGGAGTTGTTTTGTGCATTCTTGTGATTGTAAATAAATGGAAGCAGGTGTAACTGAATAGGTATGTGTTCTCTTTTTATGTCAGTATAAATATCAGTTAGATTCAGCATGATTGATGTGCACTCCTGAAATAAGTTTATAAATTACTGGTACTGTAACATTTTTTTACTGTAAAACATTGTTCAAATATTGATGGTGGAATTTTAAGCCCTTAAGTAAAGACCAAACGTTTGCAAGTTTGGATAGCTAAATATTGAATGACTCAACTGTTGAATGAACAGAGTGTCATGCAGGGTTGCCAGGCTTTCACAACAAAACCCACCCAATTGCTCTTCAAAACTAGCCCAATTGCATTTCAGGGGGGTCCCACGGTAAAAATCGCGTTCCGGGGGGTAAAATTTACGTTTTTGGCAGGACTCCCCTGGTAAAATTCCCATTCCAAGGGCTAAATATCACGTTATTTTGGGTCGATTCCAATCGCGGACATGAAACGGCAACAGTGTAAAAGTAGCCCAAGACTTGGCAACATTGGTGTCAAGTCCAACATGTTTACTTCGAACCGGAAGACGCTCCCACTTTTGACGCAAGGCTTTATGGGGCATAGGAAACTTGTGGATACTTTAATTTGAGTTATTTGTATCTTCACTATTATTCTAATATGTGGAAAATGACCATGATAAAGATTGAGAAAAGGGGTCAAAACTCTTTACTGCTAGTTTATATGCATACAAATTACAATTTTGAGTCATGAAGATCAAAGGCCTCACAAACAATGCAGTTCACAAAGTGATATAAAGCAAGGTGAGGTTGTCCATTAACTGAACTTCAAGGTTTTATGGCACCTCACACATCAAAGGGTTAGTCATCAACATTTTGTCATCATTTACTGTACGCATTTGGTTACCAGCTCTTTATTTTGTTTCATTTGCTGACAGTCTGAAACTTGTGCCCAGACTCATTGAGATATCAAAGTTTGTAATGGAAAGTTATCTCAATATGAACTTAAACATTTCTCATTAAATCCTTGTTTCTTGTAAGCTCAAATGGTCTGAGCTGTTATCCACATTCATTTTACAGCTCTATACCAGGGGTGGCGAACTTCGGTCCTGGAGAGCCACAGTCCTGCAGAGTTTTGCTCCAACCCTCATCAAACACACCTGAACAAGCTAATCAAGGTCTGAAGGGTTGCTAGAAAGCTACAGGCAGACGAGTTTTAATCAGGGTTGGAGCAAAACTTTGCAGGACTGTGGCTTTTCAGGACCAACATTTGCCGCCTCTTCCTCTTACTATATGTCAACTATTGACTCATTTGTGTCTGTTTTTCAGGGAATTTTAGGAGAAACTTGGTCCAAAACATTGTTGATACTGTAGTTGAATGAAAAATTAGATCAGATTAGATCTCCATAAAGTCTTCTACGCAACGAAAGAGCAACCTCTGGGCAATTAAATATGGGTTATCAACCAGTATTTGATTGACAATAAGAGTTTGAGACTAGCATTAATAAATGAATGAGGTGAGGAAGCCAACATCCAGGCAGCTGGCATCCTGTGGCATGCCGCTAATGCTAAAGACTCTCAACCACAACAACAAGAACTAAATCTTTATTAATAGTTCGGCTGAGTTTGAGTCCGATGATAGATCAGAGACTTATGGTAGAGGGAGTGTTACAGAGCCAATATCCCATCAGCAACATGCCTGAACTCAAGACAAAACTGCCCAGCGTCAATACCACACCAATCACACCAGTTCCAGGACTGAACTTCACTATAATTAAATGCATACCTGCAAAGTTCTAATATTCAACACAATACAGTCTAACTCCCAACTAGTCACATATAGACGCTTGGTCAGGACCCCTTGGTGTTACTTCTTAAAGCATTTGTCATTTTTCAGCTTACAGGGTACTCCATTTCTTTTCATCTTTCCATTGTTTGCCTTATATGTCAGATCAAGACATTTAATTTGCATGCATTTGTAAAAGTAGAAATAATTTAATAAATATTTATACTTTCATAGATATTTTGAAGCACCTAACTTCACCCCCACCCTAAATCTAACCCCTTCTCAACAACGTAACAAGCAAATAAATGTACTGCCACTGGTATGTATTGCAAAAACAAAAAAACAAAAAACAAAAAAAAAAACAGTATAAAGGTTTTACAAACAACTTATGTTGCATTCCAAGTCTTCTGAAGCAATACGAAACCTTTATGTGAAGAACAGAGAGGAGCTTAAAGAGTTCACCCACACTGTAAATAAAGAATTGTTGGTTTAACTTAAAAAAATAAGTTACCTTAGTTCATTGAAATAAAAAATTTGAGTTAATACAATGAAGTTGATTGGTTTAATTTTTTACAGCGCAAAAATGAAAATCATCATTTACTTACCCTCAAATTGTTCCAAAACTTGTATGAATTTCTTTCTTCTGCTGAACACAAAAGAAGATATTTTGAAGAATATAAATAACCAAACAGTTGATGGGCCGCACTGACTTTTTTTGTATAGTATAGAAAAATTTACTATGAAAGTCAGTCTTATAGAGGAGTCTTACAGCAATAAGCTTTGTTAATTGTGAACGGCTCTGTACTGGCACACAGTTTGCCCAGGTTTGAGTGATACAGTTTAATTGTCTTTACGGGACATATTCAGAAATGCAGGACCGGGTATGGTTGTAACATGGGGAGAGTTGTAACACCACCAATTCCACCATTCAGGGGCTAGGAGTCATAAGATCATTTCAGTTTTTACTCACTTCCTCTCAGATCCCATATAAATGGTTGTCAAGGCTGGTGATAGACACATGCATATTTTACTAATTTTTTTGACCAAAAATATATTTTGTTTAGTAATTAAACTTTTGCTGACAAAATCATTTAACTTATATTAGATTAAATTGTAGTTTCTCAGGCAAAATGTGAAGCATTTTTAATCTGCCAATTTCAAACCGTTATGCTAATATGGCTAGCTAAACAACAGCTGACAGGGGCTGGGGTGGGTTGTAACACATCTTTAAAAAGTGTTACAACCATTCTTACATACAAGTAGTTTCTTTTTAAAAATTTTACAAAATGCCTAGACAGCAGAAAAGGAAGATGGATAAAGTTATGCCTGCCAGTATTTATTTATTTCTAAAAAGGAACTAATGAGGTTTCAAAGAAGGGCAGGTCAGTCAGATCAGTTGCAAAAAAAAAAACACATTGACACTCAAACTCACACACATTGACAGTGTTTTTTGTTAGACCTACATGTTCTTTACACAGGTACACTGGAGTCGAGTGTTCATTAAATATATATACCATTAAGGAAGTTTGTTCTAGTTCTACTAATTTAATTTATACACACTCCTGAGTCAAACAGAAAGTGGATTTGAGTTATGGTCAGTCACATTGTTTTGGATTGTTTCAATAAACCTTTTTTTTTTTTTGAAGCATATTGCATGGTGTGGCTGCTGTTTTTGCTTCTTTTGTCAAATTATTACAACTTACCCCAGCACGTGTTACAACCTACACCTGTAGTGGAGTAGACTGTAACAAATGCACACCATGTATGTGACATCAACTCATAAGGGCTGTGATATTTTTGCAGAGATTTGAATTGGTGCCTTTTGTAGTAAACAAATGTGGTTATTTTGTATAAAAGTTTAAGCTCCCTAGCTCAAAAACCCAGTGAGTTACAGATACTGAAGCAAAAATATAGATTCTTTATAGATATGTTCCTAATTCTAAGTATTTTTGTGCAGTCTACTGGTAGTGTACATATGAATTTACTTCAAACTTAAAGTACAGTTGAAGGTAAGTATAAAAATTAATACATTCACTTAAAGTAAACTTATAAGTACACTTGCAATATAAAATACTAAAGTAGTACACTTCAAAGTATGCTTTCATAAACAAAAACTGTGCTACAAATATTTAACTAGTAAACTATCACAAGTTCACTTGTAATATAGTTGCAGTACAAATGAAAAACGTAGTTAACTAGTTGTGTACTCAAAGTTTACTACTTAAAAGTATACTTTTATACACTAAAAAGTGGGCCAATTTAGCACCAAGTAGTACTGAAATAGTACACTTACATGTATACTACTTACAAGTACACTTTAAAATATACTTGAACTTTACTTAAGTATACTTAATAAATTGAAATCGAAGTATACTTATTTTTTGTAAGGGTGTACAAATCATGGTTAGTGGTGTCTTCTGTGGATCTTTTGGGAAAGTGGATCCAGTGTCCAGATGAAATGCTTGCCTAAACTCTCTAAGCACTGCTCTATTGTACAGCAGTGGAGGTATTGAATGTTGAAGGGACAGCTGTGGAAGTATATACTAGGGGCTATAGCTGCAGGTTGCCATAGCTGTGAACAAACAGAGGTGTAGGACAGTCACTGTTATGAGCTACTGGGTTGAGTGGAAGGGCTGAAACTATCATATCTTGAGGGCTTGTCAGTCTAGTGTTCCTCACAACAGCTGGCAAAATCACAACACTATTACTGTATTCGGAACCGCTTACTAGCATACTACTAGTACTATTTCTGCTATAGAAAGATATGCTAAAAATAGTAAGAGTAGTATACTAGTACGCGGTTCCGAATTCAGTGTTTGATACTAGCTACACATTCATTCAACCTATAGTTTGGCAATGTTACTGCTGCAGTTTCAAATAAAGTGTTAATTAAAGGGATAATTCACCCAAAAATGAAAATTTGTTTCCTCAAGTTATTCCAAACCTGTATAGATTTATTTTTTCTGTTGAACACAAAAAATGATATTTTGAAGAACGTTGGTAATCAAACAGTTGACGGTAGCCACTGACTTCCATAATAGGAAAAAAAATACTATGGAAGTCAATAGCTACCATCAACCTGTGGCATGAGAGTGTCACCTGCGCGCCACACCGGTCTCGTATCTCTCACAGAGGAGCTCGGAAAGATAAAAGGAGGAGCAACAACAGTGAAGGATGAGAGAGGACCAGTGCCCGGTTGCATAAAGCACCACAAGTGTAATTTTCCCTTAAGATCGTTCTTATTTTTCCCTTAAACATAAGGGTGTTGCAGAAAATAACCGTTAAGTGTTACTTAAGGGCAGTGTTGGGTGTTATTTAGTAATGCGTTACTGTAATTAAATTACTTATCCACTGAGAAAGTAAAGTAAGGGATTACTGTTAATTTTTAGGTAATTTAATTACAGTTACTTATAATGTACTTGCGTTACATACTGTAAATTAGTTCAACAGTTCTGTATAAATCAGTATTCAATTTAAAATCTAAATTTGTCATCTAAAGGTAAAAGTGAATGCTGCCTCTTTAAAATGGTTAGCTGTAGTGCAGTTGCGCGTGAGTTCGCAGCTTCGCACCAGTTGGATGCGTAGTCGCTGTCTGAAGATGCCGGCAAAAGCGAGTGGCTGTTTTGCAGAATGGAAATATTCCAATTACTTCACTTTTTTGACACAGGTAGGCAAGAACATTAGGGTAAAATGTAAGCTATGTCCTAGGGAGAAAAAAACTAGTGAGAGACTGTCTTCAGTCAGCGCGCTCTCAGAGCACACACATAACCGCCTCACACATAAATGTTCCAATACACACACAGTTATGTCAAAATGCCCGTTTTGGCATGTATTCATGTTGGTTATGTGAATGTGAAACGGCATTGTCTCCATCCATTAGGTCTTAGTGACAGCAGCCTTTAAAACATGCTACGGTCTTCTATTGGTCTGTATTATATGATAATCAAACAAAAGAAATGGTTTAATAAGGATTAATCTATTTTTAAATTATACAGTTATGACTATGCAGAGTTACTATATATTTGATTATTCAATTTCAATAGTAATTAGTAATTAATTACTTTTTTGAACTAACCCAACACTGTTGGGGTTCTTTAGGTGAAATGTCATAAACCCTAAGAATTTCCCTTGCATATATATTTTTCACTTAAGTAATCCCTTAAAAAATGATAAGTGTTGCATAAAGCCCCTTAACTGTCATTTCCCTAAGTATAACCAAAGTATAAGACAAGTCATTTTACTCGGCAGCCATCTTTGAAACGCCTCTCAAAGCTGTTTGCCAAGCTTTCGATTAAATTTCAAATTTGAAATAATCAATGAAATCTGACAACAACTGTCTCAAAAATGTTGTTTCTAAATGCTTGTATCATGACAAAAAACTGTATTTTTTCCAGGCTGGATCAAGCTAATGTGAGAGTGCATGTGGTTAGCGCTGTTGCCTTACAGCAAGAAGCTACCCGATTTAAGCCCCGGCTAAGCCAGGAGTGCTTTCTATGTGGAGTTTGCATTTTAACATGGGTTTCCCCTGCAGTCCAAAGACATGCAGGTTTGGTATGTGTGGGAGAGCGCTGTGATGGATTGGCCATCTGTCCAGGGTGCTTTCCCCTGCCTCTGGCCTAAGAAACTGGGATAGCCCATCCCTATGAGCCCTATGACACTAGAAGGTCGTATAAGGATCAGTGAATGAATGAATATATTCTAAAGCTTGTATTTATTATATTTATGTATTTACAGTGCCTTGCAAAAGTATTTGTACCCCTTAATTTTTTTCACATTTTGTTTTGTTGCAGCCTTTTTTTCCCCCCACATCAATCTTCACTACTCACCCCACAATGACAAAGCAAAAACAGATTTATTAAAAAGGAAAAACTGAAATAATTACATTGTAACTGTATTTGTACCATTATCTCAGCACTTAGTTGAAGCATCTTTAGAACCTTCTTGGGTATGATGCGACAAGCTTTGCACATCTGCATTTGGCGATTTTCTGCCATTCTTCTCCTCAGATCCTCTCAAGCTATGTCAGGTTGGATGGGGACCGTCGGTGGACAGACATTTTCAGGTTTCTCCAGAGATGTTGGATTGGGTTCAAGCCTAGGCTCTGGCTGGGCCACTCAAGGACATTCACAGAGTTGTCTTGCATTGTAGCTGTGTGCTTAGGCTCATTGTCCTATTGGAAGGTGAACTTTCTGCCCAGTCCGAGGTTCTGAATGCTCTGAATCAGATTTTCATTAAGGCTATCTCTATATTTTGTTGCATTGAGCTTTTCTACTACTCTGACCAGTCCACCAGTCCCTGTCGCTGAAAAACACTCCCACAGCTTGATGCTGCTACCACCACACTTTACTTTTGGGATGGTATTGTGCAGGTGATGAGCAGTGCCTGTTATCCTCCATACATGATGCTTGGAACTGAGGTTCATCAGACCAAGAGTCCTGTTTGTCCCCAGAACTGTGTCTTGACACAATCATGTCTCTGAGCTCTACAGGCAGTTCTTTTGACCTCATGGCTAGTTTTTGCTCTGACCTTTTATTGAGAGGTGTGCTCTCCCATATCATGTCCATTGAATTGAATTTGCTAAGGTTAACTCCAATCAAAGTGTAGAAGCATCTCAAAGATGATCCAGTGAAATTGGAATGCTCTTGAGCTACAAGAAAGAGCTACTTTTTTCTTTCTCAAGTGCCCTAAAAACTATCCTGCCGCCATTCATGTTTTCCTTTGCAGCAACATTACATCCTCCTGGATCATGGACTGTCTTAGTCAGTTGCTAATACAAAACTGCTGAAGGTGGTTGTGAGGTTCTGGTGTACCTCAGAGAACTGTGGTATCTTCATTTCATTTTAAAATTTTATGCCACATAAATACGTTTCAGTCCTTTTAGTGCTTTAGTTTTTGTTGTCTGAGAATTGAGCACCACAGCATACAACAGCTCATGAGAGTCAGTCACTCAAACGGCTTTGTATTTTAATCCCACACAGAAGAAGGCATATGCAGAATGCTAGTATGCCATCAGCTATACTTAGAAGAGTGACTGCATGTGCACCTGTCACTGCACTGTCAACACATGCATCTCTCCAGCTAAGCTGCAACTGCAAACCTCTGAAGTGGCTGCCGGGAGCTTTCTGTTGATTCATGGGGCAACAAATCTTGTTTAAAGTAAGACTGTAATGGATAATGGCACCCCTATACATAAGTATGCACAGTGTACATAGCGTGCCCCTCTTGCTTAGCGTGGAGAAATGGGTAAAGAGTATGTAAAACGGAAATGTGTCAGCAAATGGAATGGAGACCCGAAAGTAACCAGACATGACCTTAAATGTTCATTTGGTATGTTTGGTCACTTGCTTTTTTGACTCTTGATTCATGGTGTATATTGTGAGGTGGTGAAATCTTAATAGAAACCAATAACAATACATCACTTCAGCCTATTTATAATAAAATGTTCCTGGGTCGTCACCCCATTCCTATGTATCTACCAATCTTAGCCAAAACACTTCCCTTACAGTTGAAAAAACAGTGATTGGTTCATAGCAAGCATGTCCAATCCTGCTCCTGGAGGGCCACTGTACTGCAATGTTCAGCTCCAACCCCAATTAAACACACCTGAACCAGTTAACTTACTAGACATACTAGAAACCTCCAGGTAGGTGTGTTGAGGCAAGTTAGAGCTAAACTCTCCAGGACCGAGTTTGGACACCCCTGGTTTATAGGAATGTTGTTCCAAGGCCAGTGATCCAGAAACATACTTAAAGGATTAGTTCTATAACTAATAATAATTTCCTGATAATTTACTCACCCCCATGTCATCCAAGATGTTAATGTCTTTCATTCTTCAGTCGAAAAGAAATTAAGGTTTTTGAGGAAATTTTATCCATATAGTGGACTTCAACAGGTTCAAAGAGTTGAAGGTCCAAATTGTAGTTTCAATGCAGCTTCAAAGGGCTCTACACGATCCCAGACAAGGAATAAGGGTCTTGTCTAGCGAAACAAGACCCTTATTCCTCGGCTGGGATCGTGTAGAACCCTTTTAAAGCTGCATTTAAACTGTAATTTTGATTTTGTCAATGATTACCAAAGATGAGACAAAAAAGACACGTTGTCAAAGTAATAGAAAGATTTTAAATAAATAAAATAAATTTTAAAATACAAAAAAAAAACTAAAGTGCTCTACTCACTCATCGGTTTTCCCTCATAGCCATCATTTTCACTCTCTGTTTGAAGTTAAGGTAAAATGGCTCAATACTCATGGATGTAAAATATGATTATGGCAGAAGGACTTATAGATTATAGTAATTGACCTTATGGACACAATCATGTTTAAACTTGCAGATATGTGTTTGTGATAGGCATCAAGGTTAAATAGGTACATATAGAGGCTTTAGCAGCGTGACTGGGTTACTCAAGCTAATGAAGGCAATGGCAGCTTGCCTAAAAGAAAGAACTGAAGGACAACCAGTGACAAGAGGCAAGAGACATTAGACAGTCCAAAATTCACTTAAATTAGCTGCCATCCAAAATGAGAAATGTGTATTTGCTCTGAAATAGCTTATGATTTTAGTTTTAACATGAGAATACATCAACAGCCATTTTGCCAAGGAGATTCAAAACAATTAAAGCCAAAAATAAAATACAGTAAAATTGTAATTAAGGCATGTTTTCCACACTGTTTTTCACATTAAAAAACAAAAAACAAAAAAACAGTTATTTCTTGAGTTACAGCTCCCTACTGCATTGGTATACCCCATTTTGGTAATGCCCTCAGAAAATACAGACCAATTGATTTTTGGGGCCATGCCCCAAAAACATATGGCTTATATCATCCAAACGATTTAACAAATGGAATATCTTTTAATCTGTTGATGACATTTCAAATTTTATGCAAATCAGACAAACAACCATCACTATGTTGGAGTTAGCAATAGCCAAAACAATCTCTCAGATATCCCTCCCGTGAGTTCCAGGAGTCTCCCTCATTATTGATAGAGGCTCCCTGACGCCCTCAAATGATAAACAATAACCCAGAAATGGAGATGTGTTTTCGGTGATCCGATCACAAATGGTCAGACAAGACGCATTACAATTTACACCTGGTATTAACATGCGTTTCAAATGCGTCTCCTGTGACCACTTGTGTTCTGATTTCATTGAGACGCCCCCCCTCTTATTTCATCATACTCTACATCAATTTTACTTTTTTACATGAATACTCTTGGGATGTCTGATTTCATGAAAAAGAAATATATAAGCAAAACCAGTTCTCACTGCAGAGACAGTGACATTCACAAATGAATTTATTGGGAGCTGGATGTTGATTGACCATTGCTGGCCATTATTGTTGGTTTGCCCAATTGATACATTAAATATGTTAACACCAAAGAAAGTATCACAATATCACCCAGTACTAGTGTCTTGCCATGTAAGTACTGCATATTAACACTATTGTCATAATTCACTTTATACAGAAACAAAAGTAATAATATCAGTGCTAATAAAGACCCACTTACAGACCTGCCAACACACAAATATTAAATATCCTGTGACAAACTTTCTCTCTCTGTGGCTAGGAAAGTGGGTTTAAGTTTCAGCCAGCATCCTGATGGAGATGACAAATCAAGGACAAGCGAAAACAGAGGAGAACCGAAGTGAGAGATAAAAGCGAAAGGAGATGTCTCCTCTACAGGCATCTGTGTTCAGCAGAGACAGACTCAAATTATCGCATTATCTCTTGCCCACGCAGAGCTTCAGTCGATATTCTGTAATCAAGACTTGTCAATGTTCACCTCAGTCTGACTTGCAAAGTCCTTCACATCTCCTGTCAAAGATTCAAAGGCCAATGTGATGATTTCCATTTCCACCATAAATTCAAAGAGGTGTGGAAATATTTGTGAAGATCAAGGTCCCTAGCTGTCCAGGAAGTCAAACTAAGCCATAAAACAATGACCGTCTTTTTAAGCAGTCCCACAAAGTTTGCACTAGCAAAAACATCTGTGTTACTTGGGTTAATAATCAACAGTTAATTTGACTTAGTTAACCAAGAGTCTTTATGGAGACTTCTGTTTTCTGATCTGTTCTGTTGGGATCATGGCCACCAGGGAAGAAACAACATAATGAAACTAATAGAGACAGAATTGTAAGGAACTGTGCAAATCTTGTTTTTGAATTCTCTTAGCCAGTGGTGTAATCCTAAAGAAAAAAAAAGTGGTCTACTATCACCCGGTCTCTTGAATCCAACCCCCCCCCCCCCCCCAATTTCATTGCATTTTTAGATATTTTAGATATTTTTGTTCTTTTATTAATTTCTCTTGATGTTGCTTCAGTTTGAGAGTGTCTCCACTCCATGTCTTCCTCAGTTGATGACTGTAGTAGGTTGTCAAAGGCAAAGAAAGGTAGAATGATAGAACTGATAATGCATCAGTTACAACAAAGAATCGCTCACAATAACTAAATAAAAAACACTTTAACTTAGCATACACATAACACATTATCAATTTATATTTTCAAATCCGTTAAAGGATTATTAGGCTGCATAAATTAGGTCAGCCGGAACCGGGAACACTTCCTATAACACCAGATGTACTCGTGGCATCTACGCTAATATTAGTCTCTCTGTTTATCCCGAGGTTTACCGTAGTCAGCCGGATCCGGGCCGTATGAGATCGAGGACCTGTGCCTTGACATGACCTCAACGCAGCCATAAAGTGTCAGCAGAGATTGAGTCAACTAGATCATCCTTTGTTAAGGCCTCATCGACACGACAGCCAGTGGCACAGTTCCTCAACAAACCATCCATACCGGCATGATGAATACGATCCTCAACTGGATGGAACTGGAATAAATACCTTGTTTTTACCTTGTTGGGATGTTGCGATCCCATCGGACTTATGTTAGCTACCTGAATCGTAACAAAGCACTGTTTGCCAGAGGAGAACTGGCCCCCCGACTAAGCCTGGTTTCTCCCAAGGTTTTTTTTCTCCTTTTTAACACCTATTTGCCACCTGATGTCACCTGTTGGAGTTTGGGTTCCTTGCCGCTGTCGCCTTTGTCTTGCTTAGTTGGGAACACTTGACATTTGATATTCAACAGTGCTTTGCATCTGCCTGCATTGACACCATTTTCTTAAGAGCTGCTGTGCAGCCAAAAGTATATACCAGTTATCATTGTAAAGCTGCTTTGACACAATCTGCATTGTAAAAAGCTCTATATAAAAATAAAGGTGACAAGACAGCATGGAAAGCAGTTACAGGGGATGTTAAAACGACAATAGGACTTCTGAAGCAGCAAAACAAGTAGGTATATTGAGAGTATACACAAATATTAATTCTTAGAAGATGGTTTATGTAAACAGCCTTGGGAAAAAAGTAAGCATACAGTGTACATTAATTTCATTTCATCAATAGCATTTTTTTACTGACAAAAACGAGACGATAACTAAATAAAAACTATGACGAAAATCTATCAACACTTTCATCATCGAATAAAAACGAGATAAAAAATGTTAGGGAAGGACAAGTTGGGAAGAGATCCAGTCAAAGTGGTAGATGTGCACATTTGAATTGTAACGTGCTAAGTGATCTTCCCGGTGGGACATAATTTGGCATACACTTGCTGCATGTCTCATGAAATGTTCAAAAATGTTAACGACTGAGAGAAAGAGAAGAGCAGACATATGGATAAATCTGAAGAAGCGTGACGACGTGAAAGAGAGCTCAATTCAGTCCTGATTTGTCATGACACCAGTTTTCTGTACGCACATAGAAAGCCGCCTCTCAGACGTCAGCGCACGAGTATTGAACTGAGCACTCTTTTGAGCGTTTTTGTGCTTGAACACACAAATATACACAAAATTATGTCAAAATGTCCATTTTGGTTTGGTTTATTTGCGTAAACAGAATCGGTTATGTCTTAAGTGAACACAAACAGTTGGGAGAATATCGGATGTATATCAGTGTATTGGATCTGTGCATTCTGCCTTACAGTGACAGCAGCCAAATAAACCTGCTGCTGTCCGTCATTAATGTTAATCAAAAGAAAAAGAGAAATTACTTAATGTTTTTGACTGAATAACTTTAATAGCTTTAATACGTATATTTTAACTTATACAAATAAATATGTTTAAAAATAAAAGTATGAATAGATGTTCTTAAGTATTTTTGATGAACTAAAAGAGCCAGTTCATATGAGTCATTTGTTTGATAACTAGACTACACAGGTCATGCTGTACGTTTTTCGTTCACTAAAAAGAACTGGTTTGAACAAGTTATTTGTATGGTCACTAGACTATTTGCCTTTGTGTTTTTGATCTGTTTTTCTGTTCAGTTCATGTCTTAATGTCATTGTTACCTCCTAATTATTTAGTTCAGTTCTCCTTCATTCTCTCCCTGTTTGTATCCATAGTTACTGATTTGAAAACTTGTTAATTAGTCCTCTGTTTGCCATGTATTTAAGCCTTCTGTTTCTGTCTGGTCTTTGTCAAGTATTAGTTTACATCATTTTGATTGTGGTTGTATGTTTCCTTGCTATGCTTCTGCTATGCTTTTTACGCTGTAGATTTAGTAGCAGTGTTGCAGCTGAGTTGTGTGCCATTCAGAGTTGAATTTGAGGAAGCAAATTCATATATGCATTTTTAAGAACCATTAATGGGACATAAAAAAAAAATAAAATAAAAAAAAATAGAACCATTTTTGCATAAGAACAGTTCCCAACTGTTGTAACTAGCCATATATTTTTGCTTTTCAAGGTTGAGAAAACATGTCTTGTATCTGTCATTTTTGATGTCAAAGGTTGTTTCCAATAAAGATGATGTTTTGCCGCAAATTCAGAAGAGGATAAACTAGACAGACGCTAACATCGATATGTTGTGCAACCCTTAATAAACGTGATGTTCACTCATGTACAATCAATCAGTCAATCATGCAGCTAAACACCGAATCGCTAAAGATTTTAGACTGAACCTCCAAGACATACAATACATGCTCCGAAAACCTTGTAGCAGAGATTGTATTCTTTAGAATGACAGAAACATAAACTGATTCACATTTTTAGAATGTTCTGATTATAGTTGTGTTCATTATAGGATCTATAGGATCCCAAATTCATCAGTACCAACCATCACACAGCAGCATCAGTTCACAGGGATGTATTAGCCGGAATGAGGATGCTTTTAATACATGCAGTGATAGAGGGAAAGTGTGACCCTTGACCCCATGTCACCAGCTCAATGAATGCTTTATGAGGTCAGTGAAAGCTGCTGCTGTGACAGCAGGACATGAATACATAGCTGACAGACACTCATGAGATCCGCTGAGAGGTACCCGGGGGGTGAAAACTTTTTGAATTTTAACAAGATAAATTTTACTTAATTTGTCTTCCGGGAAACATGTGAGTATCTTCTGTAGCTTCCAATGGGCAGTACTAAATGAAATTTGAAATTTGATATTTAAACAAAATAAGACAAATTTGGACATCTTCATCTTGTTCAAAAGTTTTCACCCCCCGGCTCTTAATGCATCGTGTTTCCTTCTGGAGCATCAGTAAATGTTTGAATCTTTTTTAATAGTTGTGTTTGAGTCCCTCAGTCGTCCTCAATGTGAAAAGATGGATCTCAAAATCATTCAGTCACTGCTGTAAAGGGTTTAAATATGCAAAAGATGCTGGAAAACTGAAGAATTTGCAGGACCTGAAAGATTTTTCTGAAGAATGTTGGGCAAGTTTAACTGTTCAGGACAAACAAGAGATATATGAACAACCATCACACAACATAAAAACAGTTGTGGATCATCCAGGTAACCACACACAGTATTAAGAATCAAGGGAATGTAAATTTTTGAACGGGTCATTTTTATAAATTCAGCTATTTCTTGACTATATGTAAACATCTTTTATGCATAATATCTTATTCAGCACAGTGCTAAATAAAAAATAACACACATTTTGCATGATCCCTCTTATTTTGTTAAAATAATTAACATTTTGCAGATTCTGCAAGGGGTGTGTCAACTTTTAAACACAACTGTATATATATATATATATATATATATATACACGTCACACTACCACCGGTGACACTCCACCACTGCGGTGACGCGGTTGTCATGATAGATATGGATATCAGAAGTGGACTACGTTTATGATGAATGGATGCACTTTTTGAGCTTGAAACTGGTGGTTTCCATGCACTGCCATCATAAAGCTTAGGAGCATCAGGATATTTATTAATATAACTCCGATTTATTCGTCTGAAAGAAGAAAGCCATATACACCTAGGATAGCTTGAGGGTGAGTAAATCATGGGGTAATTTTCATTTTAAAGTGAACTAATCCTTTAATGCAATTTAATGCAATTACAGCAGAAGTAACTGTAATTACATTACTGAAAAATTAAAAGTAATCCCTTGTTTTCAAGGGGAAAATAATGAAATTACAGTAATGCATTACACCCAACACTGGTGGAATGTAAGCAGAAATTTGCCATCTTAAAGGGATAGTTTACCAAAAAAATTAAAAATGCAGTCATAATTTACTCACATTCATTGTTTCAAACCTGTATGACTTTCTTTTTTCTGAGGAACACAAAAGAAGATATTTGAAATATTGGTGTCCAAACAACACTGGACTTTCATTGTATAGAAAAAAAGAGACTTTTTTTTAAGAATATCTTCTTTTGTGTTTCATAGAAGAATGAAATGCATTTTTGTGTCTTCTCAAACTGAGCTTATATTTATTTGGCATATTTGATTATCTGAAAGTTAGTTCAAATATATGTATTTAATTCTCTAACTGAACAGATTAACCCTGTTTTCTTTATATGTCCTGCAAGGTTATTCAAGGTTCGTATAATTAGGATCTTTGTTAGCTGTCCCCTGAACATGAAGGTTGTTTTAATGACTTCAGTGCAATAAATATCTTTACACAGAACAAAGGTACGCCTGAAACATCCTGGTCTACTGATAAGAAATTTGCGAATAAAATTAGATAAGATAAATGATGAACAATACTCTATGGTTTTCAGGTGGCCTTATGAATAACTAACTTCGTCCAGATAAACACATAGCAACTAGGTGAGGAGGAACATACTGATGTTCAAACATATGTTAGCTCTCCTCTGAACATGAAGGCTGACTACACAGTGAGGTACAGTATGTAGTCTGTCTCATGTAGATTTGCTCCACAGCTCCTCTGCACAGAAGTGTGCATGTGTTGAACACCCAAGATGCTAGCGCAAAGATCCTACAGTCTCATGTTGCAACCTTTGCTCTGTCCTAAATCTGATCTGTTGATCATAAAATAGACTGAAGGAAGGAAGTCAGGGAACTCCTTGTTTACCTCAGAACTTTCATAAAATCCCAATTTCTTGTCCTTTATGCTCTTGTTTTCCTTTATTTAAAGGGATAGTTGACTCAAAAATTAAATGTCTGTCATTATTTGTTTATTATAGGATTTTCATGCAGCTCTTTTCCATACAAAGACATTTTATAGTGACCATGGACAAAGAAAGAAAACACCATAAAAATATCATAAAAGTATAAAGTTGTCAATACAGCTAGGCTATATTCCAAGTCTTCCGAAGTCATACAATAGGTTTATATGAGGAAAAAAGGATTTAAGTTGGTATTACTATTGAATGACAGTAAATGATGACAGGATTTCAATTTTGGGAGAAATATTCCTTTTATTGGATGGACTGAGGTCATCACAAATCAAAAAACGTTCATCACAATATTCATTTTCAGATCAAATCTGACAGGACAATCACTTCAATTTGTACCTTTACGGGCACAACAGTGTGTCACTGGGGCAGTACCCTGCAAGTGTACAATATATCAAAAGACCAACAAAATAAAAAATAAAAAAGATTTGATTAAAAGCCAGAGAAAATAGATGTTTTGAGTTTTACTTTAATATCGCGTAGTGTATGGGGCAATTCTAATAAACACAGGTAGGATGTCCCAAAGTTTTGGTGCAGCAACAGCAAAAACATGATCACCTCTCAATTTCAGCTCAACCCGAGGAACGTTTAGCAGTCTCTGGTTAGATGACCTTATAGGCCTTACTGGATTGTGAACAGAAAGTAAATCAGAAATATATGCAGGTACTAATCACAGGATTTAAAAACCAGTAACAACCTTTAAAATCAATCCTGTAGCAAATTGGAAACCAATGCAAAAAAATTAAAACCAGAGTAATGTGCTTTCATTTCCACACACCAGTTCAGAACCTAGCAGCTGCATTCTGTAACCATTTGCAGACGGGCAAGAGATGCTTGGTTAATACACATAAAAAGGAATTACAATAATCAAGCCTTGTCAAAATAAAAGCATGGATCAGTCCTAAAAAGAAGGAAATGATTTTACCTAAGCTAGAACTCAAAAGTGCAAAAAAAAACAAAGAACTAATATGTTTGTCAAATTCAAGAGCGCTATCAAAAAAACACCCAAATTCTTCACTAATGGTTTACCAAATGGAGACAAATAGCCAAAGTTTAAATAAGGTGCGCTAACAGCTTCTGAAGATTGAAAAACTATAATCTCAGTTTTGCCTTCTTTGAGGTGAAGTAAATTTAAGGACATTAAGGCTGTTACATCAGACAAGCTAACAGAGTATCCAAACCCCTCTTGTTAGATCCCAAGGGCAGAGAGATTTGGATATCGTCAGCATAACAATGAAAAGAGTACAGTGTTTCTTAAAGGGTTAGTTCACCCAAAAATTAAAGTACTCACCCTCATGTCATCCCAAACCTGAAAGACCTTTGTTTGTCTTCGGAATCTGATCCACACATAGGCAGCAACGACATTGCACCTTTTGAGGTCCAGCAGTATGACAGGGGACAGACGAATTTGTTGAATAAAATCGTTATTTTTGTTTTGTTTTTGTACACAAAAAGTATTCTCATCGCTTCATAATTTTAAGGTTGAACCACTGCCGTCACATTGCCAGTTTTAACGATATCTTCAGTACCTTTCTGGACCTCAAAAGATGCAATTTCGTTGCTGCCTCAGATACCCTCGGATTTCATAAAAATATCTTAATTTGTGTTCCGAAGACAAATGAAGGTCTTAAGGTTTTGGGATGACATGAGGGTAAGTACTTAATGACAGAAATTTCATTTTTGGGTGAACTAACCCTTTAAAAAATCGACCCCAGAGGAAGCATATATAAGGAGAATAAAATGGGAGCAAGAATAGAGCCTTGAGGAACACCACAAATAAGAGAAGCTGCACCCGAAGTGAATTCACCAATACTGTCAGAAAAGCTTCTATTATTAAAATAAGATTAAAACCATTTAAGAGCATCTCCCCGAATACCCACACAGTGCTCCAAACGTGAGATGAGAACAGTGTGGTCAATTGTGTCAAATGCTGTTTCTGTGGAGTGGTATTTTCTAAAACCTGATTGTAAAAATTGTTTTCATTCAGAAAGCTCTGTAGTTTGGACATAAAAGAATTGTTGGAGACTAGCTTAAAACACGGAGCATTGCTAATGTCCATGAACCAATGTATCCTTCTATAGATTCCCAAAGTGCTGATTATTTAAACCAATCCAATTCACATATTTAAACTTCTGCTCATGCACAGTGTCTGCTAAGAACACAAAAAAGCCACAAGCATGTCACCAGAAGAAATTAGTGTTTTAACTTGGTAACATTCCTAAAAATATGCCAGAAAAGTATTCTTACAACATGTACATATTCAGTCTCTACACCACTCCTTTCAGTCAGATCGAAATATCCTTCAGATCAAGCTCAGTCGAGTCGACTGAGGTGTTTACATGAACGCTTTTCTGTCAGATTATTTGGAATCTGATTGTATCATTAATGGATTATTATGTTACATGTAAATGTAGCCAGTTGTGGACAGAGGCCTAAAATACACCAATACTTTTACATAACTGTATGATCTGTATGATACTACCTTGTGATTAGTGTTTGTATAGCTCATAAAAAAGATTGTCATTACTTTCTAAGTACATGTATAAAAAAAAATAGCAGGATGTTTATGTGAGTGATCTTATAATTACTGTCCATATGAGCATAACCAATAAGTTTAACATAACACTAGGTTTCTAAAATAAATACATTGAGTCGTATGCCATGCTTGCAAAGATATATTTAAATGTTTGATAGCATTTCTACACAGTGAAAAGCAAACAATTACAAAATGCTACATTCCCCAGCACTCCCAGTCTATTCTGTTGTGGTAGAGCCACGATCAATGGCGCTATTATTATTCAGAGTTATGTAAAGGCAGTCACACACTAAAAATATGAGTGTCTCTTTCACGACACTGTTTGCTTTAGCATTACGGACTCACCCACTGCTCAGAGCCAGAACTCGAATCATGAAATAGAGCTCAGAATTCTATAAACATGGTAAATATCAAGTTATGCTTTGTAAAGACTGAGAGTGTTTTCTGTGTTTCTGAAATCACTAGCATTAGCATTACATAGCATTAGCCTTTACACAGCAGATTTTTCAATAAAGAACATATTCGCTGTCATCTTCATAGTTTTTAGAATAGTTCTTTTGACGTAGTTTATTGAAAAGTACACTATGTAGGCATGTTTCTGCCTCAAAGTAAAAAAAACAACCACAACAACAGAAAAAAAAATTGTTTCTTGTTACTGTTAATGTGACTTAATATCTTTATACATTGGAATATCTCATAATTGCGACATAATATCTTACAATTGTTAGCAAGGTACCAACAGACAGATGATGAAAATCAGCTGATGAAGTCAGATGATGAAGATGCAAGTGCTAACGAAAACAAGACCAGACAAACACTGAGTGAAAGTGAGTAACTTAAATACACATGGTGATTAACTAAATGATGAACAGCTGTGATGAAGATTAGTGTCCATGGAAACTGATGAGTGGCAGAAAACTCAAACAAAGGAACACTTGTGACTGATGAAAACAAACTGAAAGTCGATGAAAATGAAACTAAGAATAAACACAACTGAATGAGTGTGACAACAATGCTACAATGCAAATAACAATACAAATACTGTCTCATTTTATCCCCCACTGATGTAGAAATAGACTTCCACAGAACCCTAAAATGTAATATTCAAAAAAAAAAAAAGAGAAAAAGATTCCATATCTGGACACTGCAAAACGTCTCGGGTTACGTCTGTAACCCTGGTTCCCTGAATAGGGAACGAGACGCTGCGTTGAACACACTGGGATCACCTCTGCGTGATTACGTCTTGACGCACTTGTGAAATCGAACCAATAGGGTGACGGGACGTCAGAGGCGGGTGACATCACGGACCAGGAAACTATAAAGCACTCCTGAGAACAAAGAACGCCAGCTTCTGATATGGCTGAAGCAGGACGCTCACAGGCGTGCAGGGAGTATGGCTAAGCAACGCAGCGTCTTGTTCCCTATTCAGGGAACCAGGGTTACAGACGTAACCCGAGACGTTCCCTTTCATGGGAACATTGACGCTGCGTTGAACGCATTGGGAACCCTATCCCAACTATGCCATAAAACCAAGTGCCTGTCTGTTATCTTTGAGACAAAAGCACCGAAGACCCCGGAGTGGAGCCCACATCAAGGTTATAAAACCTAATGAAGGTATGCTGGGAGGACCACCCAGCCGCATCACAAATCTCGTTGAGGGGGACCCAGTGTGCCCGGACAGCCAAAGGTGAAGGCTGCCCGGACGACTCATAAGGAAGAGAGATGGCCTTGATCACCCACTTGCTCATCCTCTGCTTAGACGCTGGGCCTCCCTTCTTAGGAGACCCGAAACAGACAAATAGCTGGTCAGTCTTCCGCCACAGGGCAGCTCTGTGGACGTAGGTGTCTAAAGCCCTAACGGGGCAAAGCAGATTAAGTTTTTCCTGATCTGAATTTGCAAAAGGAGGAGGACAGAAGGCCTGCAGAAAGATGGGTCCTGGGACATTGGTGGTGACCTTGGGTATATACCCAGGTCTAGGGTGCAGGAAAGCCTTGACCATACCAGGCGCAAATTCCAGACATGAAGGAGCAACAGAAAGTGCTTGTAGATCTCCAATTCTTTTGAGAGATGATATAGCCAACAGAAAAATGTTTTTTAGAGTGAGGAACTTCTCAGATACTTTCTCTAACGAACCGTTAGCCTCTGGGTACCACGAAGAAAGCGTATAACTAGGGGGTCTTTTCCCACAGATGCCCCCAAAGGAGCATAATAGGCAGAAATAGCTGCTATATAACCTTCAAAGTAGAAGGAGATAGACCATCCGAGAATTTTTCTTGGAGAAATCGCAGTAAACGACTGATAGAAGAGTGGAACGGGTCCACTTGAAATTGACTACACCGGGTAGCAAACAGCTTCCATTTATTCGCATAAAGTTTCCTCGTGGAAGGAGCTCTGGAGTGGAATTTGGAATCCCGACGAACCCTCTCCAGAACTCCTGGGAGCAGAGCAATCGGGGGAAATGCGTACAGACGTAGCCTCTGCCACGTCTGCACCATCGCATCCAATCCCAGTGGGGCTGGATGAGTCAGAGAAAACCACAACAGGCAATGAGAAGTCTCTTTCGAGGCAAATAGGTTGACTTCTGCGCGACCGAAATTCTTCCAGATGAGCTCCACCACCTTGGGGTGGGGTCACCATTCCCCGGGCCTCGGCCACTGCCTTGACAGGATGTCTGCCCCCATATTTTGATGCCCCGGGATATAAGCTGCTCTCAGAGAGAGGAGCTTCCTTTAGGACCATAGGAGGATCTGATGGGATAACTTGCACAACTGGCAAGACCTCAGACCCCCCTGATGGTTGATATAGGAGACCACCGACATGTTGTCTGTGTGAACCAACACGTGGTGGCCCCTCAGGTCTGGGAGGAAGTATTTGAGTGCTCGAAATACCGCCATCATTTCCAGCCGATTTATGTGCCATAAAGCCCGTCTCTAACCCCTCTGTCAGATCCATTTTTTTACCCCAGGAATTAAGCCACCGCTCTGCCTCGGCAGAAGCGGGACCCAGTCCCTGGGGAACACTGGCCGCGGGGCCGTCCTTATCTTTATCGAAGAGTGCCCGGCGAAAAAAAGGAGTGTTCGCAACATGAGCTTTTCGCAATGCACGCTGACAGCTCCCTTCAGAGCTGCCTGGGCATGCATCACTCCTAGACAAACAACGCACATCTCGTGTGTATCCCCGCCCGTGATGAAGCGAGGGCAGGGATGAACACACTTGACGAAACGTTGCTTGCTGGTCGCCATAGTGTCTTTAATAAATATGTATATATATATATATATGCTTGGTGTGAGAAATACTCTTGTCCTCAGACGAAGAGATATTTTCAGGCTGTATATATAGCAGACAGACAACACCAAATAAGACACATGATAACACAGAGTGCTGCTGAAGACACAGAAGCTGGCGTTCTTTGTTCTCAGGAGTGCTTTATAGTTTCCTGGTCCGTGACGTCACCCGCCTCTGACGTCCCGTCACCCTATTGGTTCGATTTCAAGTGCTTCAAGACGTAATCACGCAGAGGTGATCCCAATGCGTTCAACGCAGCGTCGATGTTCCCATGAAAGGGAACTAAACTACTAGTGTTACAGATTTTTCTTTATGATGTGCAGATCAAAAAGTGACAAGAGACAGAGAGAGTTCATTTGGCCTTTCCCTAAATGTCACTTTCACCACAGAGCAAGTAGAACTCTTCAAACTGCTGACAAAGTTAGCTGCGTTCAAATTCCTGTGAGGTAGCAAAAGATAATTACACACTAATTAAATGACTTTGAGTGGATGGAAGTCATTAAGAGAGGCTAAGAGCAGCTCATTAGGTCAAATAATCATATTTGTAAAAAGAGGAATGTGGAAAAGTAGATTGACTGCAGAGCAAGTGTCAAAAAGTTGAGGAATGCTGAATTTTATGCAAATATACGCTAGGCAGCAGCCGGTGGCTTTGAGGTCCAGGAAGTGATGGCTATAATGAGCATTTCACAATATGCCAATTACAGAACGTCAGAGCCAGCCTGGCCCAGAAATCGTTGCTATATAACCTTCAAAGTAGAAGGAGATAGACCATCCGAGAATTTTTCTTGGAGAAATCGCAGTATACGACTGATAGAAGAGTAGAACGGGTCCACTTGAAATCGACTACACCAAGTAGCAAACAGCTTCCATTTATTTGCATAAGGTTTCCTCGTGGAAGGAGCTCTGGAGTGGAGTTTGGAGTTTCTATGAGCCTGGCCCCCTCAGAGGCCAGGCCCACAGCTTCCATAACTCTGGGCGGGGATGAGTTTTCGTGCTGCCCGCTTAAGACAGAAGGTCCTGCCTGATTGGGATCACCATGGGGGAGCCGTGTAAGAGAGACACTAGGTCTGGGAACCACACTCAGGTTGGCTAGAACAGGGCTACCAATGTGTGACGGACCCTGTCCCGACGAACCCTCTCCAGAATATGCCAATAGTGATTCTGTTGTATCTAGTGCTTAAATATTAGTCCTACTACATTTAAATTAGAACTAGAATTCACTACACAACTTTTAAAATCTGAACAAATTTTAAAAGACTGTGTCATACATAATTTTATGTACATAAAAATTGAGCATTGTACACTAAACGATTGAGGATTACAAACTACCAGACTTACAAGTCATTCCAAACACAACAAACCCACGCAGAAACATGTACCTCATTGCTAGGAGATGCATGTCAAATAAAAAAAATGTGTTCTAAACTTGGCTCAAAATATTATACATGCTTGATATCCTCTGACTCGATGGAATCATAGTCTGATGATAAAAAATCAGTCAGTGCCCATTATACGCTGCACAATTTTCTGTGAAATCTGACTGCTCAAAATCTGCAGGCTGGCTCTGACGTTTTGTAATTGGCGACGACTCCTCCAGACTGCAAATCTGGGCAAAAGTCATGTAGTGTATTCCAAACTTAGATTTCAAGTGCTTTTTTATTTTGGCTAGACTATTGCTGGATGAACAAAAATGTATTATACTGACACTGTATGCCTACTTTGGGTATTTGGAAATAAAGTTTTTCCCAACCAATATGACTGTTCATTTACAATATATGTGTACTGACAGCAATCACTGACAACAACCTCACTGTTTCTTCAACATGAGTAAGTGGACACATAGGCTACAATAATGCAGACTACTTGTCTTATACAAACTGTATATAGATAGTCTCTGCATCATGTATAGATCTGTTGCATACGTGACTCTTATTATGGTGAATGCAATGGGTTACATCATAATAAACTGATCATACATGTATACCTTTTAATAAAGCACATTTCTACATGAATTCATGAATGAATATGACGTCTTAAGTGTTTCAGGACAAATTAGTCCTAGGGACTGACTAAGGTAATTGTATTAGGTAATTGTGAAATATAGTTTAAAATAAGAAATAAAGAAATGTCAGAATAAAAAAAGAATGAAATGTAATGAAATTAATGAAATGAAAATAAACAATTAAAAAAGTCTAATTTTTTCAAGTTTTAAAACTGAACTGGGAACAGGCTTTCACAGTTTTACCTAATTTTATAGCTGAAATGTGACGTAAAATAATTAAAAAATAATAATTGTATTATAATTATTGTGATTGCCATATGCATGAGCTCATATTACTTGATGAACTGCATGGAATACTTGTACTTGAATATTTTTAATAATTTGTCACACCACAGGATCATTGAAATAATCGAAGGACAAAAAGATGATTCAATGAAAAACAGATTGTGGCCAGTTTCGTTATATAAAATACATAAACGTTCCCATAAAAGTATAAATAAATATAAGTACAAATACAAATAAATGCATTTTAAATTTGGTTCATGTCTATTTGTCAAGTATTTTTTATTTTGATGGTCCGATTTAGTACTAACTATAAGTAACATTTCACCTCATTAGAGTATTAGTAGACTGTCTGCTTAATATCTACTAACACATTATCATAGATATTCTACTGACTATAAGTTACTTTGCAACTATGTCAACTTATTCTACTAAGCCTAACCCTACCCTACCAGTCTACTAACACTCTACTAATAATCTAATGAAAGTTAGTTGACATGTAGGTGCAAAGTTCAACAGAATGTCTAAAGGGGACCATCAAAATAAAGTGTAACCACATAAAGATATAATGAATGCCATAGAGTGATACTGTATTTGTCCCACACACACTCACAATGAGTGACACCCTTCTTCATTTTCAGCCAATCAGCAACTCTCATGTTATGTAGGCGGAGTCTGTCAATTTAATCTTCCTCTGCGATCCAGGACACCGGCAGTGACCTGTGCAATTCCTTAATGCATCCCCGGACAAAATGACAGAGTATCCGTAGGAAAACCTTCTTCTGATCTGTTCCAGAGCAGCACAAAAACACGTCCTCTCAAAAACGCATGAATCACTGCGGCAGTTGCTCTCTGATGGAGAGGAAGTCACCTTGATAAAGTCCGCAGGATGCTGGAAACCTGAGCTGTGTGTTTCTTGAGGAATGATTGCTGGGACTCACAGCAGGGTGATAAATATGGTGGCAAATGATTTCATTAAATAACAAAACAGGTGGGGAAAATATGCAAAAATATCAAAGGGTCAATTAAACCACAAAATTGCCATTCCTCCGATCTTTCACTCTCCAATTATGAAAAATGCAGAAAAAAAAGGAAACTGAAATCAGCTTACAGATGTCACAGCCAGATGTTTCTCAGGATAGGATGTGAACGCAATGATGCTATGAAGTATTAATATATTTCTAGGGTGAGTTACCAGTCAAACTAGTCAAAAGTGTGAAGGTGATTAACACACTTAATGAGTCTAATTAAACATTAGGTCATGGATTGAATGGGAAATCTGTAGTAAAGCAAAGGCTGAATAACTTCCGTTTACCAAGCACATATTAGAAAGCATAATACAAGGTCAAGAATGGAGGACGAAACATTGTTGTCTATGTGGAAAGGGAGAAATGAGGGACGATTTTATTCTCTTCCAGCTTGACCTTTTTTCTAAAATGTGAAAATGGAAAAGTTGATCAAATGTAATTAAAATATAATTTCTGTCTATTTTAAGACAATTTCAATTAACCTGCAGTGTCACTCAGCCATGAACCTGTGTACAGTATACCACACAAGTGTCTATGAACTATGCAAATGTCTTTTTAACAAAGGTTATGGCCCTTGTGTAGTTTTTTCTCCCCCTGTACTGCTGCCGGATTTACTCCATGGGAAAAGAAATCTATTTCTATTTTGGGTCTCCACGTCATTCTTTTCAACTTGGCCCACAACTCCACCCACCAGTGAATGTTATGTTGAAGCATTTTAGAGCTTTTCTGATACTTGCATAATAGCTGTAAGCATTTTTATAGTTTGGAGTATTTAAACAATGACATCATAAGATGAGTGGTATAAATAGCGTTTAAAATGAAGTGCAAACCAGGAATGAGAAGAATTTAAAATGCAGTGAAACACTGTGATTTGTGCTCCATTAACTTATGTATATACAGTATGTAACAATAAAATACCAATAAAATTACAACCAGCTTCAAACCAAATTGGCACTAAAGATTATGGATGGTCTGTTTACGTTGTGCAAACATCAGCTGGATGTGGATGTGCATTCTCATATTAATTCTAAATGTGTACATTCATAGACAGTCCACTATGGCAAGCCATTTTTGCATCTATCTATCTATCTGTTAGATACTTTTTCATTGACAGTATCTCATTAGTTTAATATATTAATGTATTGTCAAGCACCACTCACATTTTCTTTAGATAATGCAAAAATTACTTTGTTTCATTGTGATTCTGTACATAATGTGTTTGCATCTAAATTCTTAGTTAAATGGTTGTTTACCTGATTTATAATAATGGTATCTGTGTTTACCAAAAAGACATACTGTAAACATACTGCTGTTCATTTGCAGCTGTTATTAGATTATTTTCATGTGACAATCTTGTCATTATTGATTAACAGCTTGTAAAAAAAAAAAAAAAAAATAAGAAAGGCATTGCACCTTTGATAAATGATATAAATAATACACTTTCAAAAACTGGTACAAAAGCTGTCATTTGGGCAGTGACCTTTCAAAAGGTACACATATGTATACTAATTTACCCCTAAAGGGTATATATTAATAGCTTAAAGGTTATAGTTCCCCCCCAAATTAAAATTCTGTCATTTAGGATGCGTTCACACTTGTAGTTCAGTTCGTTTGGTCCGGACCAAAGAAGAAAAAAAAAAAAAAAACATTTAGTCCTAGTCCGATTAGCGTTCAGATTGGCAATTTTATTACCGAACCAAAAGATACCGAACCTAAAGGCATAGGGATACATTCACAACCTGATTGGTCGGATTTTATGACGTATTGCCAATTCTGAGACGGAACTTACCGAACATCCAAAACAATGCTGTGTGCTGAGATAAATGCGCTCGTTGTGTGCACGTAGCCTGCATATGATAGTATTTTGGCCAGTTGGGAACCCGTGAAGAGCTTATAAAATGTATAAAGGAGTCAAAACAGCGGCGGGAATCCATCCGTCACAGACACAAATGATCTGCTGCGTGGGAGACGCACGTCTGATGCCTGTGATGTACATATGTTCGACTATGACGAGAAAAACTGTTATGCGTGAGGATTCATTTTTAGGGTATCATCTTCCTGTTTTTGGTTTGGTTTCGTTTACATGTCTTTGCTCCGTGTTGCGTTCATATATCATTCGAACTGCACCAGAGTTCGTTTGGAAGCGGACTGAGACCCATCTTTTCAGCGGTCTCGAACCGCTTGTTTAGAGCACACCAGGGTTCGGATGGCAGCATTCACATACATTCAAATGAACCGCACTAACCGAGCAATAGCACCAGGGTTCATTTTAATCGAACCAAACATGACTGTGATGAGTGTGAACGCACCCTTACTCACCCTCAAGTTGTTCCAAACCTTCTTCTGCTGAACACAAAAGATATTTTGAAGAATGTCAGTAACCAGATAGTTGATGGTTACTATGTGTCCCACGGCAAACAAAATAAATTATTACATAGGAAATAATGGTTAAAATATTACAGAAATGTTATTCATTTTAAGGTTTTAAAGTGTAGTGTAGTATTGTCTAACATTATGTAATCCTTCAAAATAAGAAGTCACAGAACAGAGTGAAATGTTATAATTTCATATTAAATAAATGAGTAAATTGCATTTAATAAATGTGACTGAAAACATAACGTCACTGATATGACAATTGAATACAACTGAATGGAAATATTAATGCCACATTTTTTAAAATAAGGATTCTGTAAAGTTGTTCATATGTAAATAATGTATGCTTTAGATGCTGTCATATGTCAACATTGTATGTTTCAGTGTCTATGCAAATGTAAGTAAATGTAAATGTGGTAGAACCACACTTTAAGTAAAAATACATACGAATACTCATGAGATCACGTTAGACAGTGTTTCTATTTTTTCAGGATGCCTGTATATTTTACCACTTATAACCATCACAATAATACAGGTAGCATAATAGAAAGCCACATGATGAATCAGAGTTCATCATAAACGGCCTGTTCACAAAACATGGTCAATACTCATACACAGGGTCATACAAAGACAAAACATCATCCGTGTAAAAATAATACAATAAATATTACCTAAAGAACAGAAAATGTAACACAAAACACACTAGTGTACATTACTTATAAAAAAAATAAGAAGACACAAAAATATTTATAATAAATGTAATCATATGTGATGTGTAATGCAAGGACTTCTGGGAATGCTGTGTTTTTTTAACCTTAAATTATATGGTAATTCATAGTTTTTACTTGCAAAAACCATAAATGTAACATTTTTTTTTGCAGTAAAACTATATACATATAATGTGGTGTTAAACTATTTACAGTTTTTTTTTTTGTTGCCATATATGGAAAGGTAAATTACATATAACCAATTAACATTTTACAGTATTTTTCTGTAAAAAAAAAAAAAAAATATATATATATATACAAATATTAGTTTTTTCCCCCAGTGTACAGCTTATATATGCAGTTGCAAAAGTAGCAATAAGGTTTGGGAGACTCTTCAAATCAATTGAAAGTATTGATTTAGTGAAGTAAAAGTCAACAAACATTAATAGGCCTACTCAGGTAGAAATATTGCAAAAAATATTAATTAATACACATCTTGAATAGTTACTAGTTAAATTGACATAGCCTATAGTTGTCTCTATTGGACTCCTTACTAGACTAATGAAAAACAAGAACATGTAACATTTTATACTAATTTGTTTAAAGGAAAAAATGCTACTACGGCTTGCCATAGAGCTCGGAGCGAGCGAGGGAGTGAGGGAGGGCACTGCTGCTTAAAATGCTGTGAATGTGACAGCCAATCGTCCAGACTGCCAGTCTCCGCTTGGGGAGGGAATGAGGAAAAACCTCTGTGAGGAAAATGCGCGCGAAGTGACGCGACACGCGCCGCTCTACAAGTGCTCTAACCATTTTCCACCAACAGCGCGAGGACCGGGGCGCGAAAACGACTCGCCCTTTTGAGGGGACAAACATGACTGTGGTGCCCGGGGAGAACCTCGAAGAGACTGTGGCATTGGCAGCCCTGTCCCAAGATGTTTACGACCCTGAACGGGCAGACCAGGAGTGCTGCGAGCGGGTGGTTATCAACATCTCCGGACTGCGCTTCGAAACCCAATTGAAAACCCTCGCGCAATTCCCTGCCACCTTACTCGGTGACCCCAGGAAAAGAATGCGCTTCTTCGACCCTCTGAGGAACGAGTACTTTTTTGACAGGAACCGACCGAGTTTTGATGCCATCCTCTACTACTATCAGTCTGGAGGCAGGCTGAGGAGACCCGTCAATGTTCCCGTGGACATCTTTATGGAGGAGATCAAATTCTACGAGTTGGGAGAAGAAGTCATTGAGAATTTTAAAGAGGACGAGGGCTTCATCAAAGAGGAAGAGCGACCTTTGCCAGAAAACGAGTTCCAGAGGCAAGTCTGGCTGCTGTTCGAGTACCCTGAGAGCTCTGGACCCGCGAGGGGCATCGCGATAGTCTCGGTGCTCGTCATTTTGATATCCATTGTCATATTTTGCTTGGAGACTTTACCTGAGTTTAGGGAGGACGGGAAAATGTATGAGGAGCACCTCGCATTCAACGGAACTGCTAGTTTAAAGAAGCCCAATCCCTTCACAGACCCATTTTTTATTGTGGAGACCCTTTGTATAATATGGTTCTCCTTTGAACTGCTCGTGAGGTTCCTCGCGTGCCCAAGCAAGCCCGCCTTTTTTAAGAATATCATGAACACAATCGACATCGTGGCTATTATTCCCTACTTCATCACCTTGGGTCTGGAGTTGGCCGAGCATCAGGGCAACGGCCAGCAGGCGATGTCTCTGGCCATCCTGAGGGTCATTCGCTTGGTGCGGGTGTTCCGCATATTCAAGCTTTCCAGACACTCAAAAGGGCTTCAGATTCTGGGCAAGACCCTTCAAGCGAGCATGCGGGAACTGGGTCTCCTCATATTCTTCCTTTTCATTGGAGTTATACTGTTCTCCAGCGCCGTGTATTTCGCCGAGACGGACGACCCCGACTCGGGGTTCAGCAGCATCCCCGATGCCTTCTGGTGGGCAGTGGTTTCCATGACAACTGTAGGCTACGGGGACATGTGCCCAGTCACAATTGGTGGCAAAATAGTGGGCTCTTTGTGTGCCATTGCTGGTGTGCTCACCATTGCTCTTCCAGTGCCCGTCATCGTGTCCAATTTCAATTACTTCTACCACAGGGAGACCGAGCACGAGGAGCAGATGCAGTACACGCACGTAACGTGTGGCCAACAGCAACCCTCGTTTGGTGAATTTAAGAGGAGTGAAAGCAAAGCGTCCCTTTCCAAATCAGACTATCTGGATTCAGAGGATGGAGATTCAGTCAAGTACACCAACTGCAGCCCCCATAAAGCATACACAGGGAAGCTTACCGATGTATGAATGTAGAAAGCCAGCAGTTATTCACCCAAAGAAGCGCACCTTTCTCTGCGAGTACATCCTCATCCCTCGCGCTGGCTTGAGTAGATGTCTAATAATCTGCGAGAAACACTTCATTTGGAAACTACGACAGTGGATTTTACTATCACGTGATGTGCGATTGTTTTCTAAACTGTCTTCCATTGTTGTGATCGTCGATCATAGAAGCGCGCGCGAGACGTAGGCTAGCTATATACGCAAAATGTAAAAAAAATAAATAAAATAAAAAAATAAGTAGTTAAAAAAATACATAACGTATGCTGTTATATATAAGCAAGCCCAATTAAATGTGTAGCACTTTATTAGTATACTCTTAGTCCACAAATTCGTTGGTGCGTGATCGGTTAGTTTTTCAAAACAAATTCGCTGACAGACAGTAAAGAAGTTTACATATAGGCTACAGAAATAGTAGGACCAAAATATATATCTTCTTGTTATTTTTTTATTTTTTTTTCCTAACGAGGACAGTTCAACTGCAAGGTCATTTGGAAAACGACTTACCCCAGCTCGGCAACTGTTGTTATTGTTATTATTTTTACATTATTTTTTTTTTTTTTTTTACTAGCTGTGTAATGTGTAACGTAATTTTGAAATCTGAGAAATACATATCTCCGAGATTATTAAGCATTATAAGGCGCATACTGCATTTTTTCAGGTGGTGTCATAATAATATCAATGCCATTGCATTAGCATTGAAAGGTTATGGCAATATTAAAATTACTTGATAACTTTATTCGCACTATGTAGAAGCACTGCAGGGATAGATTTCTAATGATTAGCAACATTTGATGTAAGCTTCTTTATTTCTTCATATTATCAACAGATGCGTATGGAATGAATGAGCAGAAGCTCGGTTTCAAACAATGTGCGCTCAATTCTGGACACGAGGTCTTTTTTTTTTTTTTTTTTTTTTTTTTTACAATACAATAGCGTTATCTAGCGGGCAGAGGTGGTAACTGCAGCCTTTAAAAGACTAAATGTGTTTCCATAGCAACTTTCCAGACGGTTCTGGAGACGTTAATTTGCTATTATTGTTTCCTTAATTTACTCACGTGAAAGATGGTTTCTGGTGCTTTTATTATATATAAAAAAGGAACATTCTATCATTAATTCAATCAATTATCAACCCTCAGATAGGCAGTTTACCTTCTTATTAGGCCTAATTAAACGAAACGAGGCTACAGAGGCTCATCCAGTGTAACAATATACAACGATAGCCCACATCACACAAAATGGAGACACGTCTACATTTCTGCTCTGCAACAGCATCAAGAGGGGATCACGAATTCAGCACAAAAAGGGATTCATTATGACGTCACTGTGAGGAAGAAAAACTCGCCCGCCTATTGGCTGGATTATCAACTCTTGCAATGTCAATAATGGACTAACTGAAAATGGAAATAACTGCACGTGAAGTTCCGCTCCTTTAAATGGCTCACATTAACAAGGAGAGTTCAGACAGGATGAGGTATGTAACACTGCACATCCATCAAAACATAACTTTGTGTATGTGTCCATATTAGAATAAGCCATTTCTGAGAAATATTTATAATAGTGTATAATATTTCTAATAAATATGAATGCAATACTTATATACGATTGCTATTATTTAGCCAACCCTGCAACGGGGGATTATAAATAATATAGACTGGAAATATTAATAGGTTTTGAGAATTACATGTCACTGCAAAAAAACAAACAAAAAAACAAACAAACAAAAAAACAAAACAAAACAGATAATATGCTTTTTGTCTCGTTTCTAGTCCAAATATCTAAAAATTCTTATATCATTAGCATTTTATAGACAAGTAAAAATTATTTAGAAAAATTAAGTTTAAAGCAATTAAGCAATTAATGAGTTTTTCCTTAAAACAAGCAAAATAATCTTTGAAATAATTCAAACAGATTATTTTGCTTGTTTTAAAGGAAACACTCATTTAATTTTGACTAGAATTGGAATATTTGGATCTGCACTGCAGAAAATGCTTTTTGTCTGTTTGAATTATTTCAAACCGAAAACAAGATTATTTTGCTTGTTTCAAGGAAAAACTCACTTAATTTTGTCTTATTTTTTCTGAAAACAAGACAATAATTTATACTTGTCTAGAAAATGCTAATGATATAAGAATTTTTAGATATTTGGACTGGAAACAAGACAAAAACTCTAAGTAAGAAAAGCATTTTTTGCAGTGTGTAAAGGTGAATTTGGCAACAAAAAAAAAGCAACTTAAAAAAAAACTGGTAACACTTTACAATAAGGTTCATTAGTTAAACATTAGTTAATGTATTAACAAACATGAACTAACCATGAGCAATACATTTGCAATACTAATCTTCGTTAACGTTAGTTAATGAAAATACAGATGTTGACTGTTCATGTTAGTTCACAGTGCATTAACTAATGTTAACAAGATTTTAATAACGTATTAGTAAATGTTAAAATTAACATTAACAAAGATTAATAAATGCTGTATAAGTGCAGTTCATTATTAGTTCATGTTAACTAATGTAGTTAGTAAAGTGTTACCAAAAAACGTATTTTTAAACTTTTTCATGTAATGGTTTGCAGGGTAGTTCTAAAAGACGTCTTTTTTTATTTTATTTGTTAAGAAAAATAACCTATGTACTATTATACGCTATAATATTACATCCTAAGCTATTATTTCCTGTTTTCATGTAGGAAGCAAGAAGCACATAACTCAAATTACACATCAATATGACACAGGTCTATAAATATAGCCTAGTTGTCAACAAAAGGCTTACAGTATGCAGATTAAAAAGCTAGATTTTTCATTCTAGATCAATAAGTACAAAACAAATGATTTTGCAGACTTTCTGTATATGTTCTTTGCTCACACTAGGGGGCGGTATGTGCTTGTTTTTACATCTTTTGTCAATATCTTTTGTGTAATAATTGACCTTAAACTAAAGCTAGAGTTTATATTTGATATAATCTCATATAAAAAATTAAGTCAAAATAAACAATACAGTCAGTGTACAATAAAGTCTTAATGATTTCAGGGAGGATTTTGGAATTTAGTTATTTTTTTCCACATTATCTATAAATTCTAACTACTATTATATAATATTGCGTCTAATATTGCATAAACGTCTGCAATCTTTCTGATACGTAAGCATGATATGGCATCTAGTTATCATAGATAAGATTCATTGGGGAAAAACCAAATGTGTTCTCATGTATCAATCCAACTCCCTCACAAACTAGTTTCATAGACAGATATTGTGAAAGAGTTTGTATGTCTTTCTCCTAAACATGCAAATTCATTGGAGATGGAGATATTATTTAATTACTGAGAGAAGTGCAATGCATAAATAATGTTGATTACTAAATATTAAGTGTGCTTGAATTCCTTTGCAGGAATAAAAATAGATATTTTTAATATATTTATGTTTTAAAACGTAATGTCATTCCACCGCAGCTGTTGAACCGGCTGTGTCAGGTTACATGAGGAGAGAGTGGGGGTATTTCCTGACCCACTTTAACATTGCTGTGTTGCATTGTTCATATGTGTTTAATGTTTTATGACGGAATGCTGGTCCGCTCGCATGGAAATAAGACAGAAATAAGAGTGACGTAGAGAAACCCACCATGTCATCTTGTATTGTGTGTTCTGCTTATAGGTTTTACACACACAGATTCTCTTGACTGTCACATTCACTTCAGCAAAGGTCATGTTATTTCAAGCTGTGAATACTTTCATAATCCAGGAACCTTTGGCACTTACAGTTGATCAGTGGCCATCATGTGACTCTCATATACGTCCTCGTGGCCGAGGAATATTGGACCTTAATACCAGTAGTGGCTCCTGACTGTAAATTTAGGTAGGGTAGATTCTGGGTCTTAGTGGTAGTTTACGATTAACTTTTTGTAAGCTTTATATTCTAACATGCAGAAACACTTTTGGCAGAGGTTGCTTTATTCAGCCTGAGGGTGGCGCTCTAATGTTGATTAACAAGTACACATGACACAGAACGCTATCTTAGAATTGCCTTAATGTAGTATTTCTTGCCACTGAATGTTGTTATAAGTTGTGGAGGAATTACAGTGAGGAAAAAGACAAAAACAAACATCATTTAAATTAAATGAAAGGATTTATACTTTCATTAATTTGATATGTAACTCCACATATGAAGAACAGGCATGCCAACTAGTTACTGACGTGATGCAGACTAATATACACATAGCTGACGCGGACTGATATCATCTTGGTCTGGAGTGAGGTTTACGTACTGTGAGGTAACGTGAAAATAAGCGGGTTCAGTCTGAAATCTGCCCCGGTGGCTCTCAATTGCAGTTCCATTTTTCACCTCAGATTTACATGGGAAAATGTTGGGCCGCTGTAGAGCCAGGGAGGACACAGGCACCCACTGCCTGCCTAGTATACATGCCTGCCGAAGCCGTGCGCTGAATTATATAATACATCTTGGTCACTTTACGACTTAAAATAGAAAATAAAAATATATATATATTTGTTGCAGAATACTGAACACATTTACAATTTAATATCGATTCAGTTTATATAGAGGTCTTTGTTTTGGATGAATATTATCTGCCCTTACAGACGAGACTCAGCTACTTAATATTCTAAGGATCTGAATACACACTGACAGGAACAGTTTCTTTTTTCTGCTGGAAAATATGGTGAGCAAGACACAATAAGAACGACTGCGTAATGCTGTTGTCATGTGTGGCACTCGTGCTCTTGGCTTGTGTTACAGCTCACAGGTGTTGAATAGGTCAGCGTGACTTTGTGGCTCACTGCAGTTGTTGTTGCAGTGCAAATGAAACAGCATGGCTTTAGCTCTGGCTGATATTTACATGGTTGCACAGCAGCACAGTGTTGATATTTCTAAGACAGCCTATAGTTAGGGTTTCCTTTGAACCTCAAATTCAAACTTTTATGCCCAGTTTCACAGACAAATCTTAAAGGATTAGTTCACTTTCAAATGAAAATTATGACTTTCTTCTTTCTGATGAACACAATCTGAGATATATTAATAAATATCCTGATGCATCCGAGCTTTATAATGGCAGTAAGCGATACCAACGAGTATGAGCTGAAGAAAGTGCCTCCATCCACATTCATCTATCATAAACATACTTCACACAGGTTCGGAGGGTTAATAAAGGTTAATAAAGCGATGCATTTGTGTAAAAGAGAAATCCATATTTAACAAGTTATTAAGTAAAATATCTAGCTTTCGCCAGACCGCCTTCCATATTCAACTTAGGAAGAAAGCTCAACGCCTCTCGCAGTTCAAAAAAGCTTATGCTATGTCCTACGCCTTCCCTTTTCAACTTACGGAAAAAGCTTAACTGACGCGACACCAGTTCCATTTTTTTTTTTTTTTTCAGAAGGTGGTCTGCCGGAAGCTAGATATTTTGGTAACACTTTATTTTAGGGTCTTTTAACTAGTTGCTTATGAGCATGTGTATTACAAGAATATTAGCTATTTATTAGTACTTATTAAGCACATATTAATGTATTATTCTGCATGATCTTATTCTACATTCTTAATCCTACCCAATATCTAAACTTAACAACTACCATACTAACTAATAAGCAGTAAATTAGGAATTTATTGAGGGAAAAGTCGTAGTTAAAGGGTTATTTCACCCAAAAATCTAAGACCTTCCCTAAGTCCCTAAGACCTTCATTCATCTTTGAAGCACAAATTAAGATATTTTTGATGAAATCCGATGGCTCAGTGAGGCCTCTATTGACAGCAATGTCAACAAACTTCTCAAGATCCAGAAAGGTACTCAAAACATATTTAAATCAGTTCATGTGATTACAGTGGTTCTACCTTAATATTATAAAGTGACGAGAATACTTTTGTGCGCCAAAATAACAAAATAACGACTTTTCAACAATATCTAGTGATGGCCGATTTCAAAACACTGCTTTAGAGCTTTTTGAATCTTTTGTTTTGAATAAGTGATTCGGATCGCGTATCAAACTGCTGAAATCATGTGACTTTGGCGCTCCGAACCACTGATTCGATTCGTAAGGCTCCGAAACAGTGTTTTGAAATCGGCCATAACTAGATATTGTTGAAAAGTCGTTATTTTATTATTTTGGCACACAAAAAGTATTCCCGTTGCTTTGTAATATTAAGGTTGAACCACTGTACTCACAGTCGGTAATGTTTTTTTCTAAGGCACATTTTTTAAAAGCTACTTAACCACTAGTAAGATGAAAAGATTTATCTTGAACTCTGTCATGGAAACTAGCATTTATAAACCGTAATTAAACAATTTAATAATCAATTAAAAAGGAATGTATGTGTATGATATTACACTGTACCCATATTGAACCAGTGGTTTGGAAAATGGATGGATATATGATTCAACTTGCGGGCGCCATCTTCTGATCAGTCGCAGCAATTCATTTGGCGCCTGACTCTCATAGTGCATTATGGGTATTCAACTGATGTATTGTATGGGTATACAATTGATATTGAGCATACATCAGTTGTACACTCGTTATTGCGATGCATTGTGGGATTGAATAAGTGCACTCAATAATGTCCACTATGACTGAATAGGGAAAAAAAATCCCTATTTAAGGGATATAGGGGTGATTTCAGACACAGCCTGTGTCTTAAGAACTAGTCTGACCAACTAGTGATTAGTTAGGGCTTACTTTTCGGATTCAAATTAGACCAATCGTCCAATACCTAAACTACCTTACTAACTATTAATAAGCAGTAAATTAGGAGTCTATTGAGGGAAAAGTCGTAGTTAATAGTGAATACATGTTCCCTATACTAAAGTGTTACCGACCAATCTACTATTTTATGTAACTGACTTTAAAAAAATTATGACCCATCTTGAAGAAAAAAATAACATGACTAACTTGTAAGACTAAGCAGTTTATGCAACCTGCCACTGGCTTAATCTAAGCCTCGTCTGTGAAACCGGGCCTAAGTTCTTAAGCTTTTCCCGATCAACCGCTGAAAGGTTAGTTCACCCAAAAATTTTGTCATCATTTACTCACCCTCATGTCATTCCAAACCTATATGACTTTCTTGCTTCAGTTTAACATATATTTTGAAAATTTTTTGTCTTAGATATGCAACCTGTTTTATTTTATTTTATATATATATATATATATATATATATATATATATATATATATATAATTTGTTTATTTATTTGTTTTTGTATTCTTCATACATTTCAAATAGTCAAATTTTGGAAATGTACAATTAGATGTTCCTGAGAACCATTATTGTGGACAGGACATTATAAAAAAAATCATTCCAGATGTACATTTCTCATGGGTATGTTGATGAAATCAAAGAAGAAAATAAGAGAGAAATTTAGTGATACAGGAGTTGAGATCCTAAAATGATGAGAGAACATATGGGTTCAGATTTGCACTCTCAAGGGCATGAGAAAGGACACACTACCAAACTCAACACTCTGCTATACTCTAGTAATCTAGATACTCAGGTTAAGAAAGATTTGTGATACATGTGATTTTATACAGAACATGGAAGAAAGGCTAATATAGCTGGATCATTGTACACTGCTAAACAATTTTTTTATAAGACTTTTTAATTATGACAAATAATTATGAATATAATGAATATTTAATACTGCTAATATTTAATAATTTCAATATACATATTTAATATTTAATAATATAAATATTCTTTTAAATATTTAATTCTCTAGGAGAATATAAAATATGTCAGTGCTATATAATCAGACATTTTCACAGTTAATAAAGCAATAAATATAGCCAAAAGATCTGCTGTATAATGTAGTATCTTTGCCAGAAATTAATTTAATGATGTTACTGCAATAAAAAAGCATCAAAAGGATGGAAATGTTTAAGACTGCATGTTCTTTTGATGCCAACAGCCAATCAGTGTCATGACATTTCTCAGAGCCATTAGCCACATAGCATTAATGGCTCAGGTAATTTGCTTAAAAAAAAGCCATAACTTGGCGCCCACAAGTCACAATTAGTCACAAAAGACTTGCCGTTAAGATGAATGAGAATGCTAGGGGGTAGCTTTCTTCAGGTATTATAGACCTCTTTGGTAGATACTGACCAAACACTGAGTAACATCTACATGTTACATTTTAGTCTTAAATATATATTTTTATTGATCACATCAAGAACAACCAGCACTACACACAAACCATAAACATACCAAAATCAAACCAAATAATAAGAAAAGAAAAAGAAAAGAAAAGGGGTACATATGCAGTATGTCCTTTATAACACAATGGAGGGAAAAGAAAACATATCCAATTTATATTAACATATATATAAATAGCCAAATAAACAGAGAAATATAAATTTATACAACAATTTTCCCCTTATGGGTATATACTGGAATCTTCAATAATCATGGTTCAATGGTTCTTTCCATATTTTATTAAATGATGTGAGTTTACCCATAAGATGGAACCTAAGTTTTCCCAAAGATATAGGATCCTTTATCATAGCTAACCAATCCATATACAGTGGAGGGCGATCTCCAACCCATTTATTCATAATGGCCTTCTTGCCAACATCAGCATGGGGTGAATAACATCTTTGTGTTCCTCCAGAGGGGTGGAAAAATACCAAGTAAACACATAGAAGGTGAGGCTTGAACTGTTACTTTACAAATGTCTGAGAGGGCCTTACAAATTAAAAACCAAAAATGTTTTATCTTATTACATTCCCATAGACAATGGAAAAAAGTACCAAGAGAATCTTTGCACTTCATACAATTAGATGACACCTGTTGGTTAAATTTACTACATCTATATGGTGACACGGTGTACTATATTAAACTGCATTTCTGTGAATTTGTTGCAGACAGAAATACTGGCAGGAAGCTTAATAATGTTTTCCCATGAGATAGAGTCAATATCAAACCCATTGTTCTTACTCCAAGATTTTTGAAGATCAGTGAACTTATTCTGCCTATGTTCATATAACATTGAGTAAAATTTTGCTATCAAGCTAAAATTTCTCCACAAAGTGATCATGATTTCTAATGGAAAGATTTTTTTTTTTAAATGGCCATTTTGAATGGTGTTGTTGTTAAGTGTGTAGTAGTAGTGTTACTGCCAGTGCCGTTACTGTTGTTGGTTTTACTGTAAGTGGTGTTACTGCCAGTGGTTTTATTGTCAGTGTTACTGTAAGTGGTTTTAATGTCAGTGGTGGTATTATCTGTGGTTTTACTGTCAGTGGTTTTATTTGTCGATGGTGTTACTGTCAGTGGTTTTTACTGTTGATAGTGTTACTGTCAGTTAGGGCTGTGCAATATGGACAAAATAATCATATTGCGATTTTTTTAATGAATATTGCAATTGCGATTTTATTTGCGATTTTGGCAATTGTTTTTGCTTTTCCAAACATGGTACTCTCGATGGTATTACCGTCAGTGGTGGTACTGCCAGTGGTTTTATTGTCAGTGTTACTGTAAGTGGTTTTACTGTCAATGGTGTTGCTGTCGATGGTGTTACTGTAAGTGTTTTTTACTGTCGATGGTGTTACTGTCAGTGGTTTTATTGTCGATGTTGTTACTGTCAGTGGTTTTACTGTAAGTGGTTTTACTGTAAGTGGTGTTACTGTCAGTAGTTTTATTGTCGATGTTGTTACTGTAAGTGGTTTTAATGTAAGTGGTGTTACTGTAAGTGTTTTTTACTGTCGATGTTGTTACTGTAAGTGGTTTTACTGTAAGTAGTGTTACTGTCAGTGGTTTTACTGTCAGTGGTGTTACTGTCAGTGGTTTTACTGTAAGTGGTGTTACTGTAAGTGTTTTTTACTGTCGATGGTGTTACTGTCAGTGGTTTTACTGTTGATTGTGTTACTGCAACTGGTTTTACTGTCAGTGGTGTTACTGTAAGTGGTTTTAATGTCAATAGTGTTACTGTAAGTGCTTGTACTATCTGTGGAATTACTGTCAGTTGTTTTTACTGTCGATGGTGTTACTGTAAGTGGTTTTACTGTCGATGATGTTACTGTCAGTAGTTTTACTGTCAATAGTGTTACTGTAAGTACTGTAAGTAGTGTTACTGTCAGTGGTTTTACTGTCGATGGTGTTACTGTAAGTGGTTTTACTGTCGATGATGTTACTGTCAGTAGTTTTACTGTCAATAGTGTTACTGTAAGTACTGTAAGTAGTGTTACTGTCAGTGGTTTTACTGTCGATGGTGTTACTGTAAGTGGTTTTACTGTCGATGATGTTACTGTCAGTAGTTTTACTGTCAATAGTGTTACTGTAAGTACTGTAAGTAGTGTTACTGTAAGTGGTTTTACTGTCGATGATGTTACTGTCAGTAGTTTTACTGTCAATAGTGTTACTGTAAGTACTGTAAGTAGTGTTACTGTCAGTGGTTTTACTGTCGATGGCGTTACTGTAAGTGGTTTTACTGTCGATGATGTTACTGTCAGTAGTTTTACTGTCAATAGTGTTACTGTAAGTACTGTAAGTAGTGTTACTGTCAGTGGTTTTACTGTCGATGGTGTTACTGTCAGTGTCTACTGACGATGCCGTTAGTGACGGTGATTTTTCTGTTAATGGTGGTGATACTCTTGAGGGTATTGCAGTCAGTAGTAATGTTGCTATTTAAGGTTTTACTGTAGGTGTTATTACTCTTATGGCGTTACACTACTGTAAGTAGTGTTACTGTCAGTGGTTTTACTGTCAGTGGTGTTACTGTCAGTGGTTTTACTGTAAGTGGTGTTACTGTAAGTGTTTTTTACTGTCGATGGTGTTACTGTCAGTGGTTTTACTGTTGATTGTGTTACTGCAACTGGTTTTACTGTCAGTGGTGTTACTGTAAGTGGTTTTAATGTCAATAGTGTTACTGTAAGTGCTTGTACTATCTGTGGAATTACTGTCAGTTGTTTTTACTGTCGATGGTGTTACTGTAAGTGGTTTTACTGTCGATGATGTTACTGTCAGTAGTTTTACTGTCAATAGTGTTACTGTAAGTACTGTAAGTAGTGTTACTGTCAGTGGTTTTACTGTCGATGGTGTTACTGTAAGTGGTTTTACTGTCGATGATGTTACTGTCAGTAGTTTTACTGTCAATAGTGTTACTGTAAGTACTGTAAGTAGTGTTACTGTCAGTGGTTTTACTGTCGATGGTGTTACTGTAAGTGGTTTTACTGTCGATGATGTTACTGTCAGTAGTTTTACTGTCAATAGTGTTACTGTAAGTACTGTAAGTAGTGTTACTGTAAGTGGTTTTACTGTCGATGATGTTACTGTCAGTAGTTTTACTGTCAATAGTGTTACTGTAAGTACTGTAAGTAGTGTTACTGTCAGTGGTTTTACTGTCGATGGTGTTACTGTAAGTGGTTTTACTGTCGATGATGTTACTGTCAGTAGTTTTACTGTCAATAGTGTTACTGTAAGTACTGTAAGTAGTGTTACTGTCAGTGGTTTTACTGTCGATGGTGTTACTGTAAGTGGTTTTACTGTCGATGATGTTACTGTCAGTAGTTTTACTGTCAATAGTGTTACTGTAAGTACTGTAAGTAGTGTTACTGTAAGTGGTTTTACTGTCGATGATGTTACTGTCAGTAGTTTTACTGTCAATAGTGTTACTGTAAGTACTGTAAGTAGTGTTACTGTCAGTGGTTTTACTGTCGATGGTGTTACTGTAAGTGGTTTTACTGTCGATGATGTTACTGTCAGTAGTTTTACTGTCAATAGTGTTACTGTAAGTACTGTAAGTAGTGTTACTGTCAGTGGTTTTACTGTCGATGGTGTTACTGTCAGTGTCTACTGACGATGCCGTTAGTGACGGTGATTTTTCTGTTAATGGTGGTGATACTCTTGAGGGTATTGCAGTCAGTAGTAATGTTGCTATTTAAGGTTTTACTGTAGGTGTTATTACTCTTATGGCGTTACACTACTGTAAGTAGTGTTACTGTCAGTGGTTTTACTGTCAGTGGTGTTACTGTCAGTGGTTTTACTGTAAGTGGTGTTACTGTAAGTGTTTTTTACTGTCGATGGTGTTACTGTCAGTGGTTTTACTGTTGATTGTGTTACTGCAACTGGTTTTACTGTCAGTGGTGTTACTGTAAGTGGTTTTAATGTCAATAGTGTTACTGTAAGTGCTTGTACTATCTGTGGAATTACTGTCAGTTGTTTTTACTGTCGATGGTGTTACTGTAAGTGGTTTTACTGTCGATGATGTTACTGTCAGTAGTTTTACTGTCAATAGTGTTACTGTAAGTACTGTAAGTAGTGTTACTGTCAGTGGTTTTACTGTCGATGGTGTTACTGTAAGTGGTTTTACTGTCGATGATGTTACTGTCAGTAGTTTTACTGTCAATAGTGTTACTGTAAGTACTGTAAGTAGTGTTACTGTCAGTGGTTTTACTGTCGATGGTGTTACTGTAAGTGGTTTTACTGTCGATGATGTTACTGTCAGTAGTTTTACTGTCAATAGTGTTACTGTAAGTACTGTAAGTAGTGTTACTGTAAGTGGTTTTACTGTCGATGATGTTACTGTCAGTAGTTTTACTGTCAATAGTGTTACTGTAAGTACTGTAAGTAGTGTTACTGTCAGTGGTTTTACTGTCGATGGTGTTACTGTAAGTGGTTTTACTGTCGATGATGTTACTGTCAGTAGTTTTACTGTCAATAGTGTTACTGTAAGTACTGTAAGTAGTGTTACTGTCAGTGGTTTTACTGTCGATGGTGTTACTGTCAGTGTCTACTGACGATGCCGTTAGTGACGGTGATTTTTCTGTTAATGGTGGTGATACTCTTGAGGGTATTGCAGTCAGTAGTAATGTTGCTATTTAAGGTTTTACTGTAGGTGTTATTACTCTTATGGCGTTACTATTGTTGCTGTTACTGTCAGTGGCTTTTATTATCAGTGCTAATGCTACTGTCATGACATTACTGTCTGTGGTGTTACTGCTTCCCATCTAACTTCCTTTTTTCATTTCATGTGAATCCTGAATGAAATTTAAAAAAAGATAAAATAATATAAAACTAGATTTAATGTAGGATCGATGAGTTTCGTTTTTATTTCAACCATTGAAATTAATAAAGTGTTAACTGTATTTTTTACACTATGTGAATCCCCCTTTGGAAAACCCTGTCTTAATGTATTACCTGTTTTCATTTCCTCTTCCTTTTCATTTAAAGACTGTTTATATTATGTATTTTAAAATTGATAGTTCTGGTCCTGGCTTCTTGGTGTTCAAGTCATGCTAAAATAAAGTAACATCTTTTAAAATATTTTAAATGTAAGAATAGTACTGTCAGAAACAACTTTCATAAAGACAATGAAATAATGGATTCCTTTAGTAAATGTAAAATAAATGTGGTTTTGTCAATATACTGTATTATGGATAAGAGTTCTGTTCTCTTTTGATTTACAGGTACAGTCATGAATATGGACTTTCCATCCTACAGATCTGCATATATAAGCAGCACAATATCCTCAAAGACAATATGAACCTTCACCAGAGCAGCACTATATGGGACAAAACAAACCTTACATGTTTGCATTTAAACAGCATTCTTTTGTTCCTATCTAATGAATTATGTACAATGCCTCAAAAGGAATCATGTTGTGTAATGTGGAAATTTACCATGAGGAAACATGGAAAACGTGATATCGTGGTGAAGATAAAGAAGATACTCTGAAGCGCATTGAGGTAGAAACGATTTACTTGAAATCACAGATTACATGCACAAACAATTTGTGAGATGCTTCCTGATGTTTATTTGCCCCCGAAACAACAACATGCTACTGGGACAGGTGTGTGTGAGTGTGTACACGTGAACATGTATACATACATATGTCTTCAGACCAGCAGTATGTCATGTTTAAACATTGCAGATCATGTGCTATACCAAAACATTTTATGGCATGCATAGAAAGTTGGGCATGGAATAAATCTTGATTATTTTGTTAATTTATGTTTTTATTTTTTTTTAATTAACTATTATTATTATTATTATTTTATTTTTATTTTTTTTGGTCAACAAACTCAGTAGTCAGTGGGAACAACTATAAATGACAACAAATTACTTGACTGTTGAGGTTAACATTGTTAAATATCTATTTTTTTAAAGTATTATAGGTTTTATATAAAAATGGAATCGGTTAAACTGGTGACAGGTTATTTTTCTAGCTTTTTAAAATTTTGCTAAATCATTTTCAATTTTCTTTCTTTTTTCACTCGGTTTAATTAAAAAGTGAAAAGGAAATGTGTAGACATGTAGAAATTTTGTCATGATTATGGCACCTTTCCTCCTCCAAGTGTTTTATGCAGTACAAACACTGAAGCACAAAGGTTGCTAAGGGTTTGTGTCTTTATTTCTTTTATGATTATTGATATAGTTTCAGAATCACCCATCACTGAAAGCATCTACCTCACTGTCCTGATTGGCTGTTTTACTGTGCGTTTACCTCGCTGTGTTGAGTTACGTCAAGCAGATCACAAGCCTTATTTCTGGAAACAACTCGAGCAAACAGTATGTTGTATTTCCCCTTATTACTGTTGGCAGTGTTGGATGTGTGTTTTTCTGGCTTTGTCCATCCTGGTTTTATACAATAACTCAACGCTAGAAGTCAAGTAGAAATATGACACTGAATAATAGTGTAAAGATGGCAAGTAAAAATTCATGCCCACAACAGAATTAAGTGACTGAAATGTATTAAGCCTGTTTTCCGATAATAGCGATGTGTAGGACTATGAAGTTGGACTCTATAAATTTTATTAGGTAAAATATGGGAAGTTGCAATGTGACATGTATATGCTGATGATGATACTGATTGTACGACATTATATTTCCCTAGGCGAAATGTATATAAACATAATGTCCCTTTTTAAATGAATAATTATTGCTGACTTCACATACATACAGTATGAATGTCTGCATCATGTCAAATGAATGTCCAGCATCCAGGACATCATTTTGCTCGTCTCTCTGCATCTGAAAGCTTTATTATTGCTTTGAGGTTTTCCATGTGGAAGCTTCAGGATGCTTCATAATGATTTCTTTACACTGCCATTATTTTCACTCTTTCGTTTCATTTACAAGCTAGTTTTAATAAACATGTATCATCTGTTCTCTGCATCTAAATTGGGCATTACCGTTGGATAAAAATAGGACAGACAGAGCAGTAATGACCGGAACTGATTCATCGTTGTTAACAGTTTATTTTAATCAATTTAATCACTCAAAATGGTTCTCAGAATTTCATGTTTGTAGTACAATACATTTTATATACATTTTTACAAAACAGCAATTTTCAATTACACAAATTGTGTCAAATGATGCCAACATCACCCAAACATAATTTCACAAAAAGATTTTCCCCTTTGTGAATCAGTTTGACCAAATTTGAGCAATTCATTTCTGAATTATAAATCATTATTATGTTTGGTCCATCATTTCATATTTGGCATAAAGAGAAAGTGTATTGATTTAATCATATCAATATAAAATGCGCAAAACAGCTTTATTCATGTGTTTTAAACATGCTGGTTCTCATGTTGGCTGCCGCCCAGTGACTAGACCTGATATTGAGCTGTGATACAAACATTTACTTACTAACACATTCATTTTATCATTACTGTAATGATCTATATGATAAGAGACCCCATGGTAGAGGACACCAGAAACAACTGTGATACAGTCACAAATAAGCCAGAGTGACTCTCTAATACTCTCTCTAAAAAAGATCATTGTAAGAAAAAAATTTTGGTAACACTTTAGAATACTGTTCCATCATTAATGAATAAGTACACATGAACAAATGAGTAACCCACTAATAACATTCTAGTAACTACTATTAATTAAAAAGAAACTCAAATGAATGAATTAGTAAGTAATAACACTTAGTCGAATGTGGTAGTTCACTATTAGCTAATCAATAACTACTATTTGTTCATACCTCCCAGAGAACTACTAACAGATTCATAATTAATGTGAATAATGCATAATGTATAATTAATTCTAGAGTGAAGATCATAGTAACCCACTAGTAATGACTCAAGTATTACCTAATCCTTCAGAAGGAATTACTAATTATTTGGAACAGTATTCTAAAGTGAACAATGAACAAACAATGATAGCTAGTAATGACTGAAGTCATTGTAAACTTTTGAATTTTTTGTAAGGTATTGGATAGTAATTTGGTAACACCTATAGTAAACTGTCATTACTAGTGGGTTACCATGATCTTAACTTTAGAATTAATTATACAACATGCATTATTCACATTAATTATGAACATGTATATAGTTGTTAGTAGTTCTCCGGGAGGTATGAGAAATATAGTAGTTATTGATTAGCTAATAGTGAACTACCGCTATCACTTCGTTAATCAGTTTCTTGTTAGGTAATAGTAGTTACTAGGATGTTAAAATTACTCATTTGTTCCTGTGTAGTTATTTATTGGGCAGCTCAGTGGGTAGCACTGTCACAGCAAGAAGGTCCCCTGTTCGAGTCCCGTCTAAGCCAGGAGTCCTTTCAGTGTGAAGTTCTCCCCGTATCAGTGTGGTTTCCCACACACAGTCCAAAGACATGCAAGTTAGTTGGATTGAACATGCCAAATTGGCCGTAGGTGTGAATGTGTGTGTGTGAGTCACAAGCCATGTAATGGGGAGGGGTTGGGGAAAGACCTGGCAACCTACCCCGGAAAAAAACATTGCCAAGAAAATTCATGGACAGTCTATCGCGTATGGCGGGAGATAGTCATAGAATCACGAAGAGTCAGATACGACTGAAATAATAATGAGAGAGTGAGTTATTTATTAATGATGGAATGGTATTGGACATGCAGTATTATCTAGTTGACTAGTGTTGAACTCATCAGCTAATAAATACTGTTTAGTGAAATTTGTTTAACTCATTTTCAAATAACAGACTTAGTATCCACCTTATTTTTAACGTAAGAGCAGGCACGGACATTTTTAACTTAAATGTGTCGAGGCTTCCAGGGTCAGTCGCTTTCAGTTATTTTAGCGGTATATTGATATTGCAAACTGGTATTTGTTACCATATTATTTTAATCATTGTTATCATAAACACACTGGTTTGTTTCTGAAATGATCTTACCATTTACTGTACTTTATTATTCTACTAGTTATTTTTTATCTGTAGAGCGCTGCAGTGATGACATACTTTTGTAGGGCAACCCGTACTTTAGCATCAGCCTGGTTTCCTCAACACAAACCCAATAGGATTTTTCCATTAGCTTTTGGATTACTGCAGAAAAAACGCCCTGTGACCAACAAAAGTTTATGATTCTTACATGATTTGTTCATCATGATAATCTTCACAAATTAACAAGTCTAAATACAATCGCCAAAAGGAGAAAAAAAAAAAAAAAACTAAACGAACTGCACAAAAGTCGCATGACTTCCAACAACTCTTTCAGTCTTTATTTAAAAATATTTTCTCTGAAAATTTGGATTAGAATAGTTTGCAAGAGTGCGATTATAAACACACTGAGGCTTGTGTTTAGATGAGTTTAGTACAAATTCGTAACTATGTTATGTTTTGGCAAAACCCATCGAGCAAAAGTGCTAAAATGTTCAGAAAACTCTTTTCTGGGTTTTGGACTACAAAAATACATCATCCCTGCAGCACTCTATTGTGGCCAATGAATCGTAAATCTTGGACATTCACAGGAAATAGCTTCCGCGTGAAAAATAAAGTGGATAAAATGAGATAACTTTTATTAATTAAGAAGTGCTGTTATTTTGAAGCGAGTTCTTACGTGAGGTAAAGTGGGTTAAAGGGTTAGTTCACCCCAAAATGAAAATTCTGTCATTAATTACTCGTTCCACACCTGTAAGACCTTTGTTCATCTTCGGAACACAAATTAAGATATTTTTAATGAAATCCGAGAGCTGTCTGACTCCTTCATAGACAACAATTTAACCACGACTTTCAAGGTCCAGAAAGGTACTAAAGACATCATTAAAATAGTCGACGCGACTGCAGTGGTTCAACCTTAATTTTATGAAGCGACGAGAATACTTTTTGTACGCAAGAACAAAACAAAAACGTACGCTGTTTATGTTCAGTGCTTCCAGGTTCTACGTCAGTTTGCCGGCTCATTATCGGCCGATGCTGATCACGTGAGCAGCATGACGCATGCGTGTGATGCTAACGCAGGAGCCGGACAATAATGACTCGGCGTTCTGACGTAGAACCTGGAAGCGCTGAACGTAAACAGACAGAAGTGACACAGATATTGTTGAATAAAGTCGTTATTTTTGTTTTGTTTTTGCGCACAGTATTCTCGTCGCTTCATAACATTAAGATTAAACCACTGTTGTCAGGCTGCGTTCTCGAAGGAAGACGAGGAAGAACAGGTTCAAATACAAAGTAATCCAAGTTTTATCCAAACAGGCAAAGGGCAGATACAACACAACGTAGTAAGACGGTGAACACAAACAGGAACTTATATACATCAAGGGAGATTAACTATTGACGTGCAGCTGTCAAGTCAAGTCAAGTCACCATTATTTATATAGCGCTTTTTACAATGTAGATTGTGTCAAAGCAGCTTTACAGTGATAACTGGTACATTATTTTGGCTGCACAGCAGCTCGTAAGGAATAGTGTCAATGCAGGCAGATCAAAGCACTGTTGAATATCAAATGTCAATTGTCAAGTGTCCCCAACTAAGCAAGCCAAAGGCGACAGCGGCAAGGAACCCAAACTCCAACAGGTGACATCAGGTGGCAAACAGGTGTTAAAATGGAGAAAAAACCTTGGGAGAAACCAGGCTTAGTCGGGGGGCCAGTTCTCCTCTGGCAAACAGTGCTTTGTTACGACTCAGGCTGCTATCATAAGTCAGATATGATCGCAACATTCAAAGTGTTTAATTCAGTTCCATCCAGTTGAGGATCGTATTCATCACACCGGTATGGACGGTTGTTGAGGAGATGTGCCACTGGTTGTCATGTTGATGAGGCCTTCATAGTGGATGATCTAGTTGACTCAATCTCTGCAGATACTTCAGGGCTGTGTTGTGGTTGTGTCATGGTGCAGGTCCTCGATCTCACCCGTATACGGCCCGGATCCGGCTGACTACGGTAAACCTCGGGATAAACAGAAAGACTAATATTAGCGTAGATGCCATTCTTCTTCTGATGTAACGAGTACATCCGGTGTTATTGGAAGTGTTCCCGGTTCCGGCTGACCTAATTTATGCAGCCTAATAATCCTTTAACGGATTTGAAAAAATAAATTGATAATGTGTTATGTGTATGCCAGGTTAAAGAGATGTGTTTTTAGTTTAGATTTAAACTGACAGAGTGTGTCTGCTTCCCGAACAATGCTAGGAAGATTGTTCCAGAGTTTAGGTGCCAAATAGGAGAAGGATCTACCGCCTGCAGTTGATTTTGATATTCTAGGTATTATTAGCTGGCCTGAATTCTGAGATCGTAATAGACGCGAAGGACTATAATGCATTAAGAGCTCGCTCAGGTACTGGGGAGCTAAACCATTTAGTGCTTTGTAAGTAATTAGCAAGATTTTAAAATCTATACGATGTTTAACAGGAAGCCAATGCAGTGTTGACAGAACCGGGCTGATATGGTCATATTTCCTAGTTCTAGTAAGAACTCTAGCTGCTGCATTTTGTACGAGCTGTAGTTTATTTATCAGGCGAGCAGAACAACCACCTAGTAGAGCGTTACAGTAATCTAGCCTTGAGGTCATGAACGCATGAACTAACTGTTCTGCATTTGTCATCGAGAGCATATGTCGTAATTTAGATATATTTTTAAGATGGAAGAATGCGGTTTTACAGATGCTAGAAACATGGCCTTCAAATGAAAGATTGGTATCAAAGAGCACACCCAGGTTCCTAACTGACGACGAAGACTTAACAGAGCAGCCATCAAGTGTTAGACAGTATTCTAGGTTATTACGTGAGGACGTTTTTGGTCCAAAAATTAGAATATCTGTTTTTTTCTGAATTTAGTAGTAGGAAATTACTGGTCATCCAATTTTTTATATCAGCTATGCATTCCGTTAATTTTGTGAATTGGTAAGTTTCGTCAGGGCGCGAAGAAATATAGAGCTGAGTATCATCAGCGTAACAGTGAAAACTAACACCATGCTTCCTGATGATATCTCCTAAGGGTAGCATGTACAGATTGAAAAGCAATGGTCCTAGTACCGAGCCTTGCGGTACTCCATATTCAACTTGTGATCGATATGACCTCTCTTCATTTACTTCTACAAACTGATAACGGTCAGATAAGTATGATTTGAACCATGACAATGCAATTCCACTAATGCCAACATAATTTTCGAGTCTATTTAAAAGAATATTATGATCAATAGTGTCAAATGCAGCACTAAGATCCAGTAACACTAATAGAGAGATACAACCACGATCTGATGATAAGAGCAAATCATTAGTAACTCTAATGAGAGCAGTTTCAGTACTATGGTATGGTCTAAATCCTGACTGGAAATCCTCATAGATGCTATTTCTTTCTAAAAAGGAACATAGTTGTGATGATACTGCCTTTTCTAGTATTTTTGACAGAAAAGTGAGATTTGAGATTGGCCTGTAATTGACTAATTCTCTAGGATCAAGTTGTGGTTTTTTAATAAGAGGTTTAATAATAGCCAACTTAAAAGCTGTGATGGTGGTTAGTCTCGATGGTAACTGATGAGTGGCGGGAACTTAGAACAAGGGAGCACGTGACAAGAGAAAACCAAAACAAACAGAACATCAGGGTGACTGTAGTCACATGGACTATTTTAATGATGTCTTTAATACCTCTCTGGACCTTGAAAGTGGTGGTTAAATTGCTGTCTATGGAGGAGTCAGACAGCTCTCGGATTTCATAAAAATTATCTTAATTTGTGTTCCGAAGGTCTTACGGGTATGGAACGACATGAGGGCGAGTGATTGATGACAGGATTTTCATTTTTGAATGAAGTAACCATTTAATATCTTTTGCCTCAGACTGTAACATGGACATCTTGTGTTAAATCAGATGTTTCTTATCTCAAAAAATAGCAGGCAGATTTGCATAAAACATATCACAATTACCCCGGTGTCTTCTATCCTGTGGTTATGGATGATGTTGACGTTGATGTTTTGTCAGTTTTGCAGAGCGTCACATATTTACACAGGCTGCAGGGTTTAGTAAACTTCAGCACATCACATCACGGCATGATTCTTCAAACGTGACACTCCGTTCATAAAGCTCACATCATTCCCTACACATCTTTGATATCCGCACATGTGATTTCTATGCTACTTATGTACATAGATGTTCCGTCATATCTCTGCTGACTGTCGACTGCATGTACTCACACATGTTGCCTAATTAAGTGTGCAAAGCAAGAAATGCATTTCGGACATGTTCCTTTAATACCACCTTATTTATATACGACATCCTATGTGAAGTGGTATATATGCAAAGCAGGGAAACATATTAGCACTCATTACATAAGCTGAATATATATTGTGAGAAATAATTATATGGGCAAAGTGTTGCACAGTTTAGTACCATATTCGTCTGTTATTTGTTCATAGAAAGCAATAATGCATGATAAATCGTATGAATACAATGACTGATATTGTTGCTTTGCACATGATGTTATGTGGTTGTTCATGTAAGTATCTTTCTTTACTAGTGCCTTATATCATGTATCATATCATCAGTGATTAAAACTGAAATTGCTAACCATGTATATTGAGAAGATGATGTCATTGATTCCTTCTGTAATATGAATGTATTGCACTCAAAGTCTTCCTGGGATTGTAATATTCTTCATATACGCTCATGTAACATCCTGTGTTTCTAAGATTGATTACCATGTTTCAACTTTTTAGCAATGCCAGTAGAAAGACTTCGCGAACTCATTCTTTTTGCAGTTAACGAAATTTTCCGGGTTTAGTGCAAGTTAAACTCAACTGACAGCACTTAATGTTGGCATGATGTTGATTACTATTTTAAATCCTCCAAAAATTGTTCCCATTCACATCCATTGTAAATATATCATGATTTTTGGGACAAGTGTATTTTTTCATGCGACAAATTCTTGTACTGAATTCCATTAAATCAATAAACTTGATGACGTATATTTAGTTTTCAGGAGCTTTTAGAACCTAAAATGGTTCAAAAAATACATTAGCATAAACCTAAATGACAATAAACAGATAGTTCAATTCGCCAAAAATCAGAGCCCGATAACAAACCAGTCGCAACTTAATATATTTTCAGTTCTCATATTTTCTGAAAGCAACAATGCTTCACGATTCGACAGTCGTAACCAATCAGAACATACTTATGTAAAAGCAGGATTTTGAACCAATGAGATTTCACTGTGGGCGGGGCTACCCTGCATGATGCAGAACAAATGTATGATATGTCGCATCTGATTAGGACACAATGTCGAGCTTCAAACTTGTCAGATCGCCCACTCCTGTGTGTTTTCATACCGCATATGTGCTTGTGTCCATCTGAAGAGCCTCAGCACTCTGTTAACACTGTACAAATGTGTCTGATGTGTCCAGTACGATGTGTATGAGTAGTTCCTGTACTAACTATTGTCTGCTGTCATGTTCTTCTTGCTTCTGTAATGAATCCTTAGGCTTTTTATCATGTAAAATACATCAGAGACCTTAAGTGAGTTTCAATCAGGAGTCTGCTAAATGTCCAGTAGTGTCTTCTGTCTAGTGTTCTTGCCCAACAGGGTGATGAATTAAATGTCTAGTTAATGATGTAAATGTATGGCATACAGTAATTTTGCTAAAGATGTTGTTATAGAGAGTATGTTGTATACCTGAGGTGTGTATATATATATATATATATATATATATATATATATGAATCATAAATGTACAGAATGTATGCAATAAATCCCTTTGAATACTATTTCTGTCTGATCTCCTACTTTTAGGACTTGAATTTGTCATTACAACAACATGTACAAAGCATTCCTACGGCATATACAATCTAAGAATAACTACTTAAATGGCTTCTTTTTGCAACAGTAGAGAAATATTTAAAAATTTCTTAGATATTCACATGCTTTTTGCCACTAATTTGCGACATCTCTTGACAATATTAAATATTTCTTATTCAGTTTATGCCATAACATTTCTTTGATTTATGTATGTATGTATGTGCTATGCATGTATGTACAGTAGAGGCAAAATGGATGTCTGGCTTTTTCCTTTGAACTTTTTTTTCTTTTTCTTTTTTTTTTTTTCTTTTGTCAGATATATATCTTACCTAAGTTTAGTGTTATCATGTTTGGATTGTGTTTGAGTTTAGTTTGAGTTAGACTATTTTGCCTGTGTTGGTGTTTTGGCTGCATCCGAAATCGCATACTTTCTTACTATATAGTATCTCCGAATTCACAGTGTTTAAAAAAAGAGTAGGAAAAAAGTAGCCGGATGACCTACTACTTTCTCAGAGATTCTGAAGTGTGCATATGATGGACGCTTTACTATCCCATAAGGCCACGGGAGAGGATTTGTGAATGGTGGTGAAGTAACTGTAGGTCATGTGATAATGGCAGCATGGTGAATTTAGTATGTCTGGATTACATTCCTACTACAAAAATTCACACTATATAGAACATACTTTTTTAGCGGCCATTAAGTAATTACTTATTCCAAATAAGTACCTACTCAAGAGAGTATGCGATTTTGGACACAGCCAAAGTTTCCATGGTTTTTTCATTGATTGTTTAATGCACTGCACCTGTCACTCGTTTCATTCATTGGATTGATTTTCTGTTAGTCTTTGTTCAGTCTTCATAGCTTATTAGATGACAAGTGTTTTGTTTGTCTGTTATATTCAAAATATGTATAAAAAAATATAGGCCTAAAATATTCTCCTCGTATTTTGTTGGTTTAATCGAACTTGTAGGGTCATTAAAACATAAATCCCCTCCAGACATCACTTTTGACCACTACTTTATGTAGACTAATTGCTGGTTTGTTTGTTTGTTTATTCAAAATTCTAGAACCTTATTTATTTCTAGGTAATTAAACAAAAATAATTTGTGAATTACAGTGACAATAAATGAAGAACTCACTATTTGTATATAGCCTATTAATATATTAATAATGTAGAGACTACAATATATAAACTATAAATTAGCTATAATAGTTTGCAAATTATTTGCAAGTACTTTATTACTGTATACTTATTAGATAAAGTGTTACTGAATTACTAATCACTAATCACAACATTAACATGTCTGACACAAGTAAGCAATTGTCTTTTTTAACACTGAACATAGTCATAAAATGCATAACTAATTACTCATTACCTAGTCACTCTGCAGGAACTACTAGTGATCTGGACCATTATTTTAAAGTGAAAAACCTTTTTCCAAACCATTTTGATCTGTATGTCAGGCAAGTTTGAAATTCATAGGTTCATAGGTATTTATACGTAACTCTAATTCATTTGTATACATTTGGATAGACTGATACATACAATGATGGTCAACTTCTAAAACATATACCCCTGTGCAAATACAACTTTAGAGACACCTTTATACACTCTATGGATAGATCATTATTACAGTGATTATTATTTTTCTAGCATGTTATATGTTCGGCAACAGTTCTTTTAACCCTAAAAGATGGAGTGTGTAGCTTTTCATTTCTTAAACAACCATGTAGGAAGATGTATCATGGCCATATTCCAGGATGACAATGTCAAGATTCATCAGGCTCAAATTGTGAAAGAATTGTTGGGAGGGAGCATGAAGAATCATTTTCACACATGAATTGGCACTGACCTTAACCTCAGTGTAAGTTTTTGGGATGTGCTGGAGTAGACTTTAAAGAGTGCTCGACTCTTGCATTGTCAATACAGGATATTGACCAAAAAATTGATGCACCTCTTGATGGAAATAACATCACAACATATATTTCCATCAAGAGGTGCATCATTTTTTGTCAAGATCTTGTCTACTCCAGCACATCCCAAATACTTTCAATGAAATTAAGGTCTGGACTCAGAGGTGCCAATTCATGTGTGAAAATGATTCTTCATGACCTCTGAACCAATCTTTCACAATTTTAACCCTGGTGAAACTTGCCATTGTCATCCTGGAATATGGCCATGATGTGTCTTTCTACATGGTTGTTTGAGAAATGAAAAGCTACGCACTCCATCTTTAAGGGTTAAAAGAACCGCTGCCAAACATAAAACATGCTAGAAACATAATCACTGTAATAATGATCCATTCATAGATTTTTTAGTATTTGCCTATTAAAATCCAAACAACGACCTTTTTTTTTTTGGCCGGGCAGTGTACAGATAAATGTAACGTTAGCTCTTTTTTTTTAAAGTTTAAATTTGCGACTAGTCTTTATAAAGATGCCAGAAGTTTAAGGCATTTAAGATGCTGTCCATATGTTGACATTGTATATATCTGTGAAATAAAATATTCAGCAAAACGTTCAGGCCTACATACATGGACACTTTATGTACAAATATGAATAATGATTAGATTGTATAGAAAGTTTGTTCATGCATCCATCTTCATAATTGGACACAATGCACTTGTTGCGGCAGACTCAGCAAAATATAGACCCAGAGTTACTGTCAACATGAATTACTGACTATAAAAGACTTGATATTCGATTGATTGATAGAAACTCAAATGCAGAATCTTTCATTGACACTTGGGTGTTTGATGACTCCATTGCTAATCACAAGTCAAATGCTTGGATTTTTGCTGTGATAGATTTATTTTCAAGTCAAAATATTTGATGCATTTAACATCTACTTTAAATGTCCTTCCCATTTGAGAACGACAATGAAGAAACCCAGAAGGCACCATACAGTCCACAGGGGTGCAAAAGGTGCTCTAATTCTTGGGTCCAGAACTAAATGAATCCTACAAATGCTACAGTTCCCGAGAAAGAAAAAAAGGAAACCGGTATTACTTTCATCACCAAATGGAACAGCACAACCAATAATAACGGTTTTCAAACAGGTTTCCTGATAATTCCCCATCTGCAGTTAGTTGAAAAACAGATAATCTTGCTCCATATTGATGCCATTGTTGAGCCAGTTACTATGTCCAGCTGGTCAGTATTATTTAACAAACATAGGGCTTTCGCACCGAATAGTTCTAGGAACTAGCCACTAGGATAGTTCCCCAAGAACTAATTTCTCCACCGGGCCATGTTCCTGGTTGCATTTGCACCAGGAATAGGAACTCTGAAGCGGCCGACAGCAGCGTCTTTAAGTGCGACATTTACAAACGCTAAAAACGCATAATTTACGAGACTGAAAGAGCAAAAAGTGGGGCTAAGAGACAAAATCTCCTATGACAACTTTCAGTATTACATATCATCAAGGCGTAGAAAAGAACACAACCCTGCAGACAACAGCTAAATGCCGTTATTGCAATTTTCCATTTTCATGAAGTAAATATGTAAATATGTACACTGCATTTAAAAAAGGCCGGTGTTTGACATGCGTTTGACCAATCAACGTACACTCACGTCACTGATAGTTCCTATAGTGCTGGTTTAGACCCTACTCTGAAGTAGGAGCTAATTTAGTTCCCCCAAAAGGAGTTCCTAGAACTAAAATGGTTCCTAGTTCCTGCGGTGCGAACATCCGGGTACTTCAGCCAATAGTTCTAGGAACTATGAAAAGGTTCCTCTGGTGCGAAAGCCCCTATTTATTACTAAAAAAAAAGAAACAAATAAATAAAAGAAAAGAAAAGAAAGAAAATGTGAAAAGAAAGAAAGCTGATCAAATGTGATAATTTTACATTTACATTTTTGTGGTAACAGGACTCCCATGGGAACCCAGCAGACATGGGAACTAAAAATAACCCCAATGACGACATAATGACATTCTCTTGTAAAGTCAAATGTGTACGCTCAGCTGAGCAGACTCTGGGACACAAACTAATTTGAATACGTTATAGAAAACAAGATAAATGACGTGTCTTTTATGCAGAATGGTGCAGTGCAGTAAATCTGTCCGATGTGCGCTTCATGATGCAATCATCATACACACACACAAATGCACATTACCAATGAATACACACACACACACACATACATCTGTCAGTTCTACTCCATTTCCATTGGTTGTGGTGTGACATGCAGCTAATAATAGCACCTAACGGTCTGACCCAACAGCCCCTAGGGCTCCGGCGTTCGTCTTGAAGGGCACCGCGTGAGTCTCCTGCCCATTTTCATTGCTACGGCTCTTTTAAATAGAGCACAAATGTTATATAACGGTCCAGTGCATTCATGAATGAGAGTGGAGGAGGGGTGCTACATTCATACTGTAAGACTGCACCTCTCCTCAGCTGTCCTTCTGCTGAAATGAACGCGGAGAAGCTAAATGCTGCTCGCAGATCTTATTCATGCGAGTGGATCTGTGGGCATTAACGAACTGGACCCATAATCGGGATTCCTCAAGAGCGTTCACTTAAATGTGATCACCCTTTGAAAATGAAATGAGCTCTGCGGAGGATCCTTAAAATGAAATGAGGAACGGGGCTGTCAGAGACGTGTAGTACACTAGTGACTGTTGCTAGGCAAAAAGCAGAGAGTCCAGATCAGCAGGTTTCCACTCGAGAAATACTCGGAGGAATTTGTTTTATATAGGCTAACACTCGATCGTGAGAGTATTCCTGATTCTACGTTCAATTATGTTCCATTGGTTTTTACATAAAGCTGCAGCTGGAGTAACTGCTCTTTTTTGGGGGGGAGGGGGATTCTTGAAGAAAGCACGTCATGGCCAGATAACAGAGGAATGAGTTTTGTGGTGAGGAGCTCTTTAATGCAGTCTGACCTTGAATTAAATCCAAAGCATTTTTTTCTGTAGTGCTTTTCACAATACACACTGCTCCAAACAACAGAAAGAACATGACCTGGACAAATTTAAAGGGATAGTTTACCTAAAAATGAAAAATATCCCATGATTTACTCACCCTCAAGCCATCCTAGGTGTATATGACTATCTTCTTTCAGACGAACACAACCAGAGATATATTTAAAAAATATCCTTAGTACTCCAAGGTTTATAATGGTTGTGAATGGGGGGCCGCATTTTGAAGTAAAAAATAATGCATACATCCAAAAAAAAAAAGTAATCCATACGACTTCAGAGGCTTAATAAATGCCTTCTGAAGTGAAGCAATGCATTTTTGTAAGAAAAATATTCATATTTAAAACTTTATAACTTCAAATAACTAGCTTCCGGTGGACGACTGTACGCAAAATGCGCAAGTCGATTTGCGGCGGAAGAGTATCCTTTGACCTGATGCACAACGTAATGACGAACGCGGAGGCGCAAGAGGAAAGAGCAAAACAATTCACCGGTCACGGATTATAAGTCTAAAACGATCATTTTTAAAGAGAAATCTTGGAGGATTTCGACATAAGAGAAAATGAGCTTGAGTTTGTTGCACAGCCCTATTTGTTTGCTTACAATACTCCTACATCCTGCATCATACATCGCGTGACTGGTTAATTTGTGGCAAGTTGACTTGTGCATTCTGTGTACGGTCGTCCGCCGGAAGCTATCTGAATTTCTATGGATATTTTTCTAACATAAATGCATTGCTTTGCTTCAGAAGGCCTTTATTAACCCCCTGGTGTCATATGGATTACTTTTTTTTTTATGGATGGATGCATTATTTTTGGCTTCAAAACGCGGCCCCCCATTTACAACCATTGTAAACCTTGGAGGACTTAGGATATTTTTAAAAATATCTCCGATCGTGTTCGTCTGAAAGAAGATAGTCATATACAGCTAGGATGGCTTGAGGGTGAGTAAATCATGGGATAAACTATCACTTTACCCCAGATTCAATATATATAGTATACACAATATATATATATATATATATATATATGTATGTATATATATAGATCCCTCTGAGCCCCTTCATTTATGGGTCACACTTGGTACCTTTCATGGTCAAAAGTGACCAAAGCCTTAAAATGTAAATCTTTTTCTTTCTTTTTTTTCTCAGGAGAATCAATGTAATATATTTTGTTCAATATGTTTTATTATTATTATTATTTAGAACTTGGGGTGATTTTATGATACTAAGCAATATTTCTACAATTTTTATGAGCAATTTTTCCAATTTTTTTAAAATTACTTTTTAATAAATTTAATTTAAAATTTACATTTTAAAATATATATATATATATATATATTGTGTATATTGTGTGTATATATATATATATATATATATATGTGTGTGTATATATGTATAGCTGAATTAAATTCAGTATTTTCATGACAGTTAAACATATTTTCCTCACATTATCTTTAAGCAAAATAAAAATGCTTATATATAATAATAATAATAATAATAATACTATTTAAACTGTATAAATCATTGTAGTTTTCAATGGTATCCACTGTATAAAGCTCCTAGATCATGGATCATTTTCCACAGCTCATGTTGTCTGGAGATTTATGTCTACTGAAGTTTCTTGGAAAGATATTTTTGAAGTGTTTCATCAGCAGTACAATCCAAAAACACATTAAATAACAGTAAAGCCACTGAAGAGATGTATGTCTCTCCCTCACAGCCTCACTTTCATTGATTCCATTATAAATCAAAGATGCCGCTATTGTGAATATTTCTTTTTTATCTGAAGATTTAATTTTTTTTCTCTATATAATTTAATTGACCATACATAAAAACACGGTAAGTCTATCCCTCACAACCTCGCTTTCATACCTGTCATGGCGCTGCTCTGAATAAGGTCTATAGATTTTAATGTCACATAACTGCTCTTATACTCATTGAAACTGAATTAAAATTTCTTGTTACTTAAAGTTGTTGACTTCTAATGTTAAACTGTAACATCCCCCAACATTATTTAATGTACACTTTAAAGATGAAGAGTGAGATATAACCATGAAAAAAGAGGAAGTACTGATGAACAAAACATTTTACGCCGTATATGAGTGTGAGGTTTGTTGTTAGTGCTGTAGTGGTGTGTAAACCTGTTTTCCCTCCTCCTCTCCTCACTCTTTTACTAACTCCTGGTTGCCATGGAGAATTGTGTTGATCTCTCGTACTGAGAGCAATTGCGCTGTCTGCTGAGGACTGGATGATATTCGCAGAGCTACAGTCTTCATATTGTACATCTCAATGATGCTTTGACCAAACAGATTTCTACACGAAAAGGCATCTAAATGTAATCGAATACAGAAAAACACTAACATGATCAACCATCACAATCTCTCAGGTGTATTATTTGCAGTCTGATTTAAGTATTAAGTATCAATTTGTATGTAACTATGAGCAAAATAAGTAGATCATGCTGCTAGCAAAGCCAAGGTCACAGGTTTGAAAATGGAAGTTCAGTTGTTTTTACTTCATCCAACCTTTAAATGTACCTTTGTTGGTGAATGCAAATGACATCAGATTGCTTAAATCATATTAAATAATAATTTTGATTGAATCATTTTTTAATTTAGATGTTACCACATGTAGCACATTTTAGGCTTCAAATACAGTCTGCTCAGTGCAAAAAAAAAAAAAAAAAAGATCCAAAAAAACATTTTTACTCTAAATAAAATACCAAAAGTATAGCATTCTGGTTCAAGGTTGCATGCAAATTGGTATTTATTAGTAGATACTTGTTAATCTGCTTTTATGGTAATTTGTGAACAAAAAGACACACTAATGATAGAAACAAATACCATTTAAACAGGAATTTCTCCTTCAGCTGTAGTGTGTCCCATCAGATGTGTGGAAAAGGACATTTGGCAACATGCTGGAGTCTGTCTGCATTGCGCATTACACATCCACTCACTCACTCACCCACTCACTCTCGCTCTCTCACCCTCCCTCCCTCCCTCTCTCTCTCTCTCTCTCTCTCTCTCTCTGTTTGTGTCTCCACTGTTCTGCTGCACGGGTTTGAGGAGCACTGCAAGTTTGCTGTTGTCTGACGGCAGTAGGATGTGTATTGTGGATGTATAATATTCTTGCTGTATTAATGTGAGGCTGTAATGTGAGATCTATTTTTAATAACACATAGGAGGTTTTGCGCAGATCTTTCCTGCACTGTTCCTCAATCTGACTGCCCACGTAAGTACAAAGACAGTCATTTTATAACATCCAATTGCCATCATTTAGTATCACTCTCATTATCTGCATTATACATGCATAATGTTCATATTGGCAAATAGTGTCCTGATATTTGCTGGGAGCTAGTAAAAAATAAATATATTATTAATTATAATATTTAGTACCTAAGAGCCATATTGCATGTTTTGAGCATATATATATATATATATATATATATATATATATATATATACATACGTTGAAACAGCAGAACCTCAATCAGTGACATTTATGTTTTAACAGATACTAAGAGCGTATGTTCACTAGACAAATCTGTCTCACATGTTCTGACTGTTCTGTAGGGATAAACTTGCTTTCAGGACACTTGGAATTCTATTTGACAAACAAGTCCATTTTAAATTCATTTCACCCATTCAGATCTTATTTGATCCTTAGAATCGTATTAGATATCATTGTGCAGTCTTACCAGAACGATACGTGCATTGTACTGGAATATCTTGCTAGCGGACTGAAGAAATTCACAGACATATTTATTTTTTTTTATCTTATACTGGCAAATCGTGATGGTCCTGTTGGGAACTTTGTGTTCTGAAAGACCCTTGGTTTTATGTTTGAATTCCAAAAGGAATATGATTCAAAATATACATTAGGGATCCTTCAAGATTGGTTCCAGTAAAAAATTTCTTATCGCATCCCTGTAAATTTTCTATCTAGGTATAGGACGTATGTCTATTCTGTCATGGTATCTGAGGTATCTCATTACTCCCCTTAATTTTCTGGCTGACTAGGTGAAGACATGAAGTAGGTGCAGTGGTCCATGGGACATGGAGATGGTCGACATTTGGTGGAACATGATGCTGGATGTCCTGTTGGGTCACTGACTATTCAAACTGCAGGGCGTTGGATGCGTACTCAACCCACCTGAACATCCACTGCCATCCAGTACTGCGAGTTTGATCTCCAGGATGACTGTGGTGGTTGCTGGAGATAATATAGACGAGACGTCCTCCACTCTGCAGGGGCAACCGCAGGACTCGCAGTATTCCCCTGAGTGCTGCGAGCGGGTGGTCATCAACATCTCAGGGCTGCGCTTTGAGACACAACTCAAGACGCTTGCCCAGTTCCCCGACACCCTACTTGGCAACCCCAAAAAAAGGATGCGCTACTTTGACCCTTTAAGGAACGAGTACTTCTTTGACAGAAACCGTCCCAGCTTTGATGCAATCCTCTACTACTATCAGTCAGGGGGAAGGTTAAGAAGACCCGTCAATGTACCCTTGGATATGTTCTCGGAGGAAATTAAGTTTTATGAGCTTGGAGAAGAAGCCATGGAAAAATTCCGAGAGGATGAGGGCTTTATTCGTGAGGAAGAGCGCCCCCTGCCGGAGAATGAGTTTCAGAGACAGATTTGGCTGCTTTTTGAGCATCCCGAGAGCTCAGGCCCTGCCAGAGGGATCGCGATTGTCTCCGTCATGGTTATTCTCATTTCTATCGTCATATTTTGTTTGGAGACTTTACCAGAGTTGAAAGAGGATCCACATGGACGGCTCCAGGTGATAGGCAACAGCACGTTCTACTACAAACCAAATATTCTTACCGACCCCTTCTTTGTTGTGGAGACACTCTGCATCATCTGGTTTTCTTTTGAGTTGATTGTCCGTTTTTTCGCTTGCCCAAGTAAACCTGCCTTCTTCAAAAACATGATGAACACGATTGACATAGTCTCCATTATTCCATATTTCATAACGCTCGGAACGGAGATGGCAGAGGACCCCGAGGGTGGAAAGGAGGTGAAGGGTGGAGGAGAGCAGGCCACGTCTCTTGCCATTCTCAGGGTTATCCGCTTGGTTCGGGTGTTTCGGATATTTAAGCTGTCCAGACACTCCAAGGGGCTTCAGATCTTGGGCCAGACTTTGAAAGCCAGCATGCGAGAGCTAGGACTTCTCATCTTTTTTCTTTTCATCGGCGTCATCTTGTTTTCCAGCGCGGTGTATTTTGCCGAGGCCGAAGAGAAGGATTCCTTCTTCACAAGTATCCCAGACGCCTTCTGGTGGGCGGTGGTTTCGATGACAACCGTGGGGTATGGAGACATGTACCCTGTTACGATTGGGGGCAAGATAGTAGGCTCTCTATGTGCCATTGCTGGAGTGCTAACGATCGCGCTTCCAGTGCCTGTGATTGTGTCCAACTTTAACTATTTCTATCACAGAGAAACTGAAGGTGATGAACAGGCACAGCTCCTCACAGTGAGCAATCCGAACATCGCGTCCGACTCCAACTCCAGTCGTCGCAGCTCGTCAGTCGTCAGCAAGTCAGAATACATGGAGATTGACGATGACCTCAATAACAGCATTGATAATTTTCGAGAGGCGAACCTGCGAACTGGGAACTGCACAGTTGCGAATCAGAACTGTGTAAATAAAGGGAAGCGTCTCACAGATGTATAGATTTCCAGTGTCATTCTAGGCCATTACAAGACTGTACATAGTGTAGTCTATTCATATATCAGAATGCTTAAACTGAACCTCTGATAATGTGTTATTTCATTGCATATGTTTGATCTTAAGTCCATAAGAGTAGCTTTGAGTCTGTTTGAAGATTGGTAGTCTAAAATATGCCTATGGACACCAAATTTTAAACAAGTAAAAGACAGAATAACTATTCATCGGATGGTTAGAGTACTTGGATATATAAATGACTTTATATTTTACGATGCACCTTATCCCCAAATATTATTAGTTATTCAATGACAAAAACAATTACTTTTTTGTACCATATGTTCATCATGTATTTATTTTACTTGTTTATTTGCTCATTAAGGCTACTTTAATCCATTTACAAACTGAATGTTGATTAATTATGCAGATCATGGCATGTTTTTTGAAACGTTGAGGTCTGTTTGATATGGTACTATGTATCTTGCTTTAATTAATACATGAACTTCATCACATATAGCCAAGTCGACAGTACGACTCTCTTAAATTACAACCACTGCCCATTAAAAGCACAACTTCCTTAAACACCTTTAAAAACAAACTATTTAAAATCTGTTCCAGGCAGTATTACATTTTTAAAAGTATGACTTCATTTGTTAAAGCTTTTTAAATGTACATATTCAATGCTATACTTAATCATTCAATATATTTATCTATATTAAATAATTGTAGTTATTATATTGAATATAATATTTAATACATTATGATTGCATATTTAATAATTATTATTTAAATAAATAATTTAATAGTGCCTTCAGTCATATAGAGTGTCTCTACATGCAATAGTTACTGTAAAACATTTGCAAATCTTAAGCATACATGATGTGTCGAGGGATATTCCAGAGCTGCTGGGATTGAATTTCAGGACATGGTCCCTCAACATCCTTGTACATAAAATAGAATTAGCTACATCTCGTTGGATCAGGCATTGCTTTTCAAAGAAGTATGAAACATGTTGTGTTTTTCATCTTCATGTATTCTTTTGTAATGGCTGTGTTTTGCTCATTGGTTTCTTTGGATCTACCTCAGTGTGGCCATGCATAGTAAGCTTGTGAATGCACAACTTCATATCCAGTCAAATGATCCTGTCCTGTGGGTTTAGAGAGTTGAGTATGCAATAGAAGTGAAACACTTCAATTTAAAATAAGACTCCATAAAACTATAACTACAAACAAAGTTTAGAAATAGTGCACAGTTGTTGTTAATAGAAATTAGACGATTCCGAGTGATGCTAAGCACAAGCGCTAATAGTGCTGTATAATACGCACAGGTCTGCATCAGGGACTGTAATTGGTAGAAACTGCCAATATCTGTATCAATGTGAGTTGCAGTCTAAAAAGAATATCTTTAATTTGAGTGTACATGTTGTCTTTTAAAATCTAATGCACTTTAATGAGAATTTATGTATTTATATGGTTTCGTAACGAGAATGACATAAAAGTACGAAAGGTAAAATAAAGAATCTAAAGACGATGTGTTGATTTGTCCACGTTAAGGATGTGTGTTAGGCATCTTAACCAGCATAGGTGTTTTACAACCCTTTAATTCGTTCTTTGGGGCATTTATTATAGTCACTTAAATACGAAACATCACAACTGTGATGCTTTGCCAGCAAGTTAAATAGCTGAGATGAAAGCTATATTTTTTACAAAGACGATGTGTTTATACAAGTCTGTATAAAAGAAATACATGCCAGAGTGGGGTTTATTTACTGTGAATATAGATGTCTGCAGTTTGAGAAACACTCACTTTTATATGAAACGTTAAAGAATAAAATATAATACAAAACAGTGGACCAAAAAGAGTTTTTCATGTAATTTATGTAGATTATGAATATGGAAACAAAAATGGCAATGATTGAAAGTTTTCAATACATTATATTACAGTAAGTCAAAGTCTAATTTACCATATGTGATACAGAATGAATCAAAAATAGGAACAAGATAACCAGGGTTCTCAATCTTTATCATGTGTATTTACATAATCATCCAGGCTTTCAACTTGTTTTGATATCTTTTATAGATTGAAGGGTTTGATATCCCTGCTGAAAAATAGAGCATAAACCAGCATGATTTCATTGGCTGGTTTATGATGGTTAGAGTTGGTCTAGCTGGTGCAACCCAGACAGCAACATAGTGTGGCCCAGATCCGGCCCACATCTGGTACACGTAGATTATACATGACCAGATGTGGGCCGGATCTGGGCCGAAACTATGTTGCTATCAGCTGCAGAACCACACAAAACAGCAGCCTGAGGACATCAGCATCAGACCAGAAGTTAGGGTGGTGCTGACGATCGTGTATCCCGCCCCAACCACGAACCCTACCCTTCAGTATAACTATAAGCTCTACCTTAATGAATGCAAACCCCACCCAACCGCTAAACCTACTCTTGGCCTGGCGCTGCTGTTTACAGACTGGTTATTATTGTAAAACATTTTATTATGCTGGTGACCAATGAGACTTTCTATTTTTCAGCAGAAATAAATGAGTGAATTCAAAAGCATTTCTGCATTAAATGGCTTCTTTTTAAAAACAGGGCCTGGTTTCCATGTTGGGCTTGTCCTATGAGTGTTATGCCATAAATGAAACTAAAGCACTTTGATATTATGCATGCAGGCAGCTCTGGGCTTACATTGCTCTGACATGAATCATGCAAATGCTGGGAAAAGCTTTTTCTTTCTGTCTTTTTTATTATTATAAAATAATCAAATCATTTCATTGTTTTTTGGTGGTTGGCATACTTTGACTATTTATGTGCTGATAAGGTGTATTCTATAACATGACACTATGACCATTTTAAGTCACTTTTTTTTTCTTTTCTTTTTTTTTTACAGTTTTTAAAGAATGTTTTTCTAAATTCATTTAAACTCAAACTTTAGGATAAATGAGAAGCTTCAATGATTCACTTTGATAAATAAAAATAATTAAAATCCTCATCATGCCTCAACAAGGACTTGTTATTTCTGTTCCATTTCAAAAGTTTAAAGTCAGCATGAAATGGATGTTGCGATAGTCTATTGTGATGTATATCTGAGGCCCCGTTTACACTAGTATGTTTTGCGCCGGCATTTTCGAACCTCGAAAATGGAGACTTTCAAAAACGCTGCAGACCCCGTTTTAGTTTGAAAACGCCGGGGTTGCATTTCAGTATAAACAGACCAAAACAGAGACTTTTGAAAATGATGGCGTGGCTGCATACGTTAGCGTGTAAACAATAACATGGAGACTGAACTGCAATCTTTGCTGGCTTTGTTGTCATTTTTAGCAGTCATTGTGCAGTTAAACTCTGCATTTTTTTTAAGACTTGCGTGAGCAAAATGCAGCTGTTTACACTTGTACGCCCATGCCCAGTGTGCACGAACTTTCATGCAACATGCCTTTTTTCAGCCGTGTAGTGTAGACGGAGATTGTTTCTGAAACGCTGTAGAAATGCCAGCATAGATGAGGACCGTTTTCTTTTTAAAACGGCGCACGAAAACTCACTAGTGTAAACGGGGCCTGAGTGAAAAGGATTCTAGAATTAGAAAAATGCAGGGCGGGATTTAGGGTCGCAATGCGCCGATAGACAATGATCTCTTGTATTGACGATATCGCCAGAGATATCGTCAAAAGCATATTGGCCATATCAAGATATGGCATTTCCAATTAATGTATTAAATTATTGTTGTTGTTGTTGTTATTATTATTCGTATTAAGCTACTTTTATTATTAAATTAATATTACAATGAATTCACCCCGCAATAATTTCAAAGCACAACACTGCCTAACCGACGCCCTGCGAGGATTATAAAATATGTTAGATTAGCTTACTCCTCATTTCAAAAACAACTTGTTTAACATGAAATACTTTTTTTCACTAGGCTACATATGCGTCACAGGAGAAATATTAAGAAAATAAATTAAGAGGTATATACCTACCGTTATCAAATGAAGTAGATTCAGATCTCATCGTCTCTGAAAGAATATGCACCCTTAATGCACCGTTATTATCACATTTCCCGTGAGAATAAAGTAAATTATTAAAAAATTTCTAATAGTTTGTGCTACGCCACTGTCCACATACATAAATACGTACATACATCCCTAAATCATGAAAGAAACTTTTATTAAGGAATCATTTCACTGCTGAAAAGATTTTTAAAAAATTAGTAATTAGACAGACATACAAGTTATTGGTTCATATAATGGAATTCAAATATTAATCATGAGGGAATGAGTTGTATATTTGTTGTTTACAAAATCATTTATACAGGAATGCCACAACCCAAAGAAGAACAAGGCCAGAAAAGGAACTTCCCATGAATTTCCCATGCTGTCTCAGGGATTTTTGGAGTTCCATCCAGAAAGGTATCTTGAAGTCTTCTGCCTTCTTAGATTATTTGATGATACGTGCTCAATGAACTCAGTTACACAGATTACTTATGAATGGCTTATGCTGTATTTTCAAAAATGTATGATTTTCTTGATTGTTTGATCTAGATCTTCACAATTCTGACGTAACAGATAGCTCTTAAACTTGGCATCTCAACAATGGCATAAAAACATCCAATCTAATCTATGCATAATTGCCCACTGGTAAACATTTCTTTTTGAAAATGCTGTGCTAAAGTGCTTTGAAGAATGGTGAAATATTAGTTGGCGAACAAGTGAGATTTGGAACAAAAATGTGAAAAAATGCCCTAATTTTGAAGTAGATATTGGATGAACTCATCTATTCGTGTTTCTACATCACAATACAGGTATTACACCTTACACTTTTCAACAAATATTGATTGATTGATTGATTGATTGATTGATTGATTGACTGATTGTCCACAAAAATACTGTAAGCCCTGTCTTCACCTTACTGCAATCATACATTTGCCATTATCATACCATAATATAGTTATTCATTACATCAGAGCATCATATGAAAAGGGCAACAGTTATTATTATTTTTTACTACCGATAGTGTATCCAAAAGCGATCTGGTGTGCATTTTCCATTGAGGTATGTATGCATGTACATGGCTTAAGAAGCAGGACAGTTTGGCAGAGCCTTGAGCTCAGTGTATGTGAGGTTGGCGTGGGAGGAGAAAAGCAGGGAAAATATACAGACCTGAAGAGAGGGGGTGAGGGAAAGAGAGAATAAAAATGAGAGCGAAAAAAAGAAGGAGAGGTAGGCAGAAAAGAGGAGAGGGAGTGAAGAGCTAGTGATTCAGCCACAGAACGATGAAACTGGGGCCTGCACGCCTACAGGGGAAACCGAGCGACCGGAGATGCACAACCTAACGTGAATGCAGTGACTAAAAGCCGCCATGCTCATTACCACAGGCATTCTGAGAGTTATTGTAGACTGGACTAAAAATACAACATCTTTTATGCCGACATATGTTCGCACATGGGGAAGCACAGCAGGAGGAGAGCACATTCACGGATGTCTTTACTTGTGAAATCACAGGGTTACAGAAAGCGCCGCAATGACCTTGGTGACGTGATGTGTCCATATAGCAGCATTTTACACTTTTATTTAAAATCTTTCCACAAACCTTCTTCCCACACATTCCCAGGCACCCGTCCCCTGGATCAGCCTCTCTTTTGCTTCGCTGCCCTTCCCTCTGGCAGCCCACTCGTAAGGCCTGTTGCGTAACACCACCAGCCTGTTCAATTATTGAGAGCTCTTCCATTTCTCCATTGTTCGGGTGGAAATCAGTGAGCTGATCTTTGTGAAACCAAACCCTTGTGAATGGGCTTTGTCCCCCATGTTTTCCCCTGGCCTAATCTAACCTGCCAACAACTGCTGGATTGATTGATTGATCGATCCAATGGGCTGGCTTTGATTCAAGCAGCGGAACTCTACTCATCTCAAACTACAGTATCCAAATATTGTTATCAGAGCTCATCTGGGCCAGACAATGAATATGTTAGTTCATAACCTTGTGAGATAAAACATTACATTAAACACTGAAATTTGTGTTTGTACACATGGTTCCAATCACAACTTTTAAGCGCAGATAAAATCCACAGACAATTATAATGTCCACCAAAAAGACCTCTACACAGAGGGAAACTGCTGATAGAGTCTAGCTGGACCAGCGTCATGCTCTTCTCAAGCAAAACTGAGCTGGTGTAGATGGTCCATCAGCACTCCTACCTGCAAACCAGCATCCCATGTTGGTCCCAGCATGCAAAACATACCTGGTGACCAGCAATGCTGGATTTTTCTGCAGGGTAGTCTTCAAAAACTCCTCTGGTTTCATTTTCCATGGTCCACGCTCGTGTTATCACACTGGATCTGCTGAGGAACAAGCTGTGAGTTCTAGCACACTTATTCTGATGTCACCTGAAGAAGAGCGGAGATCTGGAGAGTTCCACACTGTTGGCAGTTCTGCCATTTCTGACATCAACAATGGTTTGTGAGAATGATTGCTGTACATCAGGAGTGCCCAATCCTGTTCCTGGAGATCTACCTACCTGCAGAGTTCAGATCCAACCCTGATCCAACTCACCCGTCTGTAATTATCAAGCGCTCCTGAAGATCTTAATTAGCTGGTTGAATTGTTTTTAAACAGGTTTGGAGCTGAAATTTGCAGGAAGGTAGATCTCCAGGAACAGGATTGGGCACCCCTGCTGTACATAGACCAGTTGGATGGGCTCAGAATGACTTCTCATGCACATTTATTCCATCCAATTTCTTTCCACCACAGAGTAAAAAGTGTTTTGTAATTGCGATTTTATATCTCACATTTGTAGTTAAACTTCTTGTAATTGCTGTTTTTCATAATCAGAATTGTATCTCGTAATTGTGAACTCATTTCAGTGAATTGCGCTAAATGATACTTAATTTATCATAAACACTAATTTATGTTTTTTAGTTATGACTATTTCTTTTTCTTGTAAATGTGACTTCATATCTCATATTTGTGACTATTTCTAGTAACTGAGATTTTTGGGGAAAGATTTTCAGTTTTATTTTTCGGAATTGCAATTTTATTTCACAACTTTGTTTTGTAGTTATAACTGTTTCTTGTAATCACAATTATATATCACAATTGCGACTTTAATTTACATAATTGCAATTTTATTTCTTGTAATTCTGACTTTAGTTCTCGCAACTGCAATTTCACATCTCACATCTCACAATCTCAAATGTATTTTTAGTAAATGTGAATTTATATCTCACACTGTGACTTTGTTACATGTTTTTGGTTAGTTTGGACTTTTATGTTGTACTTGTACTTTCAGTTTCCTGTGATAGTTTGTAGTCCTTTTGTGTCATTGGAGATTTACAAACGAAGACATGAGGAAGGAAAAAAGGTGAGTTCGACTTAATGCGACAGCATGTACGGAAGTTAACACTTTTTGCACCGGGAGCAAAAATATTGGACAAAATAAATAAAGAAACAGCTTTGTGTAATATATAAAGGCCCGATTTCACAGACAGGGCTTAGATTAAGCCAGGATAAGGCCTCAGTTCAATTAAGACATTTAAGTAACTTTTATAAACGTAACCTAGAAAAAAACATCACTGGTGTGCATCTTGAGACAAAACAATGGCTCTGATATATTTTAAGATATTTCAGTACAAGTTGCTTTCAGTTAAAACAGCTCAAACATGCATTTTAGTCCTATGAAACCGGGGGAAAGAGTTTAAGAGATTACAAGACTTTTTTTTTTTTTTTTTTACATTCGCTAGCTATGCCATGTGAAGATGTGTGAAGCTGGTGTCCTGTTTCCACTTGGATTCATCAGATAATAAAATATTCATATTCTTTCAGAGAGCAATTGAACTGTCCTACAAGGCTCAAAGCCTTCAGTATTCTGACCTTTTGACCTCTTCCGAGCACTCAAATGTCCATGAAAATTATATTTGGGAGAAGATAAGATATACACACGATAGGAACATTTCAAGTCTACAAGCATTTCTCCATTCGGATGCTGTATTTTAGTCTTTGGTAGTATCAGACAGATGGTCATGCTTGTTATATAGGTGTGACAGACTTTTTTCCCAGGAATCGGTCCATAGATAATCTCACAATAAATGTGAATAAGACTAACAAAAAATACATGACTTTTAAAATAGTAATAGATTGCTTAATTTAACGTGTATGGTTGTTGTGGTCTTGCTATAATTCACACAGCATAAACTTTTTTTTTTTTTTTTTTTTTTTTATATCGTAGCACTATTTGTAGATTCATTGTACAGTGTTGTGAGCTAGTTCCATTAGTTGTTTAATTAAGAATGGTCCAAAGCACTCAAATCTTTAAAAGAAAGCCTTTATTTCATCATGGCTAAATGTTGTTTGATTTGAGTTTTTGCTTTGTTGATCAAATGACTGTAAATGGATCTAGCGGGGATTCAGTTTATCCTTCTCCGCCAGGTTCCTTTGAGATCCACACCTGTGAGTTTTTGGACTTAGCATTTTAAACCCACTTTCCAAACAATTCACACTTAATGTTTTATCGTACTGGACTCAACAATGAGCCATTCAGAAGTCAGCTTTTCTGTGTTGGTTCTCAAGGGACTCCACCGTGGTGGTCTCCAACTCCGCCGGCTCCACCTTGGTAGTCTGTTGCATATTCCCTGTGTTGTATTTGGACTTTTATATTGCTTCCTGTCCCGGGTGCCATGTATGTAATTCTTTGTAGTTTTCTTGTTGATTATTCTTCATTGTTCCCAGGTGTGACTTGTTAGCTTATGAGCTCCCTGTGTATATACCTTGTGCAAACTGCGTCATTGAATCTGACCTTTATATCAATAACTGACTGCATATGGATGATAGCAGCATCCATTACAGTCTAGTCTTGATCACAGTTTAAAAAAGCTTAGGCCTTTTCTCTCTCAAACCTATACTTTCATTACATGTTCAAATGGCTTCCACTGTCTTTAATTGAAACCTATCTTTAATCTTTTTGATCAGTGGCATGCGGCCCACGTACTCGCGCACGCACACAGAGGTCAAACTTGTGCGTGACCTGCTGGAAGTGAAACTGAGCTGTTTGTTGAAGGCAGGTAGAGGAGATGAGGCTAATTACTGATGTAACTTTAGCCTGGTGGGAAGGCCAGATGAAAGTGTTTAGATAGAGGCCAACAACACAAATGACCTTACATGAGCCAGTGCTCACAAAGGAAGCTGTACACATGAGACTTTATACTGTAGGTATGCTTTGGGGTAACTTTAACCCTCAAGCTGGCTCATCAGCCTAGTTAGCTTGTTTAAAACATGCTACAAAACGTCATCATATACATCTATTTTTTATTTGAGCAGTCACTTTCTTCAGTGCAGTGGTTCTGTATTTTCAGCATCTCTGGGTTGAATTATTCTTACACATAAATTAATGACTAACTAGCAACATTTGACACAGTAGATCCTTTTACAAAGACTTGATCATGTAGCTGGGTTTCAGGAACCTGTGCTGAAGTGTATTAGGGAAATGTTTCTCAGCTCATGCTCAAATCTCTTATGGTATTCCACAGGGTTCCATTTTGGGTCCTCTCCTTTTTGCTTTATATATGCTTCCTCTATGTCATATTATTCATAAACACAACTTATCATATAATTTCTATTCAGAAGACACTCAGCTTTATGTTCTGTGTCTAATCTGTTTGAATGTCTTCATGACATAAAATGGTGGATGAAAATGAATTTTTTTACAGCTAAATACAGTGCATCCAGAAAGTATTCACAGCGCTTTACTTTTTCCACATTTTATGTTGAATTCATTATTTTCCTCAAAATTCTACAAACAATACCCCATAATGACAGCGTGAATGAAGTCTTTGCAAATTTATAAAAATAAATAAATAAATAAATAAATCACATGTACATAAGTATTCACAGCCTTTGCTCAATACTTTGTTGAAGCACCTTTGGCACTAATTACAGCCTCAAGTCTTTTTTTGAGTATAATGCTATAAGCTTGGCACACCTATTTTTGGGGGAGCGTCGGTGCACAGCCATTTTCAGACCTCTCCAGAGATGTTCAATCTGGTTCAAGTCTTGGCTCTGGCTGGGCCACTCAAGGACACTCACAGAGTTGTCCCGTAGCCACTCCTTTGTTATCTTGGCTGTGTGTATAGGGTCGTTGTCCTGTTGGAAGATAAACCTTCGCCCCAGTCTGAGGTCCAGAGGTCTCTGGAGCAGGTTTTCATCAAGGATGTCTCTGTACATTACTGCATTCATCTTTTCCTCGATCCTGACTAGTCTCCCAGTTCCTGCCTCTGAAAAACATCTGCACAGTATGATGCTGCCACCACCATGCTTCACTGTAGAGATGGTATTGGCCAGGTGATATGGGGTGCCTGGTTTCCTCCAGACATGACGCTTGCTATTCAGGCCAAAGAGTTCAATCTTTGTTTCATCAGACCAGAGAATTTTGTTTCTCATTGTCTGAGAGTCCTACAGGTGCTTTTTGGCAAACTCCAGGCAGGCTGTCATGTGCATTTTACTGAGGAGTGGCTTTCATCTGGCCACTCTACCATACAGACCTGATTGGTGGAGTGCTGCAGAGACGGTTGTTCTTCTAGAAGGTTCTCCTCTCTCCACAGAGAAATGCTGGAGCTCTGTCAGAGTGACCATCGGGTTCTTGGTCACCTCCCCGACTAAGGCCATTCTCCCCCGATCACTCAGTTTGGCCAGTGCTGGTGGTTCCAAAACTTCTTCCATTTACGGATGATGGAGGCCACTGTGCACATTGGGACCTTCAATGCTGCAGAAATGTTTCTGTACCCTTCCCTAGATCTGTGCCTCGATACAATCCTGTCTCAGAGGTCTACAGACAATTCCTTGGACTTCATGGCTTGGCTTGTGCTCTGACATGCACTGTTAACTGTGGGACCTTATATAGACAGGTGTGTGCCTTTCCCAATCATTTCCAATCTGAATTTACCACAAGTGGACTCCAATTAAGTTGTAGAAACATCTCGAGGATGATCAGTGGAAACAAGATGCACCTGAGCTCAATTTTGAGTGTCATGGCAAAGGCTGTGAATACTCGTTTTTTATTTTTAATAAATTTGCAAAGATTTCAAACCAACTTCTTTCACGTTGTCATTATGGGGTATTGTTTGTAGAATTTTGAGGAAAATAATGAATTTAATCCATTTTGGAATAAGGCTGTAACATAACAAAATGTGAAAAGAGTGAAGTGCTGTGAATACTTTCCGGATGCGCTGTAGCAATATAACTGAAGTAATCGCCTTTGGCCCATCAATTCTGACCACTGGCATTGTCAATCAGCTTAGTCCCCTCTCTTCTAATGTGCATGACGGTGTCAAAAACCTTGGTGTTATTTTTAGTTAGTTTTGATAAGCTCACTATCTATCTATCTATTTACACACATATTAAAATTTAAGATCAATATTAGAGATATTTTTAGTTCAAGTTTTATATTGTTAAATATTTAAAAATGATATTTTTCAGATATATATAACATAAATGCAAATAATAAATAAATAAAGGAAATAATAAAGGAAATAAAGTAAATGTATTCAACATATTGATTTGAACATTTATATTATTGTTAGCAATTTTTGTTATTTTTTTGTATTATTTATATATATTAGGGCGGTCAAGTGATAAACCTTTTAATCTAATTAATCACAAATTAATCGCACATCAAATTTAGCTGACAGTCATTATTGTACTCAACGAGAAAAGCGTCAAATTTAAAGACATTACAAAAAGTAGCTTTAGAAAGAATATTTCATAAGCCGCATCAGAATTGTTATTTAGATACATGTATATTTACAGACCAAAACAGTTTGGTTACCAGCATTCTTCAAAATATCTTCTTTTATGTTCCACAAAAGAAAGACATACATGTTATACAGATTTAAAACGGCATGAGGGTGAGTAAATATAGCCTAAATAAACAGAATTTTCTGGGCAAACTATCCCAAAAATATTAAATTATCTATATCAATGAAATTATAAATTTAAAAAAAGAAACTAAAACTGCCAGTAGGTTATGGTAAATGTCTAAATGAATAAGTCATTGAGTCATTCATTCATTCGATCGATTCACACTGCTGATTCATTCAGGAATTAAGTAAATGGCCTCGTCCCAAATGGCGGCCTAAATACACGCAGCCTTCCTACGAGTCCGCACTTTCGTGACGTAATGCTGCTTTGACTGTCAGGAAGAAGTCTGCTGGGGAGCTCACTTCAGTGTGGGCTTGGCAAAAGTGCGTGTCGAGGGTGTATATCGACCACAAAGGGGGCTGCACACACTAACGTTAGTGCACAAGACCGAAGGCGTTTCTCAATATGTGTTCTTGTCTGTACTTGTGTTCTTGTAAAACGTCATCAGTCGCTGCCTAAGTACTGTCCCAATTCAAAGTTCACATCTAGCCAAGTACAGTTAAAACCTCCAGTTGTGTTCTTGATCCGCCCCATTTATCGAGGATGCATCGAAAAGCTAACCAGCAAGCGTCAATAGTAAAGGAGAATGTACTGGTTTAAAGTTCAAAATAACTGAAGTATATAGTTAATTAATAATTAAATGATAAAGATAGCACCTATATCAGACGTTTTCAGAGTTGTGAGATCCAGGCGATCACAGAGCGCTCAGCGCTCATGTACCCAGCCGAGAACGGCCATATCTCGGCTAGTCCTTCTGACAATTGCCGCTGGCTCTGATGTCTCTGTAGTGGTTAAACATGAAAAATCGTTGGTCTCATGAATATATCATTTGAATCTCATGAATCTTTTTTCACCGCAATGGTGTAATTCTGACATATACCAGAAGCTAACTGGCTCATGCTAACCAATCAAACCTTGACCCCTTGCTTTCATTCTGAAAATTTGTACACTGTGTACAATATACAATTTATACTATAAACTGCATAAAAAGTTAAACAGTTGCACGTTACAAACAGTTAAACAACACTCTCAAACTGCATGGGCAACAATGATTACAAAAAGTGCTAAAACTATAGCTAGCAGCTCTGCATTCCTTTGCTTGAGACCTGACCTATATTGAAAGCACATTACATAATGAGTGAGTGTAGATGGATAGAGCTAAAACTGTGTTTGCCCTCAAGTGCCTACAGATGCTTCTCACACACATTGACAGAGGAAGATTCCATGTTATGGTGATTCAATACAGTACATCAACAGTACATGGAAGGACGGTATAGAGGGTCTTTAATATAAATACACAAATTACAAATAAAGCGCTTATAAACAAGTAGTTTAGTTGTAGGATGCCTCTTTCCTGTTATATTGCTTTAAAGCAGGGGTGGGGAATGTTGATCCTGGAGGGCCATTGTCCTGCAGAGTTTAGCTCCAACCCTGAAAAAAAGACCAAAAAAAACACTCACCTGCCTGTAGCTTTAGTAATCCTGAAGACCTTGATTGGCTTCAGGTGTGTTTAATTAGGGTTGGAGCTAAACTCTGCAGGACAATGGCCCTCCAGGATCAACGTTCCCCACTCCTGTTTTAAAGGGATAGTTCACCCAAAAATTTTAAATACTGTTCTTTGTTACTCATTCTCATATCATTCTAAACCCAACTTTTGAGTTCTGAAGAATCTTCTTGCAGTTATTTTCAATACAAAGATAGTTAATTTGACCACTTTAGAGCTGTCAAAAAACAAAAAAAACAACAAAAAGCATCTAAAATACAGTTCTGTGTTTGAAACATAGACTGTAAAAAAAAGATGGACAACGCACCTTCACTCTCTCCCATTGTAGTAAGTGAAGCCGCCAGTGTGCCATTATGCCGCTGACATCGTAACAAAGCACTTTTTGCCAGAGGAGAACTGGCCCCCCGACTAAGCCTGGTTTCTCCCAAGGTTTTTTCTCCATTTTAACACCTGTTTGCCACCTGACGTCACCTGTTGGAGTTTGGGTTCCTTGCCGCTGTCGCCTTTGGCTTGCTTAGTTGGGGACACTTGACAATTGATATTTGATATTCAACAGTGCTTTGATCTGCCTGCATTGACACTATTCCTTAAGAGCTGCTGTGCAGCCAAAATAATGTACCAGTTATCACTGTAAAGCTGCTTTGACACAATCTACATTGTAAAAAGCGCTATATAAATAAAGGTGACTTGACTTGACTTGACTTGACATCTTGAGTCTGCGCATAGTGAACTTGGAGCCAGAGTCTGCGCGGTAGTAAGCGCGAAGTGGAGCCGCTATATCAAGGTCCAGCCCACACTCAAGCCGAATCGGTTAATAAAGCAAAACAACACATTATGTCGGTGTGAAATAAACAGTTCTGCAAATGTAGAAATTAAAGTTAAAGCTCCAATCTCCTCCTGAAGATCCAGAAAAAAATTCAGTTGGTGCTTCGCTCAGAGACTACTTAGCTGTCAATCATGACGTCAAAATCTGCATTTTTATAGCATCAAATAACTAACTAACAACAAACTTATTTAAAGAACAAACACTTTAAGTAACATCTGCATGATAAAAATTGACAGATTTTTGGAAAAAAAATGATCTGACGTGTAATTTGACTGTTTAGTTTGTCTCCTGCTCCATTAAGGCAAGAACACACCAAGCTGACGGTCGGCCGTCGGGAAGTTTTTGTTCGTTGGCCGACTAAGTTTTCTCAGTGTGTTCCACACCGTCGGCTAAAGTTGGTCCTCGTCTGCTTTTTTCGGCCAATTCGACATGTTGAATCGGCGTCAGAGCTCGTCGGTCCGTCGCGCAGTCTGATCATTCTGATTGGCTGTTCAGCTACTGCCACCTGCTGGTACGGAAAGGCATTTCATCTTACGCAGGTGCAGAATGGACGTGCTACTTGGCCGTTGGGTGTCGAGCGTCGGTTTGGTGTGTCAGGGCAACTTTGGACCCAGACGCTGCCGACGTGAGCAACCCCGCAGTCTGCTTTCATTGCCACCAGTTCGTCAGCTTGGTGTGTTCCTGCCTTCGTGGAGAGGGCGGGGTTTATGACCTATACTGCATCAAGCCACCTGGGGGTAATCAAGACGCTTTGGCCTGACTTTTCAGGACTTGTGAGGCACGTTTGGTTTGAAATCATATCATAACTTTGATTAAGGGACAGAAATTTAAGAGGATATTCACTAATAATTTCCAGTGAGCTGTTAATTTGAGAATCTTGAGAATTTGTGAACGATTCGCCTGGTTTATTTAAAAGAACTGGCTCAAAAGAACAAAATTCAGTTATCGAGTTGAACTCTCTTACTAAATTATCTGCAGCAATTCACAAGTAAATAGCTCAGGAGAAGATTTTCAATGATTAATGAGAAATTTTGGTCTGTTTGTATGACAGTTTGTATGACTTTAAGTAAATAATTTTGGTAACACTTTATTTTAGGTTTTTTTTTTTAACTAGTTGCTTATTAGCATGCGTATTACAAGAATATTAGCTGTTTATTAGTACTTTTTAAGCACATATTAATGCCTTATTCTGCATGACCTTATTCTACATTTTTAATCCTACCCAATACCTAAACCTAACAACTACCTTACTAACTATTAATAAGCAGTAAATTAGGAGTTTATTGAGGGAAAAGTCGTAGTTAAAAGTGAATACATGTTCCCTATACTAAAGTTTTACCATAATTTTTTATTTTATTTTATTTTTTTTGTTGTTGTTGCTATATTTAGAGTTTGGCAGCCCTGGACTCTTTCCTTATTTTTTTATTTAATTTAACTTAATTTAATTTTTACACAGTGTTTCTAGCCTAGCTAAATTAGAAGACTTTGTTCACATGCAGTTTGTTCACACATAGCATCAAAACTGAGCTTTTCAGCTGGAAGCAGGCAAACTGCCTGAGGTCTCATTCACACACTAACACCTCTAAATGGAAAAATGCTGTTTAATTTTTAAAGTGTGTGTGTGTGTGTGTGTAGGAGAAGGGTCTGGAATGCTAAAGTTATCAGTGTGAGTCAAAGATGGATGAGCGCTGCTGGCGAAAAGCTGTCAGACATCACTGCTGTCAGGTTGGAGCAGGGCAGGAAACACCATGTCACATGGGGTGAAGGTTGTGTGCGTTTGAGAAATAAACTATGATGATAGGATAGTGTGTATGGTAAGGTTGTGCACTTTTCAGAACTGATTTGACAATGACTTTTTTAATTCCTTAATTCCAATTGTGGAAGCAACCAAGATGTATACCAAATTGTATACATATGGAGCTAGTTGTCACAACAGAACCTTCCATTTAACAGCCTATTACAGAGTTTTAGCTAAATGTACACTGTAAAACACAAAACCGTTCATGTAAAAGGTAACATACAAAATATCTACCCATTTGGCCAACACGTTTTGTAATTAATAAACTGTATAAATGTAAAACATTTTAAAAAACTGTTAAACATTCAAAATCAGCTTGCCCCTGCTGTTCATATAATAATATTATATTATAATATTATATTATAATATTACTGAGCTGAACCTGATTTGATATAGTTTAGCTGTTGTTAGCTGGTTTCCCAGCCTTCCCATGTAGGTTAGACTGTTTTGTTTTGGTGTGTTAGTTGTTTGGGAGACCAGCTAAACCGGCTAAGACCAGCAAACGTGCAAATAAACTTCAGGTGAATGGATAACAGTGGCTTATAACAGCAGTGAGTTTGAAAGAACTCAGGTATTCAGAATAGCTTTTCTGTATATTAGCATCTCACCACAGCTTAGCAGAGAAAATCCTCCAGAGAGAGCAACAACCGCAGGCCACCGTAAACATCATGAGTCACAGTATTCCCTTCTCTCTCTTGCCATCATGTCTCTTTTCATGTTCTCTCCCAGTTCTTTACAATTTTTCTACTTGCATTGTAAAGTGTAAAGCACCGGTGGTCTCCAAATCTTAGTTGAATATGAAAAGATTAGTTGACACCAAAATGAATATATTTAATCATCATTTATTAACCATTTTACTATCATGTTGTGTCAAAACCTGTATGAATTTCTTTCTTCTGCAGAACAAAAAAGATATTTTGATATTTTGTCCATACAAAGAAAGTCAGTGAGGTCCAATGGTTGGTCTCCATCAGGATCAAACATTTACTTTCATTAAAGGGCAACATTTGCCCCCTGAAATTGATTGCAGGGACATTTTTTTAACCTTTGTAAAGACAATTTTTGTAATTATCTTATTAAATGTATCTGTGTTGTCTTTATGTATAATACTTGTATTTATTTAATTAAAGCTGCAGTCTGTAAGTCTGTAATCTCTGTTTGAAACCTGCAATTGCAGTTATTTGTGGAATGACCCATCTTTACATGGGTTGTGCATCGGCACGACTCCTTAGCACGATTTAATCTAATGTATGGTAATCTAATGTGGATACTGTACTCCGGAATCACAGGTTCTACATCTTGGAAGTATGACCAAAATAAGAATTTTCACCGGAAGATGTCATCTGAACAAGTAACATGTCTGCCACTTTTGTTCTGACCAACTGAGAAGAAAAAAAAAAAAAATTTTTTACAATAAATGGATTTATTGGTGATTAAATCTAATGATCACTTAGCTCAGATCACGTCAAACCGCGCAAATTATTATTGTTATATGTTCCCAAATTGTTAATGTTAACAACATCATCATTGCGTGACTATGTGTATTAGCATTACCTGTAAGATTTCAATTTCTGTAGCCACTCCAGACTGTGAAGTCTTTTGCTTTTGACTACAGGTGAATCTCCAGTTGTCACTGATGATTGTCATTTGGACCTTTCTGGATTACAATCCACCATCAAAATGATACGTTTAATTATTGCAGCTGCTGTGAGAAAAGGCTATAAATGATCCGCCGCCGGCAGCATCCTCCACATGCCATATAGCCCACTAGCTGACACTCCTTCTTTATGTAAACAGTCATGACGTAATGACACAAAGAAAGAACGGCAACATGCTCGAATTTCCTGCTGAAAACCCACCAGTACCACCCGAATTATAAAACATTATTACAAGCCTACTGTAATGATACTGCTCCAAGACTTGAAGATCGAGGATCCAAATGCAGTATATTTATTTAAGGGACAATCCAGAACCGTAATCCAAAATAACAGGCAAAAGGTCAAAATACTGGCAGGCAGTCCAAACAAACAAACAAACAAACAAAAACAAGGCAGGGAACACGGGTAAAAGAGTAATCCAGAAACAGGCAAAAGTCCAAAACCAAGATACATGAAACCGGCTCAGAGATGCAGTACAAACAGTAAAACAAGACCTAGCAATGAGTGACTGAATGAACCAGGTTTAAATAGACAGAAACACAAGGATAATGAGGTGATGAGACACAGGTGTAAGCAATCATGGTTGATAAGTCCAGGCAGAGGATTTTGGGAAATGGAGTCTTTGACAGTGATAATAGTCCATGGTGGAGTGCCCTCTAATGGCAATGACGGCCACTCTCACTGGTGATCGTGACACTTACCATTGTGAATCAGGCTAAGGTAAGGAGATCGTTTTGAACACTGGATGGTTATGTACTTGCTCAAAAATTTGTTTTGGATCATTTTTAAACAAGAAAAGTTACGGACTGCAGCTTTACTTCAGCCAGTCAAAAAGAATACTATAGGCTATTACCAAAAAAATGTGATCAACATCAACAATAGTCATCTTTACATTGCAAAGATGACATACTGTAGAAGCTGCGTCTGACATGACATGTTCACACAGACTGCTTAGTGTTGCTCAAAGGTGGAATAGATCAATATCATAATGTTATGAGATATGTACTTTATCTCAGCCTATATGAAATAAGCCTATATAAATTCTAAAATAAAAACTAGGAGCACTTTAGAGGGTTGGGCTGCACTATTATGACAAAAAGCATTTTTGTCTGTTAGTGCCCTTATGAAAAAGAAGTATAGTTCAAGTTCATTTTATGAAGTACAACCCGAATTCCAGGAAAGTTGGGACATTTTCTAAATTTGAATAAAATGAAAACTGAAAGACTTTCAAATCACATGAGCCAATATTTTATTCACAATAGAACATAGATTACTGAGTTTACTGAAAAATTTTACACTTTTATCCACTAATTGAGCTCATTTCAAATTTGATGCCTGCTACAGGTCTCAAAAAAGTTGGCACGGGGGCAACAAATGGCTGAAAAAGCAAGACATTTTAAAGATTCAGCTGGGAGAACATCTAGCAACTAATTAAGTGTATTGATATCAGGTCTTTAACATGATTTGCTATGTCTTAGAGAGGCCGAGTCTCTCAGAAGTAAAGATGGGCAGAGGCTCTCCAATCTGTGAAAGAGTGCATAAAAAGATTGTGGGATATTCAAATCATCACAAGATTCAGAGAAACTGGAGAAATCTCTGTGCGTAAGGGACAAGGCCGAAGACCTTTATTGGATGCCCATGGTCTTCGGGCCCTCAGACGATACTGCATCACTCATCGGCATGATTGTGTCAATGACATTACTAAATGGGCCCAGGAATACTTCCAGAAACCACTGTCGGTAAACACAATCCGCCGTGCCATCTGCAGATGCCAACTAAAGCTTCATGCAAAAAGGAAGCCATATGTGAACATGGTCCAGAAGTGCCGTCGTGTCCTGTGGGTCAAGACTCATTTAAAATGGACTGTTTCAAAGTGGAAAAGTGTTCTATGGTCAGACGAGTCCAAATTTGACATTCTTGTTGGAAATCATCAGCATTCAGTTCCAAAGCCAGCATCTTTGATGGTATGGGGGTGCATAAGTGCATACTGTATGGGCAGCTTGCATGTTTTGGAAGGCATTTTGAATGCTGAAAGGTATATAAAGGTTTTAGAGTAACACATGCTCCCCTCCAGACGACATCTATTTCAGGGAAGGCCTTGTGTATTTCAGCAGGACAATGCAAAACCACATACTGCAGCTATTACAACAGCATGGCTTCATTGTAGAAGAGTCCAGGTTCTGAATTGGCCTGCCTGCAGCCCAGATCTTTCACTTATAGAGAAAAATACGTCAAATACGTAGCTGGAAACCTATATCAGGCAAGAATGGGACCAAATTTCAACACCAAAACTCCAGAAACTTGTAACCTCGATACCCAGACATCTTCAAACTGTTTTGAAAAGAAGAGGAGATGCTACACCGTGGTAAACATGCCCCCATCCAAACTATTTTGAGACCTGTAGCAGGCATCAAATTTGAAATGAGGTCATTTTGTGCATAAAATTTTAAAATTTCTCTGTTTAAACATTTGTTATGTTATCTATGTTCTAAAATATTGGCCCATGTGATTTGAAAGTCATTTAGTTTTCATTTTTTTCAAATTTAAGTCCCAACTTTTCCGGAATTCGGGTTGTATACTTAAGTAATGTTCAAGTATATTTTTAAGTATACTTTATCAAGTATACTAAAAATCAGTGTACTAGTAGTAAACTTGTGTCTAAATTGGCCCACTTTTTAGTATATAAAGGTATACATTTAAGTGTACTATAGGTGTAACAGTAGTAAACTTTAAGTGAGTGCACAGCTAGTTCTACTACATTTCTCATTTGTACTGCATTTGTACTACAAGTGAACTTCAGTAAACTACTACTTTAGTAGTTTTATACTGCAAGTATACTTGTAAGTTTTCTTTAAGTGAACATATCATACTTATAGTTGGTAACACTTTATAATAACTCACACTATAAATCATTAGTTAAACATTAGTAAATAGTTAATTCATCATTTATAAAGCATTAATAGACATTAGTAAGCAGTTTATAAATACAGCTGTAAATGCTTCATTCTTGATTTATAAGCATGTCTATAATGTGTTTAATAATTTTATTTTTATACTTTACTAGTGATCAGTTTATCATTTCTAAATTAAGTATTACATTATTTACAAACCAGCTAATTAGGAATTGTCAGTGGTTCATAAGATCATAATAAGTTAATAAAGCATTTATTAACACGGAGTAACTATTACTATATGTCTAAATAATAAGATGTATAAATGTACATTTAAACAGTTTATTAATCATTTACTTACACTTTCTAAATGATCTTATGAACCACTGACAACTCCTAAATAACTGGTTTGTAAATAATGTAATACTGTAATTTAATAGAAACATAAAAAGTACATGGAGAATAATTAGCATAGCTGCTGTTCATAACATTTCAAGCAAAAGATAATCATGTGCATCTGATCTGATATAACTGGAGTACAAGGTTATGAAATGCATTATGTGAATGCTTTGCTTTGCAGGGGCATTTTTTGAATTTTTTGAATTTGGGGGACATTTAGTTCATTTTAGTAGCTTTTTTGTCACGTTAATTTCTGACCTTGGTCCTTATTGTATGGACATTCAAGTTGAGTTCATTCAAACAGTTTTCAAAATATCTTACTTTGAGTAAATGATTTGAGTTAATGACTATCCCTTTATGACTGCAACTGTCCATGACTGATATTAACCCTGTTCAGGGGCGGTTCTAGGATCTGATCTTCAGAGAAGCTTAGCCCTCAGTGAGAATGTGTAGCAAGAGACCATTGCCTAAGTGGTGCCTCTTTGTAAATTGGCACCACTATAGTAAGTCAAAAGTACTCTACTGGTACTTAAATTGGTACTAACTCAATATAAAACTTTATAAATTATATAATGATACCAGTACAGCAGTACAGTTCAAATTGGTACATGTTTAGGCTGTCTGACTAACAAAAAATTGTTATATCATTATTATTAACAAGTATTACTGTTAACTAGCTTTATTTAATGGGCTCAACACTAAGGATTTTTTCTTCTGGCCTGGTCAGATCACAGCAAAAACTAATACTAGCCTAACTAATATAAAGTTCAAACATTAAAGTCAATAATAAAATAATAAGAAATAAACAAATTACAAGCAATAGCACAAATAAATACAAGAGAACAAAGATACAAATTAAATAAACAGTACTTTACAGTGTTTGTGAAAAGGTATTACTGTATGAAGTAAATATATACAGTTACAGAAGTTATTTAGTTAAGTGCAGTGAGTGATTCTCTCTTTTGTTGTTGTTTGATTAACATTATTAACATAGGAAACAGAAGGTATATGAGGCTGCTTTCACTTTAAGACCTAACTGTTTTTGTTCACTTAAGACACAACCGACTGTGTTTGCGTGAATACTCATCAAGACAGGCATTTTGATAAGTTTTGATGAATTTGTGTGTACTCACATGCTTTCTGAGAGGTGTCTTTCTGTGTGCGCACACAGAAACAATCTACCACACAACGTGCGAGTACTGAATAAAGTTACTTTCATGCGTCTTGCACTTGAATGGCTTAAAATCGCTTAAATGTTTTTAACAGATAAGACTTAAAAACACTTGAAAATTATACACTTTCTTGAAGCAATACTGGCCCGATCTTTGAGAGAGGTGATTATAGTTTTAGAGACAACAGCCCCCTAGAAGAGCTGAGACTGCATGTTCCTATCTCAGATTGGACTGTGAGGCCTTGTGATTGGGAGTGTAAAGACCTGTCATATGAGCAAACGTTGAGTTTAGCTATGCATGACTCTTCTTTTGTCATCACCTCATTAATGACATATATCTCAGCTAAAGACAGAATGGAGAGACAAAACATGACGGGTAAAAATAACACCACATGGTCAAGAAAAACATTCTTCCTTTGCCTGTACGCTGGTGTGGAAATATGAAGATTTTTGTGTGAATTGTTTCTTTTTGACAGAACGTATTCCTTTAGGATCTCATCTTAACTGCAGTTATACCTCTCATGTGTTCTTGTTTAGACCAATTGAAAAGGCAGGCATGCTACATGCAGAATCGACAAGTATAGCCCACTGTGCTATGGGTGACTTATATACTTACATAAGAGACTTCATAAGTGAAGAATAATGACTAATACAGCAACAGACATATAGCACTTGCTAGATGCAAAATGTCAACATATTGTCAGCTGATTTTCTTAAGGCATTCCTCGAAGTCCCACAAAGTCGTTGCAACATGATTTACTGACGTAAGACATGTTTCTGGATCATTGCTTTGTTGGTCCTGGAGCAACAATCTTGTCAACAATTGATTACAAAGGGTCACTGGACGTATCAGTTAATGAATCTGTTCTCTAGATTTAAAATAATTGAGTCACAGGGATGATTCAAAATCCCCCACTAATTCAGGAATATTTCCTACTTGAGTAAATTAAGATAGTCGACAGGTGCCTCCTAAATAACACAGACATACTGTATAGTTTATTGGTTTGGTTTGGGATAAACAGTTTTTGCAATTTTTTTAACAAAAATGTAAGAATAACTATGCAAGTGGCATAAATGCAGATTCTTAAACAGTGTCTCTCTTATTTTACAAATATTTACAGTCTTTATATTAGTGGAGTCAAGTGGTGTCCCTCTACTTTTCAGCAGTTTAAAGTGCCCCTATTATGGATTTTGGAAAATTACCTTTCATGTAGTGTGTAACATAGTGAATGAAAACATCCTGCAAAGTTTTAAATCTGAAAGTGCACCGTATTTAAAGTTATTGTCTCTCAAAAGTAAAAGTCATTTAAATGAGTTGTGAGCCGAGGTGGCGTTTCGTTGTGGCGTCAAGACGAAACATTAGCATATTGCCCGCCCACTTATTGCACGTTTTTTCAGCAATACCACAGCAGTACAATCTTTTGTTGTGCTCCCGTCATTTTACTGACTACTGCTTCGCAAACCTCGGGGAGTTTAACACTGGATTCACAGAACGCTTGGTCTTAAAATATGGATCAATGCCCAGTATATTTGGACCAGCTTGCTCCTCTAAATCTCACCCTGTAAGTCTGATTAAGAACTGATGTTTATATTTTCTAGCGATCGTTTAAAATTCGTAGTTTTGTATGTTATGTTGTGTAACCCCTGCTGAAAAATCCAGCTAAAACCAGCCTAAGCTGGTTGGCTGGTCTTAGCTGGTTTAAGCTGAAAGTAGCTGGTTTTAGCTGGTCTCCCAACCTGGCTTAGCTGATGTTCAGCTGGTTTAAGCTGGTCTCCCAGCCTCCCAGTTTCCTAGCTAACCAGCTATGACGAGATTTTTTCAGCAGGGACGTACACCCTAGTCTGTGCCGTGCTAACCGGCTAACTCACGTTTCTGTAGTTCTGCTATTCAGATGTGGGTCCAATATTGTCTAAAAATGTGTTGATTAATGCAGCTTGTCTGTCTTACTATTTGGAGTAATGATCAATTATGGAGCACGACTTTTGTTTACAAAGTGTAATGCATTATCAGCTATGTTTATCTTATGTTAGAGGTTTTCAGCTTCGCTTGGCATTCTGCTACAGTTTCCTACTGTTGCACCTACATAAAGTATAACAGTGACACTGCTATCACATCTTATCACATCACATCTTACAAAGTGTAATGCATTATCAGCTATTCATGTTTGTGCTCGGCATTAATAGGATGTTAAGATACACGCACTGTCCATGCTAGTCCGCGCTAACTAGTTGAAGTACACCCAGTGTAATGTCAAACAATGATATAGCAATTTTTCTTTGTTAATAGATATGACGAAAAAGTCTGTACACATCTGGCCTAAATGTTTATCTTATGTTAGAGGTTTTCAGCTTCGCTTGGCATTCTGATACAGTTTCCTACTGTTGCAGCTACATAAAGTATAACAGTGACACTGCTATCACATCTTATAAATAATGCAAACTAAGGTGACACTTACCACAAAGAAACATCTTCCTGCTCCAGTTCATCATCGGACTTGGGCTTGAATTGATATGGTAAAACCGATGCCATCTTTTCTGTCCATACATTGTAAACAATGTCTTGTGAATTTATAGCTGTCATTCAGTTATGGCAATGGGTACGCGGTGCGCGCAGTAGACCAATCAAAAAGGTTTGGGCCATCTGACCAATCAGAGGAGTGAAGGCTCACGGAAAGGAGGGGTAGAGAGAGTCTGATTCTTCAAACTGCTTCTAACAAATCATTTACGAATCATTGAGGACTGAGGTGAAATTAAATGTATATTATGTATATATTATGAACAAAAGTGTTTTTTGACCTTGCATGCATGTAAACCTGTTGTAGACTCCCAAAACAATATTAGGAACCTTAAAAAAGGCATAATAGGGGCACTTTAAATAAATTTAAAATGCCAGTTAATTGTAAAAATGTTTTCATATTTGTATTCTGTAGGGTAAAAACAATTTGTGCAATGTTAATGTTACATTTTTGTGTTAAAATACATAAAGTTTAAGATGTTTCATTTGTAACAGAATCTGCATGTTCCCGCCATACCACAACAATATACAATTTTTTTTAACAAAGTGGTTATACAGTGAATATAAATTTGATTTAACATGTACAATATAATCAAATTGCTTAAAATTGTTTCACCAATGGAGTCTGGGTTCCTTGCCACTGTTAGCTCTGGCTTGCTTAGTTTGGGACACTTAATATTCTGCAATATTATCGACTACACTGACACTATTGGATGAGAACTGAACTGAGGTGGATGACAATGATATCACTTTTCTCTCCAGAGCTGCTTATGGATTAAATTAACTCATTCCATAATTGATGAACTTCACACTTTTACAGTATTTTAAGAAAAAGTTGTGTGCCCCAACTTTATGTCAGTGGCATTAAAATGGATGTCACCATTTAAAGGGGTCATAAACCGAGAAATCAAAATGTTCACATATAAGATCCCATTGCACTATAAAAACATCCTGTAAGTTTCAGAACTCAAAACTTTCTTGTTAGTCTAAAAACAGCTTGTGGAATGTGCCACTTTATTACGTAAAAGTGTGGCTAAACACCGCCTCCATAGAAGAAGATCAACGCCTGCTTCTACATCACTGCCTGTTTAGCCCCGCCTACCGATTCACGCATAGTAGGTAAATAATGAGAGAGGCAAATGCAGGTCTACGCAAACAATAAAGATGGCTCTGAAGACAAAAAAATGCTGTGCAGTGCCAATTTGTGGAAAAACAGTCTTTGCATTGCCTTCCTTCTGGATCAGAAGCATCAGGAAATGTGAATAAATGTTATTTTTAATGAAGTTCCAGACCACGTCAGTAAGAACTTGGTCCTTTGTTTACTTCATTTTACCGCGGATTCGTTTACAAACACTTTGACAGGATTTTCAGAAAGATTGAAACTAAAAGATGATGCTGTGCCGACTACATTGGATCCAACAGTAAAGTCGCACCCAACACAAGTGTGAGTAACTGTTTTTATTACGTGCTCACAATTGCTTTATCTGTTATTGCAGACTGTTTGATAAGTTCTGAGCATTTATGCGTTTTTAAATTGTGATTAAATCAAAGAACGCTCTCTTTATAACGGCTGAAGCTGTCGATCACACAGCACGAGTTTATCTGGACACTTGCCAAAACTAATGCTAATCAGTGACACTGTTTCACTGCACAATGAACCACTTGCTGTATTTACATCATGTTTGCATTGCAATCACAACAGTGGGTGTTCACAAGTCTCACAGCAGTCACGCCCCTTCAAACAGAGTATTCAAATCAGGGTAGAAAATGGACATTTATTTCTAAATTATGACCATTTTTTTATGTTAAAATCTTATTAACATTATAAGTGCACCTCAGGAAACATTATAAAATAATAATAATAATAATAAAAAAAGGCCCCTTTAAGATTTTCTGTGGTGTTTCTATCTTTCCTGGTAACACCACAAACTCCACACACAATATACAACCATTTAAAATCCTCTATTTCCAGGAAGCAGAGGCCAATATGAAAAATTAAACACATTTCTTATTGTCTAATAAATGTATAAACTGAAATTTTAATAAAGCATTTTAACTGATTCCTTAAATGTATTTATTTTTCTTAATTATTACCTAACATTGCATATTTTTGCTTATTTTAAAACAATCCAGAATTTTGTTGTTTTGTCACCACCATAATTTGATTAAAATGAACTAATCATCAAAATGTCCTTAAGTTTCCATTTCACTGGACAGTGTCACACCCTCACCACACGGACTTTCAGTTTGTTTGTTTTCATTAGTCACATGTGCTCCTTTGTTCTGTTTTCCCACCACAATCGGTCACCATGGACACTGCATTAATCATCACAGCTGTTTGTCATTTTCAGTTAATTCGTCTGTGTATATTAGTTCAGTTCAGTTGGTTTGTCTTTGTTGGGTCTTGTATGTTTTTTTTTTGTTCTGTTCTCAGCCCTGTTGGCACTACGGACTTTGCACCAGTCCAACTCATGTGCCTTGAGCAGGGAGAAAGCTCCCTCGTGAAACATTTAGAAAAATTCTTGGATCTCGCCCATCAGACCACCTTCCTGGACTACTGCCTGTGCTTGTTCATCTATGTTGGACTCAACGCCGCCACACGAGCACAGCTGTCCAGGGAGGGTCCTCGAGGGAGCTTCGCGTGGAGTGGCTGCTGGCATCCTGTGGATCAGCGTTCACCATCGAGGTTGCCGCCAGCCCCACTCCCCATCCAGTGCCTAGCCAGAACCATCCAGACGGCGAGGATCAATGATTTGAGCCCACCGCAGGTAGCGCAACGGAGACCGCTGCGATGGAGCCCACGGCCACAAGACATTCATTCATTCAGTCATTCATTCAAACGATTCGTTCAAATGGCTGATTCATTCAAGAATGAGGCAGGTGTTTTGGAATGGGCCATTGAATCTTTGACTCAACCGATTTGTTCAAAATGCTGAATCATTCACTAATAAAACGTGGCTGTTGCCGCGGAAGATGCGCTATGGTTCTGCTGTGATCTTTGTTTGGAACTATTTTCGCTGCTGAAATAGAACAAAAACAGTCAGTGCTGCGTCTAAAATTAACTTGTATTGAATTTACTTACCTAATAATTATTAACTTATTATTGAATGTAGGCTATAGTGTCACCTTTTCAATCGTGATTCCAATAATGTGGAAAACAGCCATTTTGGTTGTAAAATCATGCTTGCTTTTGGTGATTCCCTAGCTATTTTTTTTATTATTGATGTTTTAATCAGGACAAGTAAAACTCTTTCTCTTGCCCCTTCAAAAAAATTAAGCATTAATGTTAAGCCCTGGTAAGCCTATGTGCTGGGGCTCAGCTTCGGACAGCCCCGGCCCAATTTAACCCCTGGTTAGATGTCTGTGTCATTGTGCATTTCAGTAGTACTTGTTGAAACAGGGTTCTTGGTCTAAGTATGATAAATCAGAGATTTAAATTTCCAATTCACGTGCACTGTATTCTGCCCATACTCATGTGCAATGACGCCATCTTGTGCCAAAGCTGATCAGAGAAGATCTGATCCACATGATGCAGTTAACACAATCTGAAATGAAAAAGACAAGAAACAAAGTGTGAATTTTCTAATTCATCACCATGGGATTTTTAATATTTTTTTTATTAATGAACATGACCAATGGAAAGACAAGTGTAGTTTTCACTTTCTTAACTGCATATGAAGTGATATGTATGTGAAGTGCAGTACAACAGGCCTAGAAGGTTTTGTTTTTATTCTTTCAAGAAGATTTAAGCACCTCCAGTGAAGGACAATGACCTTGCCATGTATTTTTCATTAATGACCAGTAGGGGTCACTCAGCATTTGTGTACATTTTCTTATCTGGTTGTTTTGTTTTAAATGTGATGTGTTCACTGTTACATTCCCATTCATCTCAAGGACATTTTCACGGATTGCTCATACAGCTCTGGAAGTGCTATAATGAGCTGTGAAGATAACAGACAGAAAAATTCAATTTCATGCTTTCAATTTACTTTTTTCTGACAGAAAGATTGTTTCCCACATAAGTAAATAGTTAGCGTACAGAGGCTAACTGTCTATGCTAACCAGCCAAACCGTAATTTCTCTTACATGATGTGAATAATGTAACGTGAACACTAATTTGGGCACTAACAAGGGCCTTAATCCACTACATATTGGCACACTGATGACTCACTGACCTGCAACACGCACTGAAAGTCAGTATTCATCAACAACATTGCAGTATGTTGTATTTGTCATTCATTCTGGTGGTTATAATGTGATTTGCGCTCTGTCTTTCCGCCTATTTGTTTACAGTGTTCCAGGATGGCATTTCTGGATATGGAACACAAGCATGGCCAAATGGAGCGTCAGAAGATGGGCTAGATGTTTCGTGCCTCTCCCACGCTGCACATATGAGCTGTTACCAACCATTTAAATGATGTTTCAGGAATTAGCAAAAGTATAAAAGCTACTGCTATACTTTTCACATAAAATGGTCTATGACATTCCATGAATTCCCCATAAGGGTGTTTATATATATATAAATGTGCTCATTTCATTTTTTTAAATGTGTATTTTGTAAAAAAGAAAAGAAAAAAAAAAGGCCTATTAATAATTGTTGAACCAAGTCTGCTTTCTAGTGGAAATGTTAGCTTTTTTAGACAACATCAAGGATTCTTTTGTATGTAGCATCCTTTGTTTTTAAATAATTAATTTGAATAAACATTAATTTATTATTAATAAATTAATTATTTGAATACAAATTTTTTCACAAATACTTGAAAACGACTGTCTTGACACAAAAATGTGTGAGTTCTGGGACATTGAGTGCTGTATCATTCTCAATCTCTATAAACAGAAGAGAGTCCTCAGAGCGGGGCGTCCTCTTGAGTTCTGTCCCAAATCCCCATGGCCCGTCTTTAGGGCTCTCACGTCACTCTTTCCATCAGTCTCATAGGGGTCCGACATCTGCCACCAACCAAAGCCCAATTTTATCATCAAACACAATTTGGTACAATGTTATTTACTGTGACACATAGTAAAAGTCATATTGTGAGTTTTTGTAATTGACTAAAGCATATGATTTTTTTTTTAAAGAAAAAAACAAAAAAAAACAGTATTTTTGTTTTGTTTTCGGGTAAAAATCTACAAGATATATTTACTGATTAATTTAAAGAAATCCATTAATGTCATACCTAGTTCCAGATATATTCTCTTTTTACTGGAAAAGACAAAGATACTCATTAAGAACATGATTGTTTGCAGTATATGGTCAGTTCAAATGTTTGCCCATGTTCATGTCAGAATTCATCTAGCATACAGCAGTATTTGCTGATAATTTAGATGGCTGCATGTGCAATGAGGGCATCTCTGCAAATCCCAGTAGATTGAAATGCAATGATCAGACTGTTATCTGGAGAAAACACACACTCTTTTTACATGCTCAGGAAGAGAAAGACAGGAAAGGACATCAGCGTGCAGGAATGCTCTGGCTATGATTTCCTCCTGTCGCTCCTCTTAATTCCTAATCTGAGGGGAAAGCTGTCTATCTAGGGGATTTGTACAGCTGTCAATTAAAATCCCTAGACACAACCCTCCCCCTCTCCCTCCCCCTCTCTTTCTCTTTATTCACTGCTTTTCTCTGTGTTTCTTCTCTTCACTGGGTCTGTGTAGTCTTCAAAGTCGATGTGAAATAGTCAGAGGCGACCTTTGCAATTCAGAGGCACATTTAACAGTTGGAGGCTCCCTAATGAGAAGAAAAAGACAGACAAAAATATTGCATGTAATGTGACTGCTATTACTTTATTATCTCTGTTATATTTAACGTTATCTCGTATTTAACTATTAATAGTCTATCTATAAACGCATTCTATCTTTTTAACCATGTTACAATCACAACCCGAAAACAAAAACAGCATTCATCAGCAGTCTTAATCATTGTCTTAATGAGTGAATCATTTAATCATTCAGTCAAATGATTTGCTCAAAATGGCAGATTCATTCAGGGACAAAGCAAGTCAAGTCAAGTCAAGCTACCTTTATTTATATAGCGCTTTTTACAATGCAGATTGTGTCAAAGCAGCTTTACAGTGATAACTGGTATATAATTTTGGCTGCACAGCAGCTCTTAAAGAAAATGGTTTCAATGCAGGCAGATGCAAAGCACTGTTGAATATCAATTGTCAAGTGTCCCCAACTAAGCAAGCCAAAGGCGACAGCGGCAAGGATCCCAAACTCCAACAGGTGACATCAGGTGGCAAATAGTTGTTAAAAAGGAGGGGGAAAAAAACCTTGGGAGAAACCAGGCTTAGTCGGGGGGCCAGTTCTCCTCTGGCAAACAGTGCTTTGTTACGATTCAGGTAGCTATCATAAGTCCGATGGGATCGCAACATTCAAAGTATTTATTCCAGTTCCATCCAGGTGAGGATCTTAGTTATCACACCGATATGGATGGTTTGTTGAGGAACTGTGCCACTGGCTGTCGTGTCGACGAGGCCTTCACAATGGATGATCTAGTTGACTCAATCCCTGCTGACACTTCAGGGCTGCGGTCGTGTCAAGGCACAGGTCCTCGATCTCACCTGGATATGGCCTGGATCCGGCTGACTACGGTAAACCTCGGGATAAACAGAGAGACTAATATTAGCGTAGATGCCATTCTTCTTCCGATGTAACGAGTACATCTGGTGTTATAGGAAGTGTTGCCAGTTCCGGCTGACCTAATTTATGCAGCCTAATAATCCTTTAACGGATTTGAAAATATAAATTGATAATGTGTTATGTGTATGCCAGGTTAAAGAGATACTGACAGAGTGTGTCTGCTAGGAAAATTGTTCTAGAGTTTAGGTGCCAAATAGGAGAAGGATCTACCGCCTGCGGTTGATTTAGATATTTTAGGTATTATCAGCTGGCCTGAATTCTGAGATAGCAATAGACGTGAAAGACTATAATGCATTAAGAACTCACTCAGGTACTGGGGAGCTAAACCATTTAGTGCTTTGTAAGTAATTAGCAAGATTTTTAAATCTATACGATGTTTAACAGGAAGCCAGTGCAATGTTGACAGAACTGGGCTAATATGGTCATACTTCCTAGATCTAGTAAGAACTCTAGCTGCTGCATTTTGTATGAGCTGTAGTTTATTTATCAGGCGAGCAGAACAACCACCCAGTAGAGCATTACAGTAATCTAGCCTTGAGGTCATGAACGCATGAACTAACTATTCTGCATTTTTCATTGAGAGCATATGTCGTTCTTTAGATATATTTTTAAGATGGAAGAATGCGGTTTTACAGATGCTAAAAACATGGCCTTCAAATGAAAGACTGGTATCAAAGAGAACACCCAGGTTCCTAACTGATGAGGAAGACTTAATAGAGCAGCCATCAAGTGTTAGACAGTATTCTAGGTTATTACGTGAAGAAGCTCTTGAGCCAAAAATTAGAATCTCTGAATTTAGTAGTAGGAAATTACTGGTCATCCAATTTTTTATATCAGCTATGCATTCCGTTAATTTTGTGAATTAGTAAGTTTCGTCAGGGCGCGAAGAAATATAGAGCTGAGTATCATCAGCATAACAGTGAAAACTAACGCCATGCTTCCTAATTATATCTCCCAAAGGTAGCATGTACAGAGTGAAAAGCAATGGTCCTAGTACTGAGCTTTGCAATACTCCATATTGAACTGGTGATGGATATGACATCTCTTCGTTTACTACTACAAACTGATAACGGTCAGATAAGTATGATTTGAACCATGACAATGCAATTCCACTAATGCCAACATAATTTTCGAGTCTATTTAAAAGAATGTTGTGATCGATAGTGTCAAATGCAGCACTAGTAACCTGTAACACTAATAGAGAGATACAACCACGATCTGATGATAAGAGCAAATCTAATGAGAACAGTTTCAGTGCTATGGCATGGTCTAAATCCTGACTGAAATCTAAATCCTGAAATCCTTACAGATACTATTACATAGTTGTGATGATACTGCCTTTTCTAGTATTTTTGACAGAAAAGTGAGATTTAAGATCGGCCTGTAATTCACTAATTCTCTAGGATCAAGTTGTGGTTTTTTAATAAGTGGTTTAATAATAGCCAGCTTAAAACTTTTTGGTACGTATCCTAGTAATAAAGACGAATTAACAATATTAAGAAGAGGATCTATGACCTCTGGAAGCATCTGTTTCAATAGCTTAGTCGGTATAGGGTCTAACATACATGTTGTTGATTTTGATGATTTAACAAGTTTAGACAATTCTTCCTCTCCTAAAGCAGTGAATGAATTGAATTTTTCCTCAGGGATACTACAATGCACTGTCTGACGCGATACTGTAGTAGACGGTTGCATGGTTATAATTTTCTCTCTAATATTGTCAATCTTGCAAGTAAAGAAGTTCATAAAGTCATTACTGCTGTGCTGTTTGGAAACATCAGAAGTTGAAGCTTTATTTCTTGTTAATTTAGCCACTGTATCAAATAAATACCTAGGGTTGTGTTTATTTTCTTCTAAAAGATTTGAAAAATAGGCAGATCTAGCAGTTTTTAAGGCCTTTCTGTACTCAATCATTCTCTCTCTCCACGAAATGCGGAAAACTTCTAGTTTTGTTTTCTTCTAGCTGCACTCCGTTTTTCTGGCAGCTCTCTTTAGGGCCCAAGTGTGCTCTTTGTACCACGGCGTTGGATTAATTTCCTTAATCTTTTTTAAGCGCAAAGGAGCAACTAAGTCTAATGTGCTGGAAAAGATAGAGGCAATAGTTTCTGTTGCAACATCGAGGTCTTCTAAGCTGTCTGGTATGCTAAGGCGATGAAAAGGATCAGGAAGATTATTTATAGCGATCTTTAGTGATGGTTCTACCATATTTATGGCAGAGAGGCAGTTTTGCAGCCTTGACTAAATGTAGTATACACGAGACTAGATAATGTTCTGAGATGTCGTCACTCTGCTGCAGAATTTCAACGGCATCAATATCGATTCCATGCGACAATATTAGATCTAAAGTTTGATTACGACAATATGTGGGTCCTGACACATGTTGTCTAACTCCAATAGAGTTGAGAATGTCTGTAAATGCCAATCCCAATGCGTCTTTTTCATTATCTATATGGATATTAAAATCACCAACAATAAGGACTTTATCTGCAGCTAGTACTAACCAATAGAAAATCAGCAAATTCTTTGATAAAGTCTGTATGGTGTCCTGGTGGCCTGTATACAGTAGCCAGCACAAATGTCAACTTACATAATGTTACATAAAGTACCATCACTTCGAAGGAATTATATTTGAAAGACTTTTGACTAATACTGTAAATATTACTATAAATTACAGCAACACCTCCCCCTTTGCATTTCTGACAAGGATTGTGTCGATAATCGTAACCTTGAGGGCTGGACTCATTTAAAGTAATGTAATCGTCCAGTTTTAGCCAGGTTTCTGTCAAACACAGCAAATCTAGATTATTGTCTGTGATAATATCATTTACAATAAGTGCTTTTGAAGAAAGGGATCTAATATTTAACAACCCAAGCTTTATCATTTGTTTATCAGTATTATCTCTATTTTTTATTTCACGAGTTCACACTTGCAAATAAGTCAGATAAATAAATAGTATGCATATTTGGCGTGCTGTCTGAGGAGAGGGCTCCGAGCTCGGTATTTGGCCTGAACCCAGAGTACTCCCCCCATATTCTGGTTAAGGAAGATAACCAGGTGAGTGTGAGATTTGGTTAGGAAGATAACCATGCGAGTGTGAGGAGACGGGGTGGTGGAGGGATGCTGTAAAACTGTAGTGGAACATGGGTGAGTCGACTACGTATTTAAAGTGTTCTCCACTTATGCTGATTGGGTAGACATGTTGATTACTGATTGCTGACAGCTAGTTGGAATGACGTGATGATTGGAAGGATCATTTGAAAGTGCTCTTCCCGAATTTTGTTAATAAAACATCATTTGTTGAACATCAATTAAATTTTTACCCATAAATGGGTTTGAAAGTTTTTTGTTTTTACTAATTCGGGGTACAGACACAGTCTCTATGGGATAATATCTAGGTGGAAGAGTTTCTATGTGTTGGGAATTATCTGACTTCTGTATCGTGAGGCAGCTAGCAGACGGTCGGTTTAGCCGGTCTGTCTACTTCCTGACCTGGGCCCCCGTTTGTCATGTTTCAGCTCTAAGACTATGTGCCATATTACTAGAGAGAAGAGCAGCACCATCCCAGGAATGATGAATACCATCTCTTTTCAACAGGTCAGGTCTGCCCCAAAAACTTTTCCAATTGTCTATGAAACCTATATTATTCTGCGAACACCACTTAGACAGCCAGCCATTGAGTGATGATAATCTGCTAACTATCTCTTCACTCCGACGAACAGGAAGAGGGCCAGAGCAAATTACTTTTTCTGACATTGTACTTGCAAGTTCACACACCTCTTTAATGTTAATTTCAGTGATCTCCGACTGGCGAAGTCGAACATCATTAGTGCCGACGTGAATTATAATATTATTTACTAGTAGCATTAGCCAGCACTTTTAAATTTGCTTTGATTTCAGGTGCTCTGGCTCCCGGCAAACATGTGACTATGGTGGCTGGTGTCTCTATTTTCACATTCCGTGTAATAGAATCGACAATAACTAGGGCACTTTCAACAGGATTCTTAGTGGGTGCGTCACTGAGTGGGGAGAACCTGTTTGATGTTTTTAAGGAAGAATGGTGTTTTCCGTGGCTAGGCCGCCTCACAGTTACCCAATTGCCCTGCTGCACGGGCTCTACAGCCGGAACCGAACAATGTACAGAGTTCACTAAGCTAGTCGCATCCAAAACAGTATCTGAAGCCCTTACATTCTTACTGTCCTCGATTAAGGTTTGGATGCGTGTCTCTAATTCTGAGATTTTCTCTGGCAGCCTAACTATTTCCCTACATTTATGACATGTAAATCCCTTGTCGCTGACAGAGAAAGCTATACTGAACATGTGACAAGCAGAACACGATACAATACTAGGAGAGGATGACATGACTCACCATGTTTGTAGACTGATCCGACTTACCATAGCTGATTGATGAACGCGTAGAAAAAGAAAAGGAACGCGCAAGAGACTGATGACAAGTTAACAAGCGAGCGAGATGCAGACACGTTGTAATAGCGATTTAGATTAAAAGATAGCGACGTCAGATTAATGTGGTAGGCAATATTAAATATATTAGATATAAAGTAATGATAATATAAGCAACAATGAATGAAAGTAAAGTAAGAGATTCAAAACAAAGCTATACGGAGTTACAGATGCAAACCACTCTGAGCAGTGAGGCAGACAGGAGCAATCGAGCAATCCTCAAAGTAATTTTCAGGCACCATCTTTATTTTTTAACTTAACTGTCATGGAATGGAAATCTATGCTGCCTTCAAAAATCGATCAGATGAAGGTATCTCAGCAGACAGGAAGTTAAGCTAATATTGAATTTGAATGTGCCTTGATGCTTTCCTACCTTAGAACGCATCCTCCAAAGCCAGCATTTTTAAGCTTTTGGACGCAGCCACTGTCTTTATGAGTGATTCGTTGAGTCATTCGTTAGACTGATTCATTCAAAAATGCGAAATTAGTCAGATACCAAACATCACTGTATTGCTTGGAGACATGCAATGGCTCCACTGTGGATTTGTTTAGAACTATTTTCGTTGGCAAAATAGAGCAAAAACAGACATTAATGACAATGCTGTGTCTTTTTATGTAAGTCACTTAATATTCTTCTTTATTGAACTGTTGTATAAAATCAATATCACATTTGCAAACATGCAGACATTTTTTTGCACCATATCTTAGACTTTGGCAGTGGTGGACAGTAACAAAGTATTTTTTACTTTTGTGTACTTAAAGGAATAATTCACACAAACATGAAAATTCTGTCATCACCCTCACGCTCAAGTTGTTGCAAACCTGTATGAATTTCTTTCTTCTGCTGAACACAAAATAAGATATTTTGAATAATGGGGTAACCAAACAGTTGATGGGCCTCATTGACTTTGATAGTATGGAGGAAAAAAATACTATGGAAGTCAATGGGGCCCATCAAGTATTTGGTTAGCGACATTCTTCAAAATATCTTCTGTTGTGTTCAGCTCGGTCTTGTTTAACAAATCAATTCCTTCCTCCTAGCGTCCTGCCTCCACTGCACTTTACTCCTCACTGGAGGAGGAGCACAAGTGGCCACGCTCTGCCTCTGGCCCTGCTTCCAGTCTTAAGACTGTGAAGGACCAGGTCCACCAGAGGTATTAGGTGAAGACTTAGACGATGCGGGATGTATCCCCTGAAAGCTGCCGACTGCTTCCCTGCCTCTCTAAACCTTCTGACTACTGTCTTTATAGACGTGCCAAAAAGTTCAGAGGGCGAGACTGGCACATCAAGGAGAACATTTTTCTCATTCTCCTTGATGTCTGTGACCGGTGTCTGTAGCATGTGTATACACACGACTCTTTCATTGGCTGACGACAGTCCATGACGTCACTACCCATGCATATAAGAGGGTGCCTGTAATAGATGCCATCATTTTTTTTGTCTGAAGAAGATGTGCAGGCAAGCCCGAGGCATGCCAACGAGACGCATTGTTTCGTTCCCCTTCTCAGGGACCATGGTTACATTTGTAACCTGAGACGTTCCCTTTCGAAGTGTAACTCAACACTGGGTCTCAGATCTCCTCTATGGGGAACAAATATCCACTCCGCCATGCTGAGGGAATGCCTGCTTCATTAGCTGTGCCTATGCACAACCAAAATGGACATAGCATTACTGACTCTACAGACTTATTTAGCCAGAGTCAGAGGCATCAATCATACAGGGTGCATCCTAAGACTCATAGACCTGTCAAGTAATATTCCCTTGACCATTACCCAAGCTCATATGCCCCGTGACAAGGAAAATCCTGGGCTTTTTCAACCTTTCCCCCTTCTTTGTAGGACCAGCCTTAGCCACCTGTGGCCCAGGAGCAGAGCTCTAAGGTTTAGCTATGTCAGCTTTTTCAGCTTAACACAGCTATTTGGCAATACTGGCCCAGGGAGACAATTTTTATACGCTACCCAGGCCTACCACTAGAGGGAGGAAACATGGGTGTTTTTATTTAGAATAACTATTCACCCTCCTCGCTACAAAGAACTCTGACCTCTAGGAAGCCGCAGGGGAGCTTCAGCTCTACTACCCAGAACAATCGATGGAAAGCATTCACACCCTGCCTGGACCTGTCAAGTCAAGTCACCTTTATTTATATAGTGCTTTTTACAATGCAGATTGTGTCAAAGCAGCTTTACAGTGATAACTGGTATATAATTTTGGCTGTACAGCAGCTCTTAAAGAAAATTGTGTCAATGCAGGCAGATGCAAAGCACTGTTGAATATCAAATGTCAAGTGTCCCCAACTAAGCAAGCCAAAGGCGATAGCGGCAAGGAACCCAAACTCCAACAGGTGACATCAGGTGGCAAATAGGTGTTAAAAAGGAGAAAAGAAACCTTAGGAGAAACCAGGCTTAGTCAGGGGGCCAGTTCTCCTCTGGCGAACAGTGCTTTGTTACAATTCAGGTAGCTAACATAAGTCTGATGGGATCGCAACATTCAAGGTATTTATTCCAGTTCCATCCAGTTGAGGATTGTATTCATCACGACGGTACAGACGGTTTGTTGAGGAACTGTGCCACTAGCTGTCGTGTCGATGAGGCCTTCACAATGGATGATCTAGTTGACTCAATCTCTGCTGATACTTCAGGGCTGCGTTGAGGTCGTGTCAAGGCACAGGTCCTCGATCTCACCTGGATACGGCCCGGATCCGGTTGACTACGGTAAACCTCAGGATAAACAGAAAGACTAATATTAGCGTAGATGCCATTTTTCTTCTGATGTAACGAGTACATCTGGTGTTATAGGAAGTGTTCCCGGTTCTGGTCTGCCCCAAACACTTTTCCAATTGTCTATTAAACGTATATTATTCTGTGGACACCACTTAGACAGACAGCCAGCCATTGAGTGATGATAATCTGCTAACCATCTCATCACTCTCGACGAACAGGAAGAGAGCCAGAGCAGATTACTGTCCATGGTCCCAAGACTCCCAGCACCTGACAAAGGTGCCTGACAACAAGAAGAGCTGCTAAAAGGCCATATAACCTCTTCTTGTTAGGTTCCACAGGACCAGTTGAGGTTCCAACAGGGAGTGGAGGACCCTTCTTTAAAACTCTGACAGTACGGGAGGGTTATACACTACACTCAAACCTGTCAATGGTCCCAAGACTCCCAGCACCTGACAAAAGTTGCCTGATAACAAGAAGAGCTGTAAAGGCAAAAATAACCCCTACTTGTTAGGTTGTACTTGTTAGGTTCTACGGGACCATTTGACAGGGAGTGGAGGACCCTACTTTGAAAGTGATGTTACTTCTCTGTGATTCGCCTTGTTTACCATATCGCTTCCTTCAATTACTTTCTCTTAGTGTCCCGTCTCTGCGCTCTACTCCTCACCTAAGGAGGAGCATGAGTGGCCACGCTCTGCCTCTGGCAGAAAGTTTTTCTCATTCTCTTTGATGTCTGCCAAGTTCAACCTCATATGCCTCTCTGTGGCCACCATCGCTGCCACTGAACAACCAATGGCAGTGACAGTTTATTTGGTAGCTTGGAGGTTCTAATTCGTAGAGCGGCACTGCTCTGCAACCACCTCAGGAGACAGTCCCCGCCCCTGTCCAAGTCTATAAGCAGATCTGCCTGGTATGCTTGCAACAAAGAACTTATACTGACAAGAAGTGAAACTCAATAGAACGTTCCATTGCAACACCAGCGCCTAGCAGCAGCCCTACGCCTCCGCCATTTTGGGGTGAAAGCGACTTGGCAGTCCATTAGTTTCTATGGCAATATCAGCTGCTTTGTTAAAACAAAACGTACATTAAAGCTAAAATCCATCCTGAACACAGAATACTATCACTAGTGATCATCAAATCCTTTTAACAGTTTATTTTATGGATTTTATGTTTAAGTCTTTCCACAAACCGTTTACTCTCTAGAAACCCAGTCAGTTTGGGTTAAAATTCTTTGAAGTTCAAGTATTAGCATTATAAACACTGAATTAATACCAAGATATGAAATTAAATTAAGGACATGCATCAGAAAAATTGGGAATGTTGGACAATAAATATATAACAGAATATAACAACTTGACAGTAAACTGTTTTTGCAGAGTTGTCTTATATTAATGTCCATTAAAGCAAGACTAACAAAAACAAAATAAACAAAAACAAAAAAACACAACCACTGTGTCCAAAAGTGGGAGTTTTGGGATAACATACACAGCAATGCATCATTCTATAAGGTCATTATGTTTGTAGCGTGATCCAGGGGATTAAAACGTATATATTTCAGATCATAAAACATATATAGGCTAAGACAATACAACATTTACTTTAGGTGTCATAAAATGTACTGAATTTGAGAAATGTTCTATTGTGTTTCTGATTTGGCTGTGAGATTCGCCGAATTTGGGTGCGTAAGATGTGATGGATTCTATTGTCCAGTTGCATTTTCACCACAAAATGGCTGCCATGCTACAGAAGCACCACCTAGTGGCTGTTACCAAAAAAGCATCAGAGTTTCGCCTCTTGGGTTCTATACTCTTTTTTTGCAACACTGTCATCATGTGCAAGGAACCACTGGCCTGACCTGCTGCCACGTTATGCCCTGCCGTTCAAAAGCAAGGTAGTCCTCAGTGCAGGGACTACCTCGCGACCCAAACCGGAGGGTGTAGGTGCTCAACTCTCTTCCTTCCATTCATTCAACTCTTTTGACAGCCAAACACGCTCCATTCAAAGCCAGATTCTTATCACTTAATCGGGAATGAAGCGTGAACTGCTACAACAAATGCATCGCTATGAATGCCTTCAATTCTCTCAAGAGCTGAACGTGCTTGTGCAAATGCTGAGTACTTTCCCTCAGGTGAGAATCAAGGAAGAACAAAGCTTCTTACCAGTCTCTTTCAGTCAGTCTCATGAATGCATCATAATAAGCACATCCAGCTTCATTAAGGAGTTGAACGCGCTCCACTCGCAGCGTTTGTTTTACACTCGTATACAAACAAGCATCTCCTGAAAATGAAAAAGTAACATCTACTGCAGGCACCCCCTCATACAAGTGGATGCTCCAGTAGTGACATCATGGACTGTTGTCGGACAATGAAATTGTCGTGTGTATACAAATGCTTCAGACACCAGTCACACTGATGCCGTTCCCATTTCAGGACACAGTGCCGAGTTCCATTTTAAAAGAGAACCTTTTTATTCTTAATAACATGCAATAATGAATCATAATATGATCAGGAATCAGGAACAACTTTCTAATCATTTTTCTAAAGGAAAGGAAAGGTTTGTTTCTATAATTATTTACCAAAATATAATAACTTTCTCCATCTCTAAAACCCCTTCTGAAAACTGAGCATGTATTTCTAGCAGGTAAAATACCATAAATACATTCAGTCAAATTACCTCATCTTTCGCGGTCAAAACTGACTGCTCCCACGCCATCAAATCGCACTACATTAGTGCTGTTCTCGACAATATGCCCTTGTAAAAGTGAGGATTCAGCACTTACTAGCATGAAGAACAAATATAGACACAGGCTGCATAGAGATTTAAGATTAAAACTCTCTTCATTACAAAAACATACCCTTCTCTGTGTTATTGTTTTTAATGTTGATATTATACTAGCAAGAATGCAATGTTTTCCTAATATCCACACAATTTCAAACGTGAGATTGATTTTATACAACAGTTGTGTACATTTTAAACAGTATTGTCAGTATTTTTGCTCTGTTCGCAACGAAAGTCACAGCAGAACTGCAGCACACAATGATTCAATGACCCATTCATAAATATACAGCCGCTTGCTTTGATACTGAAAGAATGACTCGATGAATCACTCATAAAAACAGTGACTTACTGCCACCTACTGGCGGTTTTAATGTTATATTTAAAAGTATCACTTCGTTTTTATCATAAATGTATTTATTTCATGTTTTTTAAAGCATTATTTATTTTATAAAGGTAAAAAAAATGCACTGGAAAAATCGATTTAAGAGGGCAAATGCTGTCCCTTAATGGAAAAGGTACAACACTCTAAAAAGTTTGAGAACCACTGAAAAGGGATATGTAGAATTGCACAAGTGCTACTGCTAAGAGTGCAATGTCAATACAGCCTGTTACCTTGATTCAAATTTTTCATAAGCTTAAATAAATTGGTCCAAAGAGAAAAATTATAATGACTATTTTGTCTAAAGACTACATATAAAATAGCTATCAAAATGAATGTTGGTAACTGTAGTTTGACTAAAAGTAATGACTAAAACATGACAAAAAATGCGATGACTTTTCGTTGACTAAAACTAGACTAAAATATGAAAGACAAAAATGTGACAAAGACTAAAGAGCATTTTCATCTGAAGATAAAGACTAAGACTAAATCAAAAATGGCTGCCAAAATTAACACTGCTCCATAGAAACACATGGTCAAAACGGGGTAAAAAGAGAGTCTGAATTAACTAAACAGAAATGTTTTGAACATTACTAAAAATAAAAATGTGCCCAGGATTACCTTTTGTGGTCATTGGCTGCTACATAACAGCAATAAACTGAAGAAATTCTTGGAAAGTATGTGTTCTGAGCACCAGCGAATCTGAAGGGAATGTCCATACGGCACCTTATGACTTGCATTTTATGCTAGACTGGCAAGAGAAAATGAGCATGGCTTGCAGCACTTCAATTAAAGTACTCCACAAAGAGGCTATATATGCTTTCTAATCTTTTTAAGGACAAAATCCCACGAACTTCATCCCAATCGGGAGCTGCATGTACTGTAGGATATGAGTGCTCATATGTTTTCAGTGCAGTTTACTTCGGACAGCTTTGTGTCATCTACATACTCATTAAATTTTAAAGAGTAGCCCAAGGCACTGACAAAAGACAGTAATTGCTACACTGTAAAGCCATGTGCTTTTTAAACAATTTTCATAGGTTTAACATGACATTATCAGCTCAGAAAATGCGCTAATTTGACTAGAAACACTGGAGACCGGAAATGTAAAGCATTCCACTGCAAGTCGGAAGAGACTTCCGCGTTCAGAAAAAGGCGGATATCATTTTTTTTTTATCATGTTTTGAGGTAAAATAAGTAATTATAACATTTATTTTTATATTTAAAAGCCGTTATTGACATTAAATACACAGCAGTAGGTCAGACATTAATTTAATTAATTATTTATAACAGAACATATATCATTATATAAACTTAACAAACACCACAACAAAAATTATTTTAATAAATTTCAGTATTATACAGAGCCCCAGACATAACATGCAGAAAAAAAAAAAATAGTAGGCTAAATCATGCGCACGATTTATTAATTCGTTCCCTCGATTTACTAAAACATATGCACGATTTACTATTTCGTTCCCTCTATTTAAGGGAACGAAATAGTAAATCGTGCGTACGTTTTAGTAAATCGAGGGAACGAATTAGTAAATCGTGGGCGCAATTTAGTAAATCGAGGGAACGAATTAGTAAGTCGTGCGCGCAATTTAGTAAATCGAGGGAATTAATTAGTAAATCGTGCGCGCAATTTAGTAAATCGAGGGAACGAATTAGTAAGTCGTGCGCGCAATTTAGTAAATCGAGGGAATTAATTAGTAAATCGTGCGCGCAATTTAGTAAATCGAGGGAACGAATTAGTAAGTCGTGCGCGCAATTTAGTAAATCGAGGGAACGAATTAGTAAGTCGTGCGTGCAATTTAGTAAATCGAGGGAACGAATTAGTAAGTCGTGCGCGCAATTTAGTAAATCGAGGGAATTAATTAGTAAATTGTGCGCGCAATTTAGTAAATCGAGGGAACGAATTAGTAAGTCGTGCGCGCAATTTAGTAAATCGAGGGAACGAATTAGTAAGTCGTGCGCGCAATTTAGTAAATCGAGGGAACGAATTAGTAAGTCGTGCGTGCAATTTAGTAAATCGAGGGAACGAATTAGTAAGTTGTGCGCGCAATTTAGTAAATCGAGGGAACGAATTAGTAAGTCGTGCGCGCAATTTAGTAAATTGAGGGAATGAATTAGTAAATCGTGCGCGCAATTTAGTAAATCGGAGCGAACGAATTAGTAAATCGTGCGCACAATTAAAAAAAAAAAATCTTGCATGTCATGTGCGGGGCTCCGTAGTATTAAGTGGTATGAAATTTCCACTTCAAAATTACAATATGCATAGATTTTCATGCTAACAATAAAATGAAAGGATATTATTAGGTCATTGTCATTAATTGTATGTATTGGTAAAATCCGTATTTCAAAATCACCCATCACCAAAATATACTTTAGATCTGTTGGTTTACATAGGCTGCACACATTATTTATGACATCATCAGAAAAGCAAAGTCGTTTCAGAGGTGAATAAACAAAATACATTTTTATAAACAATTGGAATAACTCATATTCATAACTCATATTCACACATTCATAACGCTGTTTGTATGTGTATTAAGAATGTGTATGTAAAGGGCAGATATAGACATGCTGTGCACGTGTGGCCACTTTATTCACTGCTACAAGAGGTGCTGCAGACAGACTTTGGTCTTGTTTAGAGCAACAGAAAGACCTTTCCCTTCCGCTGACATGATGAAGGGATGACTCAACCGTCTCTGCTGCGCAGAAGGGTTTAACCCATTCACGAGCGGCAGGAACAGGCAGGACGCCCAGCGATGACAGCAGCTGCCGTCTGATTCTTCAAAAGAACTCATATTACTGATGCTTTATGTAATGCTCACATGAAACATACCATCAAGCCCCTCAGCATCAAACCCAAACAGATTAGGATGAAAAAACAGAAACAATAAATAGACAAATATTATAAAAACAATAAACAACAACATTATTATTATTATTTCTGTGCCTAAAATTACATTTAAAATCACAATGACTACAAAGACCTAAAATTTTAAAAAGATGTCTTCACAAGCTTGGTATGCCAATGCTCGGTTCCAAATTTTTGGGCAGCGTCACCAGATTTCTCTATGTTTTATGTTAGAGTGTGGCAAAAAAGTGTCACCAGTTGAGAAACAAGTTTTAAGGTGAGCTTTACAACAGTACTAAATGATTTTTGAACATATTTGTGTCGTGTTTAAGTGAGTATTAAGCATGCTGCTGTGTTTTGTTGGTACATACATGCCCTGACATCAGCACAGATCTGCTGTCAGGACGCTTTACCTTCATAGCAGTGCACTCAAACCAGCCCTCACCGGCTAACTCTCTCTCTCAGTGCACAGATGCCACAGGCTCTCTGTGTTTGCTCTTGAGTGCATGATGGTCAGTGTTAGTCATCAGCCCTTCTGTTCCCTGCAGGTACTTCATGACTTTTTTTTTTTTTTTTTCATTCCAACTTCTGTCTTTACTCATTGCACTGAAAGGGGCTTTGGATAATGACACTTTAAAGGGCTTGTGTCGTGAGGAAACTCATTTCCTTTGATCTTTTGAGATAAAAGACTTGATTGTACTATTAAAACATACTGTGACTTTCATGATTCAATCCATTTGTTGAAGCTAAACTGCACATATTCAGCTCACACAGTAGAGCATGATGCTAGCAATGGCAATGTCTTGGGTAAAAACTTTTTAGTTTCAGCATTTAGTCATTTAACATCATATTCATTTTAAGTTAAATATACTGGGTTTGTAATGTAACATTTCCTGCAACTTGAAATCTCTCAGTTGTATTTACTTAAACAGCAATCTGATTTACTTGTTAATCCAGTAAATTACTGTAAGTGTTTCAATCATCCAACTAGCAATAGCACACATACATGCACTGGAAATTTTTTATTTTCCATTTATGGTGCCTGTCCATAGATAAATCCTTCCTCCCTCTGAGGAACGAAAAGAGAGAAGAAGGTTCATGCCTTCATTTCAGCTCATAGGTTACTGCAGTTCGCTCTACTATGGAGTTAATCACTTATCAGAATCAGAAAGAGCTTTATTGCCAGGTATACTAGGAATTTCACAAGTTCACACTTGCAAATAAGTCAGATAAATAAATAGTATGCATATTTGGCGTGCTGTCCGAGGAGAGGGCTCCGAGCTCGGTATTTGGCCCGAACCCAGAGTATTCTGGTTAAGGAAGATAACCAGGCTAGTGTGAGATTTGGTTAGGAAGATAACCAGGCTAGTGTGAGATTTGGTTAGGAAGATAACCAGGCGAGTGTGAGATTTGGTTAGGAAGATAACCGTGCGAGTGTGAGGAGACGGGGTGGTGGAGGGATGCTGAAAAACTGTCGAGGAACATGGGTGAGTCGACTGCGTATTTAAAGTGTTCTCCACTTATGCTGATTGGGTAGACATGTTGATTACTGATTGCTGACAGCTGGTTGGAATGGCGTGATGATTGGAAGGATCATTTGAAAGTCCTCCTCCCGAATTTTGTTAATAAAACATCATTTGTTTTAGTGACAGAAGCTCCACAGTGCAACAGAGTGACAGCGACAATACAAGACACAGATTATAAAAAAAGAATATACAAATATACAAGATAAACAAAGTGCAAAAAAACAATATATAATATAGACAATTTGTATGTACAGTTATGATGTGTGCAAATTTGAAATATGTGTTTTAAGTAAATAATGTATAATAGTGTTGTGTTCCGTGTTTGTCAAGTGTTCATGAGATGGACTGCCTGAGGGAAGAAACTGTTCCTGTGTCTGGTCGTTCTGGTGCTCAGAGCTCTGTAGCGTTGACCAGATGGCAGCAGTTCAAAGAGGGAGTGTGCTGGATGTGAGGGGTCCAGAGTGATTTTCTTTGCCCTTTTTCTCACTCTGGATAAGTACAGTTCTTGGAGAGTGGGGAGGGTTGTACCAATGATTCGCTCAGCAGACCGGACTACCCTCTGTAGTCTTCTGAGGTCAGATTTGGTAGCTGAGCTGAACCAGACAGATATAGAAGTGCAGAGGATGGATTCAATGATGGCAGAGTAAAACTGTTTCAGCAGCTCCTGTGGTAGGTTGAACTTCCTCAGCTGGCGAAGGAAGTACAACCTCTGCTGGGCCTTTTTCACAATGGACTCAATGTGGTTGTCCCACTTTAGGTCCTGGGAGATTGTGGTGCCCAGGAACCTGAATGACTCCACTGCAGGCACAGTGCTGTTCATGATAGTGAGTTGAGGGAGAGCAGGGGGGTTTCTCCTGAAGTCCACGATCATCTCCACTGTCTTGAGCGTGTTGAGCTCCAGGTTGTTAAGACTGCACCAGACAGCCAGCTGTTCAACCTCCAGTCTGTAAGCAGACTCGTCACCGCCCCAAATGAGACTGATCAGTGTGGTGTCATCTGCAGACTTCAGGAGCTTGACAGAGGGGTCTTTAGAGATGCAGTCATTGGTGTACAGGGAAAAGAGCAGTGGGGAGAAAACATAGCCCTGAGGGGCGCCGGTGCTGATGGTGCGGATGCTGGATGAGAATTTTCCCAGCCTTACTAGCTGCTGCCTGTCTCTCAGGAAGCTGGTGATCCACTGACAGACAGAGGTGGGCACGGAGAGCTGAGTTAATTTGGGCTGGAGGAGTGATGGGATGATGGTGTTAAAAGCAGAGCTTAAGTCCACAAACAGGATCCTCACATAAGTCCCTGGTCTGTCCTTATGCTGCAGAACATAATGCAGTCCCATACTGACTGTATCATTCACAGACCTGTTTGCTCAGTAGGCAAACGGCAGGGGGTCCAGTAAGGGTCCAGTGATGTCCTTCAGATAAGCCAAAACCAGTCTTTTTCAAATGATTTCACGGCTACAGACGGGGATGATGGTGGAGCGTTAGAAGCATGAGAGGACTTCTTACAGCTCCAGTGATCTGTTGAAGATCTGTGTGAAGATGGGGGCCAGCTGGTAAGCGCAGGTTTTCAGACAGGCTGGTGAAACGTTGTCTGGGCCTGGTGCCTTTCTTCTCTTGTTCTTTCTGAAGACCTGGCGCACTTCGTCTTCACTGAACTGAATTGCAGGTGTGGGGGAGACAGGGGTTACAGGAGGTGTGAATGGTGTTTTTTCAAACCTGCAATAAAACTCGTTCAGATCGTCTGCCAGTTGTTGATTCTCCACAGAGCTGGGGGATGGTGTCTTGTCTATAGAGCGTTTACAAATGGTTCAGAATGCCGCAGTCAGGCTGTTGATGGGCAGACATCGCTAAATATGAACATATCTCCCCTAGATTTTAACATATTAATTAGAAAATGGACTAGCTCCTAGATATCTTCCTGAAAAGTGATAATATTCCACATAACCCATCGAAAATGCTTAGTGTGCTTTCACACTAGCACTTTTGGTGCGCACCCAGGTTAAATTGGTGTCAAAATTCGGTTTGCTTTGATGATGTGAATGCTGTTTTCCTGATGCGCACCCGCGAACCGTACCCGAGTTCGCATAAAAAGGGTGGTCCGGGGTATTTGGATCAAGTGAACTCTGGTACTGATGTACCTGCTGATATGAATGCAATCATACTAAATCCACTACTAATTCCACTTGCCTGGAAGTGAGCGGCTATTGATTACATATGATTTGATAAAACTGTGTTTGTATGTGTCGTTACAAGTGTCGTTATGTGCTGAAACTTTGAAAACAAATCCAAAAAGTGAGGTGAACAACGCAATGCATTTTGCCGTCTCTTCTGCATTGTTGTCACAATGAGGCAAGCGTACCGCGGTCTAAACCCAAATAATATACAGTATATGAACACAATCCAGTGGGGGAGGGGGAGCAATTGTACTTGGGTTTGGATCAGGCAATCGAATCAAGTGTGAAAGCACCCTTAGATCCGGGGGTCTAGGATTGCTCTCTGTCTGTAGGTCTAGACTGAAACATAGTGGGAACCAAGTTTTTGCTACAGCCGGCCCTAAACTTTGGAATAACCTGCCAGTATCTATCAGAACAGCGTCATCTCTTTCTGTTTTTAAATCAAAGCTCAAAACTCAATTTCTGTGGCCTTTAATGTTCAATGAATCTGTGAAACAGTGAAAAATATGCTTACATTCATTATATATGGCTCTACTCTTCAGCACAATGTAACCTCTCAAAATGCAGACATAACAGAAACTCTTTTAAAACCAAACATAACAGAAATTAAACACTAACAGATGTCCCCCTATATTAATCTTGTGCAAAAACCAACCCGATCTCGCAGCAATTCGTACGTATTTTACGAGGTTGCAAATTCGTATGACCTCACCCATACGATTTCATACAATTTTTTGCTAAATCTTATGTATTTTTTGAGTTGCCAAATTCGTATGAATTCATATGAATGACCTACCACTAACCCCACCCCTAAACCTACCCGTCCCTGGGGTTTAGACAAATCATATGAATTCGTACGAGTGAGGTCGTACGAATTTGTACGAATTAGCCACCTCGTAAAATACGTACGAATTGGTCACGAGATAGTGTTGGCAAAAACACATAAAATACCGCTTTATTTCAGCATTTACTCCTAGAATCTGAAGCAAAGCATGATGGGAACTAGAAAGCTGCTCATTCAGTTTATTCAGTTTTTTCTGTTTATTTTAGCTTTGAAAGATATTTTAGTTTATTAAGCTTTGTTATATTTCTTTGTGGATTTTAACTTTCTCTATTTCTGAAGCACTGGGACAAACGAGCTAACAAATATATGAACAAATCTTTTCAACGTGTTCAGATATTTATAATAGATATTGAAAAATAAATCTAACTAAATCAAGTTGGTTTAGGACCACCAGGTTAATTGTGCAAAGAGGACCTTCAGAATGAAGGCTAACCGTTATATTTCCAGGTTTTCACAAATATCTGATGGTTAAAATAATGAACTTTAGTAACACTTCATTTCGATAGTCCACTTTAGACATTCTACTTACTATAAATAACTTTGCAACTACATGTCAACTTATTCTACTAACCCTAAACCCTCAGTGAAGCGCAACGAAGGAGTAGAGGGGAAAAAGCTGTCTTTAATATAATCCGCAATGAAAAACAGGGGAGATAGCTGGAGATAACAGGAATAATTATTCAAATGCAACCACGTATAAATAACATACAAAGATCTAAGGAATAGCTTATACATGGGGAGTAATGAGGATACAAATTAGACAAAAGGTGAATGAAATTAGTAACTATGAGAACAATCTAGTGGGCGGGAAATGAGAACTAAGGAAACAGGTACAGGAACTAAAACCAAAACATAATGAACATAACGTAATCCTGACAACACCTAACCTAATAACCTACTAACAGTCCACTACAGTCTACTGACACTCTATTCAGAGTTAGTTGACATGTAGTTGCAAAGTTACTTATAGTTAGTAGAATGTCTAAAGAAAGTGTAACCTGAGCCTTCTGTAAGAGTATCATAATGTTTCTTTAAGCCATATTATTTTGGTTTCTCTTAATATAATATTTTATTTGAAATTGAATCTATATAAGCTAATGAGACAAACAAGGTCTAGGATTTGAGGGATTGGAGGTAGTATCATAATTTTGTACAAATAAATAGTAAATCAAAGGAATTGTGTTAACATCATTGTAGTCGAAGTATAGCACTTTTATAGCACTTTTCAAAATAGAGTTTCAAAGCAGCTTTACATGATGTTAGTGTTTTAGTATCTTATTCTCTTTATGCCATATAGTCGCATTTAGCAGATGAGATAACTAAATGCGGCGTGAAGACAAAAATTAGGCAGTTTGCTACATGTACTATGTAGTGATCAAATCAGATTCAAGTTGTTTTTTTACCAGCTAAAGGCAAGTAAAATCGCAGGACACATTTGGTCTCATGTCTCATGAATAGGAAGCGAGCTATGCTCTTGCTCTTTTGGATATTATCATCTCCAGCCTGCTGATCTGAACAACTGAATTCTTCCACTGCAATTAGAGGTGCTCACCAGTGTGCTCAACATGATCAGCGCTGGTTGTTAATGGTTACCTGTTGTTATGGTTACCATTTCCCTCGTTCCTCACCACAAAATCTCCCAAGAGCTCTGTGTAAGCACCAAGACACTGCATACTGTATGAACGTGGCATTTGTTCCTGAGCTGTGCAGCAGACACAAACACATGCAGACGGTTACTCAGCATATATAAACACACACACACAGGTTTGTTTTGCTATCAAAATGGTTTTTATACTGTACAAACTGTACATTCTATCCCCCTAAAATTACCCCTACCCCTAAACCTACCCATCACAGAAAGCATTCTGCATTTTTACTTTTAATAAAACATTGTTTAGTATGTTTTTAAAGCTATTTTAGATATGAGGACTCATGAAATGTCCTCATAAAACATGTTTACGTCATAATACCAGTGTAATACCCATGTCATTATACAAATTTGTGTCCTCATAAATCACAAAAACACGCACACAGATTTAAAAAAAAAGAAATTTGTATCAGTTCACGCATGGGCTGGGAATCAAAGTCACAAAGTCAGAGATGTAAACATGCATCCGTAGGTAAATTACACTTTTTACTTTACTTTTCTCCATTTTACAGTATGAAAACATGTTTTGTTTTTGCCCCCATTTTTCATGAGCTGAACTCAAAGATCTAAGACTTTTTCTATGTACACAAAAGGCCTATTTCTCTCAAATATTGTTCACAAATCTGTCTAAATCTGTGTTAGTGAGCTCTTCTCCTTTGCCGAGATAATCCAATCTACCTCACAGGTGTGGCATATCAAGATGCTGATTAGACAGCATGATTATTGCACAGGTGTGCCTTAGGCTGGCCACAATAAAAGGCCACTCTAAAATGTGCAGTTTTACTGTATTGGGGGGGGGGGGGGGCCCGAAAACCAGTCAGTATCTAGTTTGACCACCATATGCCTCACGCAGTGCAACACATCTCCAGGTTGATCAGGTTGTTGATTGTGGCCTGTGGAATGTTGGTCCACTCCTCTTCAATGGCTGTGCGAAGTTGCTGGATATTGGCAGGAACTGGAACACGCTGTCGTATACGCCGATCCAGAGCATCCCAAACATGCTCAATGGGTGACATGTCCGGTGAGTATGCTGGCCATGCAAGAACTGGGATGTTTTCAGCTTCCAGGAATTGTGTACAGATCTTTGCAACATGGGGCTGTGCATTATCATGCTGCAACATGAGGTGATGGTCGCAGATGAATGGCACAACAATGGGCCTCAGGATCTTGTCACGGTATCTCTGTGCATTCAAATTGCCATCAATAAAATGCACCTGTGTTCGTTGACCGCCACCATGGGCCACTCAACGTTGACATCAGCAAACCGCTCACCCACACGACGCCATACACGCTGTCTGCCATCTGCCCTGTACAGTGAAAACCAGGATTCATCCGTGAAGAGAACACCTCTCCAAAGTGCCAGACGCCATCGAATGTGAGCATTTGCCCACTCAAGCCGGTTACGATGACGAACTGCAGTCAGGTTGAGACCCCAATGAGGATGACGAGCATGCAGATGAGCTTCCCTGAGATGGTTTCTGACAGTTTGTGCAGAAATTCTTTGGTTATGCAAACCGATTGTTGCAGCAGCTGTCCGGGTGGCTGGTCTCAGACGATCTTAGAAGTGAAGATGCTGGATGTGGAGGTCCTGGGCTGGTGTGGTTACACGTGGTCTGCGGTTGTGAGGCCGCTTGGATGTGCCTTTGGAGCAGCTTATGGTAGAGAAATTAACATTAAATTCACGGGCAACAGCTCTGGTGGACATTTCTGCAGTCAGCATGCCAATTGCACACTCCCTCAAAACTTGCAACATCTGTGGCATTGTGCTGTGTGATAAAACTGCACATTTTAGAGTGGCCTTTTATTGTGGTCAGCCTAAGGCACACCTGTGCAATAATCATGCTGTCTAATCAGCATCTTGATATGCCATACCTGTGAGGTGGATGGATTATCTCACCAAAGGAGAAGTGCTCACTAAACAATATTTGAGAGAAATAGGCCTTTTGTGTACATAGAAAAAGTCTTGGATCTTTGAGTTCAGCTTATGAAAAATGGGGGCAAAAACAAAAGTGTTGCGTTTATAATTTTGTTCAGTGTGTATATATATCATTATTAACCAGTTAACACCTTTTTACTCTAGTATCTTAACAATCTTTTTCATTCAAATGACTTAATATAAAAATATTTTAATAGTGTATAGTTCTGGTGTTTAGGGTTGGTAAATAAGATGCATGTGATAAGAAAATTTAGTATCTAGTGCATGAAATTGTAATGCAGCTAGAGGCTAATTACGCCGCCACATTAGCTGCTGTTGTGTGCTTTTACATTAGCACAGGCCTGCGGACAAAACCTTTATATGAGTCAAGAACATGCAGATTCTCACAAGATTAAACTGGATGAGCAGATAAACATACATCCAACAATCACTGTCAACAAAGCAGCAAATGCACTGGAAGCTTTTAAACAGGAAGTACATATAAAGGAAGCAGCCATCATCTGAGCTGAGGTCATCTCTCTATCATGTCCAGAGCTTGCGTCTTTTTGCATTTGCATTTCACTGAAGACTGGCATTATTGCTCTGGGCGAGCTCTCATGACAGTTAATGCAAAGACGAGAAGAGCTGTGTCACGTGTGCAGATTAGAGTCTCTCACAAAAGCCATGTATTCAGACTTCAGCCCTTGGCATCTGCTGCGCTCCCAGCTCCTGCTGAAACAAGAAAAAGAGCTTCTTTAAATTTCAGTTGACTTAACGCTCATTCAGAATGCCTAAAGGGAGCTAACGCAACGGAAGACTAAATCTCTTTGCTGTGTAAATATATATAGGGGCTGGCTGGCAGTACCACCTCAAACAAAAATCAATAGTATAAAAATAAAAAATGAGAAATATTAGGAAAAATAAGATTAAACAGCATAAAAATCACATATTTTTCTTAAGTAAATCCGTCCAACAGCTGATTAAGCAGAAAGAAAAAAGCAGCGGGAGCCTAGCATACCATTTTGTTGTGCTTATGGTTTTTGTTTGGTTATTTTTTGGGAACCAGTTCCTATAATGTTCTAGGAATGTTCTTTTTAAAATGTAAAGTCGATGTCCCTACAATAACAGACCAGCATGCATCTAATAAATTATTCATTCTAGAACGTTATGCAACTTTACATACTTTTTGAAAATCCAGTGTTTGGTTCATCCTGGTAAGCGCTCATTGTCACAGTTGTAAACACGACGGTGTTCTTATTCCACAAGGGAGTTTGGTGTCATGGCATTTGTTTCCATGCGGACCGTTAAAGAACGCAACACACACATCTCCTGGACATCCTGTAGAATTCAACCAACCAGATGACGACTTTGAAAATCCTGAAGTTTTTCCAGTTAAGTGTACCATATGCCATATGCAGCCAACGGTCCGTGGGTGTGACGTCTGAGGCTGAGACTATATAGGCCTATATTTAGAGATGGTGGATGGTGCAACTGACCAATCAGAATCAAGTACTGCAGTGTAATAAGTGTTAATAAATGAAAAACAAAACATAGATCTGTTAATTTGCAAATGTTAAATGATATGCCCCAAACAGAGTGTCTATTTACACTAAGTGCAAATAGTGTCCCTTGTTGGCAAACGCTATTTGCACTAGCTCTGCCCACCAATGTCTGGTTGGGCCATTCAAGTTTTACAAAAGACGAGCAGAATTCAATGTCTAGGCTCGCAAACCTGGCTTTTGACGCGATCGACGCGGTTTTGAATCCCCCTTTGGCCGAGCTCACATTTATTTTTAATAAAAATAAAAATAATGTTCTAAAAGTGGAAATAAACTGCAAATGAGTGTTTAATAATATTAAAGTGTTTATTAGGTAGGATTAGAGGAAGGTGTAGGGAGGGGTTTTATTCTCCCAATAAGCCAGCATCCATTTAATAATTTTAATAAATATAATCATTTACACTCTATGATATTATTGCTTCCTGTTAATGTACAAAAATACTGCGGTGCAAATAGGATCTGCCAATATGAAGTATAGATACAGTAGCATCTAATTTTTGCAATACTCTTATTGCAAAGAACTGATACTTTTATATGGTGTAAATAGAATCTATTGCTATTTATACATAGTGTAAATAGCATATCACTAATAAAATGCTGCTATTGTCACTTAGTGTAAGAAGAATATATTGTTATTTTCACCTGGTGTAAATAGCATCTATTGCTATTTGCACTCAGTACAAATAGCCGCTGCAATAAACAAATACTATTAAATACTGATTTTATCCTCAGAAACTGAAAAGTCACTTTTGGTATCAGCAATACTTGCCTTAGTACTTAGTACTTAGTACCAGACTGAAAATAAAATTTATGGCAATTCCCATTCCTAATAAAATTGTTTAAAAACACATGAGACATTTGATTTGTTTTTAATTAATATTAAATGTTGCGTTATAGTGAATATAGGTACATCTAAAGTCTGCACAGCAGAGTGACCTTACTGATAATATAACACAAGTTCAAGAGTTTTTTTCTTGTACTAAATACATTAAGGGGTGTAAGTTTATGTGCAGTACCAAGTTCGGCTTCTTAGCCTTGTAACAATAGTAGAAACCTTTTTACTGTTAAATATAACCCTTTTTATAAGGTTCCATAAAGAACCATGCTTTGAAAGTGCTATACAGTATAGGACCTCAAAGGGTTAGTTCACCCAAAAATAATGTCATTTATTACTCACCCTCATGTCGTTCTACACCCGTAAGACCTTCGTTCATCTTCGGAACACAAATTAAGATATTTGATGAAATCCGATGGCTCAGTGAGGGCTCTATTGCCAGCAATGTTACTGAACCTCTCAAAATCCAGAAAGGTACTAAAGACATATTTTTGTTACAGTTCATGTGAGTAGTTCTACATTACATGTGCGCCAAAAAAGTATTCTCGTTGCTTCATAACATTAAGGTTGAAGCACTGTAGTCACATGAACTGTTTTAAATATGTCTTTAGTACCTTTCTGGACATTTGAAAGTGTTAATTATCTTGCTGGCAATGGAGGCCTTACTGAGCCATTGGATTTTATCAAAAATATCTTCATTTGTGTTCCGAAGATGAACAAAGGTCTTACGGGTGTAGAAAGACATTGTCACGGGTTGGTGTTGCAGTATTAATTGCACGACAAAGGAGATATCTTCAATAACATTTAATGGAACACTAGTAACAAGAAACAGGAAAATCACCAGGAAATTTTATATAATACCACAAACACCATGTAATCTAAACAATACAGCACAGAGACTGGACTGAAACTGAAGGCTTAAATATACAGCAGACAAGGAGACTAAATTAACAAGACACACCTGAACTAAAGACACTAATTAATCAGTAACCATGACAACAAACAGGCAGGCACACAAAGAGAACTGAAACAATTAACAAACTAGAAAACTGATTAAGAAACTGAAGACAGGGAAAAGCATGAAAACAAATCAAAAACAAACTCAAAACGTGACAGTACGCCCCCTCCTGAAAAAGGCGCGTCCTCATGGCATAAAAGATAGTCCAGCAGAGGAGGGTGGGTGGGTGGAGAGCGTGGAACAAAGAAAAGTTCAAGGGGTGGGAGGGTGGGCATTTCTGGGGCCCTGGGAGGTGCGGGCAGCTCAGGGACGGCCTCCTTGACCATAGACAGATAGACCCTGCAAAATTTTCTTGGGCGGAGCTATGGGTATCTGGGCTGGAATGGAACCTGGAGCGGACTCTGGAGAAGGCTCGTGGGCTGAAGCAGGCTCGTGGGCTGGAGCGGGCTCAGGGGCTGGAGCGGAGTCTGGACTCTGGTAAGGGGCTGAAGCCATCACTGGACTCTGGTCACAGGCTGAAGCAGACACTGGAGCAGATTCAGAGGGCTGGTGAAGACACTTAAGCGAACTCAGAGGCTGGAGTAGACACTGGAGCGGATTCAGGGGCTGGAGAGGACACAGGGGCTGGAGAGGACACTGGACTCTGGTCAGGGATGATTTTTGACTCTGACCAGAAGTCGATCAGCCATAAGTCCTCCATTAGCTCTGGAGAGGACTCAGGCAGTGCAGCCATTTTGGAAAAGGTCTCATTCTCAGCGGCGGCCTCCTGACCGAGGGCCCAGGCGTAGCGGCGGCCATCTTAACCGAGGGCTCAGGCATGGCGGCGACCATTTTGACCGAGGGCTCAGGCACGGCGACGGCCATCATAGAATGAGGCTCTGGACGAGCAGCCATCTTGCGACGAGGTTCATGGATGACGGCCATCCTAATCACTGGACTGAGGACCTGGGGAAATGCCGGAGGACAGAAACGGATCGATCCATTGGAGAGGTAAGTGGAAGGAACTGGCTTAGGGTGAGCTGTCGACGCTATGTGTGTCTTCGATGGGGCTGGATGGGGCAAATACTGTTACAGATAACTTCCTCAATTTCAAAATTAGAACCGTTAAAATAGAGAATAAGATTAATAGACTCAACTAGGGAGAAATAACAATCAGGTTCGCTATATCGAGTGGTATCCTTATCCAGTCCCATACAAAAACACACAATGAGAGAAGCGTCAGGCCAGCTCACCCGATGGGAGAGCTCGAGAAACTCCTCCACATACCTCTCCAAAGGACGATTACTCTGCCTCAGTCCCCACAGGTGGTTAACGAGAAATTAAACAAGACACACCTGAACTAAGGACACTAATTAATCAGTAACCATAACAACAAACAGGCAGGCACACAAGGAGAACTGAAACAATTAAAAAACTAGAAAACTGACTAAGAAACTGAAGACAGGGAAAAGGCATGAAAACAAATCAAAAACAAACTCAAAACGTGACAGACATGAGGGTAAGTAATAAATGACATAATTTTCATTTGGGTGAACCTTTAATTGTGTTATAAATAACCTTTTATTAATAGTTTATTTTTTATTAATATTAGTATATTAGTATCTTTACAGTTACAGTGTCTCTTCTATTTGTTTATGTAAAAAATTTGTTTATGAAAGCCAAAATTAGCAAAAAAAAAAAAAAAAAAAAAAGGACAGTGCGAGCCCTTTACAATATTAAAAGGAAAAGGTGATATAAAGTCATGGGATAGCTCTAGTTTTTTTTTTTTTTTTTTACTGGGTATGTTTATGCATAAAGTAATAATTAAAAAAAATCTAACAACATGGATAATAAATTTAATATCTCTGTTACATAGTGGAGAAGAGAAGATAAGTATCCTTAACTGAACAGAGCTGCTCACACTTGCATGTTCTGTTAAACTAAAAAGAAAAAAAGAAATGACTGGAAATGACTGGATTAGTTCGCTTTAAAATGAAAATTGCTCCAAGCTTTAATCACCCTCAAACCATCCTAGGTGTATATGACTTTCTTCTTTCTGATGAACACAATCGGAGTTATATCCTGACACATCCAAGCTTTATAATGGCATTGAGCGAGCATAAAGCTCAAGAAAGTGCATCCATCCAAAGCAAAATGTACCTCACATGGCTCCGGAGGGTTCATAAAGGCCTTCTGAAGCCAAGCGATGCGTTTGTGTAAGAAACATCCATATTTAACAAGTTATAAAGTAAAATATCTAGCTTTCGCCAGACCCCCTTCCGTATTCAAATTAAGAAGAAAGCTTAAAGGGATAGTTCACCCAAAAATGAAAGTACTGTCATCATTTACTCACCCTCAAGTTATGCCAAACCTGTATGAGTTTCTTTTATTCTGCTGAACACAAAGGAAGATATTTGGAAGAAAGTTTGTAACCAGGCTGCTTTGGGGCACCATTGACTTTCATAGAAGGAAAAAAATACTATGGAAGTCAATGGTGCCCCAGAACTGTTCAGTTTCCCATAATCTTCAAAATATCTTCTTTTATGTTCATCAGAAGAAAGAAATGTATACAGGTTTGGAACAACTTGAGGGTGAGTAATTTTCATTTTTGGGTGAACTATCCCTTTAACTGACACGACATATACACACTGGTCCCGTTCACTGCCGTTATAAAGCTTGGATGCGTCAGGATATTTATTAATATAACTCTGATTGTGTTCGTCAGAAAGAAGAATGTCATACACACAATGGCTTGAGGATGAGTAAAGCTTGGATTAACTAATCCTTTAAAGAACCATCTTTTTTTAGAGTGATGTGTGGTTGATATGTCACATTTTAGGTAAACGCTTGATTTTGATGTCACAATACTTATACATCTGGTTTAACAAGTGATGGCCTCAATAAACTATAGGCACACAGAAAAAGGTTTTTAAACTGTCTTTATATAAATTCTGGAGATTATCTTGAAGCATAAATAAAGACTGAGGTCATATGAGCCACATTTCACCACAGAATGCAGCGAATAACCAAGAGTGCAAAACGACACGATAAGAGAAGCAGGTTCTCCAGGTCTTCAGCCACATCATTCATTGTTAATACTCCACCGCGATCAGTTCTCCATCACCTGTTACCCACTTGACTCCTTCAACACATAATTTCTCTCCTTACCTCTTACACTTAACCCGCTCATTCTTTTTTAAGCATTTATCATTTCCCTACTTGTCTTCAACAGCAGCAGATTTTCATTGTTTTATTTCCACACAGGCAGATTGTTCAGCATATGGAGGGGGCAAATGAGGCAGTGTATGAGGGATAAAGCACTTCTGTAAGATATCACAGCTTCCCGCTCAAAAATCTCATGAAAACAGGGACATGTCTTATTCAGCTTGACTGAGAAATTGTGTACTCTGGATTTTCTGAGTTTTAAAGTGACATCTCAGCAAAACAATCTACCTAAAATGATCAAATCATCCAGCCAGGATGATACAGAAAAAGTATAAATAGAGCTGTATAAATCTATGAAGACAAGTCAAGATATGTAATACAGGTGTGATATGTATAGGTACGAATTAAGTTAAATATTGGGTTAAGTAAGATTTTAATTTAGAAAATAATAACAAAAAATCATACTGGCAATGACTTAAATTAACCTCTTCTATGATAAAAAATGTTTAAATTTTTTAAATTATTTTATTTAGAGATGTCAAACATTTCTAGGTGGTGTTACTGTCCCACCCTTAATGAAAAAAAGCTCCCAGATCATTTTAACCTTTTTATTTAGGACATAGTTGGTTGACGGTTCATGCAGATTTGGTCAAAAAGGCTGATTTTTTTGAGTCATATTCTATTTTGGTACATTAATGAGATCATGAAGTCATGAAGTTGGGTTCACAGTTCTCTTTAGCAGTAAGTCAATCAGAGGTGCTGTTGCCATAGTTTTATCCCAGTGGGAGGAAATATTCCAGATTTTGAAAATCTAATTGTAAATCAGACTTCAAATCAGTTTTGACTTTTTGTGTTCATGCACGGCTTAAAGTGTGTGCAATGTGTTAATATTAATATTTGAAGAAGAAAGTCTCTGGTCCTAAGAGTTCTGAAGTCAAATTGACCATTGTGATGCATCATTTGCAGTTCTTAACTGATGCCCATGAATCATCCATGTGAATTCCTCTCGGTTAGTTGAATATGTGTAGCCTACCGTCTCTCAAAATAACTTCAGAAAAGGAGACACACACATATACACACGAACTTACTGTGGTGATAGGCCAAGGCAAAATAATGTCAACTCATGTGTGAAAGTATATGCTAATTTAGCACAGATGCCAGAAAATAAATCGCATGAAAAGAGTCAGAAAATGGCAGTGGCAGAAGCTTGGCGAGCTGACGTGATGAAAGAAACAATAGTTATATTTATATTTTATTGCTAACCCTTTTATTAACAGTGTTGCTTGGGGTTAAGGGTAGGCTACATTAGAGAACGCTCTTAAACTTTCAATCTTAAAAATTAAATTATTGTTATAGTATGTTTGCTATTAAAAAACACATGGCGGAGGGAATCTGTCTCCCCACACATTTCAGCTAAATGGTTCGCTTTAATTATTTAATTCATTGGTGTGAACACTCAAGTGTTCTGGTCCCCGCGCGGCAAACCTGCTTCTAATTAATAAAATCGACAGTTAGCTTGTTCATCTTTACGAATTAGTTTCCATATCCATTGACTTCAACGAAAGTCCTTATAGCCGAGTGATATACCAACGCTTTGCGAATCGATTCGTTCACTGTTCAAAAGAGCCGAGTCGCCTGTGAATCACTCCAGTACTTACGGTCAGAGCGCACACATGAATTACCAGAGTGACGGGAGGATGTTTGGATTATAATGCACATCTTTATCCTAAGCAGAACAATCTAACGGCAAAGAAAACGACGCGTGGATATACGAGGGGATATACTTTTGGTTTTTTATTCTACAGGTCTTTTATTAATGAATATTTAATGGCTTGGAAATGGAGATAGCTTTGGTGAGTTTTGAGAAGCGGGGAGATGGAGGCAGTGATGGAGAAACCTACCAAAACCAAAACTCACTGGATCATCCACGCTTGGTCCACAACAAAGAACTATACTCGAGAAGTCCACAACAGAGCTCATGGAAAATGAACGACATGAACAACACAATGATGGGCTCAACTGAGAATACGGTGGATTATTACAGTCCCCATTTGTTTGATGAGGACATTCTGGACATGGATATGGACCATGAGAACAACGAACGGGTTCTTATTAATATCGCCGGGCTGAGGTTCGAGACCCAGCTGGGCACTCTGAACCAGTTTCCCGACACTTTACTGGGAGACCCTGACAAGAGAATAAAGTATTTCGACCCCCTCAGGAACGAGTATTTCTTTGATCGCAACAGACCGAGTTTTGACGGAATTCTTTATTTCTATCAGTCGGGCGGGAAAATCCGGCGACCTGTTAACGTGTCGATCGACGTATTTGCCGACGAAATCCGCTTTTATCAGCTGGGAGAAGAAGCGATGGACCGTTTCCGCGAGGACGAGGGCTTTATCAAAGAAGAAGAGAAACCGTTGCCACAGAATGAGTTTCAGAAACAGGTATGGCTCATTTTTGAGTACCCTGAAAGCTCTAGTCCTGCGCGAGGCATCGCTATCGTCTCCGTCATCGTCATCACCATTTCCATTATAACTTTTTGTCTGGAAACTTTACCCGAGTTTCGCGACGAGCGAGAGCTTCCAGTGACTAGTCGCGCGATCAATGGTACTCAAGAGCGTCCGTCGCTCACCTTCACCGACCCCTTCTTCATCATTGAAACCACCTGCGTGATTTGGTTCACCTTTGAGCTCTTTGTGCGCTTCTTTGCTTGTCCCAGTAAGTCTGAATTTTCCAAAACCATCATGAACATCATTGACATCATGTCCATCATGCCTTACTTCATCACACTGTGCACAGAGCTGGCGGAGCAGCAGGGCCAGGAGCACAACAATGGCCAGCAGGCCATGTCGCTGGCCATACTGAGGGTCATTCGTTTGGTTCGGGTGTTTCGCATATTTAAGCTCTCTAGACACTCCAAGGGGCTACAGATCTTGGGTCAGACTCTGAAAGCCAGTATGCGAGAGCTGGGTCTCTTGATCTTCTTTCTTTTTATTGGTGTCATATTGTTCTCCAGTGCTGTCTTCTTTGCTGAGGCAGATGAACCTGAGTCTCACTTCTCCAGCATCCCAGATGCCTTCTGGTGGGCGGTGGTGACCATGACAACTGTTGGGTATGGTGATATGAGGCCGATTACAGTGGGGGGCAAAATTGTGGGCTCTCTCTGTGCCATTGCAGGGGTGTTGACCATTGCACTACCTGTGCCCGTCATCGTGTCTAACTTCAACTATTTCTACCACAGAGAAACTGACCAAGATCAGGCATCTCTCAGAGACGAGCCAACTAATGTTGGCACTTCAAACCCATGTGATGAACTTCATGGGCTGAGGAAATCATCAACCTCCAACTCAAGAGATACAGAACACAATGAAGAAACAAACATGTCTGTTGAAAAGACTAACATGAAAGCTAACAGCAGAATGGATATTAAACGCTCCCTTTATACATTTTGCTTGGACGCCAGAGAAACGGACCTCTAGTTCGTCCATCACCACCCCACTGCACTACCGTTGCCCGTCATTGTTTCCAACTTCAGCTATTTTTATCTCAGGGATACTGACCAGGAGCAGGCATCTCTCAGAGAAGAGCCTGGCAGTGGCCCTTCAAGCCCATGTGATGAATTTCATGTGTTGAAGAAATCTTTAAATTCAAGAGATGGAGAATACAGTGAGGAATCAAACATGTTTGAGATGACTAACATGATAAACTGGATATTGGACAAACCTCTAGTCCATCCATCTCCAGCAGGCTAAGTTAATGCACCCAAAGTCTGTACAATCCAAGGATCGTCGCACTGCTAAAATCCTGGAAAGTTGCAGTTATTTTTTTAAAGTACATTTTAATCTGTTGATCTCATCAGCAGCTTTTAAGCGTTACTTTTAAGATTTCTTATCCAGAATAGAACACAAAATAATGATGAATTAAATATGTAAAATATTAAGAACTTGCTTTGAAATTCGATCACAGGCCTTAACTCTTTCAACCACCTCTTCTATTGTATAGCTCCCCAATGACTCCCAACTTAAGTGAAAAGCCAAAATAGGTTTTCTTCTTTTAAAGCATATTTAAAATAATGCATGTACATATTTTTTTTTTTTTTTTTGTAAAATAACTGTTTGGTCTTTAGGGTCTTGTTCAATACCACTTTTATTGTTAGTCTTAAACTGTTTATGTGAAGTTTGTGGCTATCAGTAACTTTTATCAGTAACTTATTTTTTCATTGGCGTATGAAATCTAAGAAGCACTTCGAGGAAAAGGACAACTTTATTGTGTTTTGCCGCTTGATTCACAACGATGAAGCCTTGTCGACTTTTTTTTCCCCCTGAAGTTTATGTAAGACTGTGTACAGGAGAGAGAAACCACAACAAACGACTGAACCATGATAATCTACTGAATCCAGAGGAGAACTTGAAATCCAGTGATCCGTTCTCATATAAGGTCAGTCTCCTCATTAAGTCTACACTGTCCAATTCATTTACTTTCAGTGCTTTTCTTGCGTTTGAAATGTTGTGTTTTTATGTAACCACAGATATTGTTCATTATATTATTTTATAACATTATAATATTTCAGCACTTGTTCATTTAACCCTAATAGACCACCAAAAAAAAAAAAAAAAACATGGTTTATGTACCCTGTAAAAAAACGTTAACCCAAAAAATGTGCAAGTACGAGTATTCAAGTACATGAATATGTTTATTTCAGAGCGGTCGACTCACACATTTAAAATTTTCATGATTCTGGAATATTCCTTCACCTCACTGACCTCCTGTAAAGTATGCTGTGCGATTCAAATAGCCAAACATGTTGCTATGAGGGATTTCACAATGCGAAATAAGTATTAAATTGTTCTAAACACGTTTCAACACATCCAATGCATTGCATGATCTGTCATATTTATTCATGTTGAGCTGTCAAATTACAGTAGACAAAATAAGAGTCAGAGTTCACTTCCATTACTGACACTGTTTTAAATCTCATCGATGCAAGTGCTTGAAAGAGAGCGAGTTGTTATTAGGTGCCAGGAACCAGAAAATAAGTGTGTGTGTTTGTGGCAGAGGCGATCACAGACAGTGTTGTTCTATGAGGAGTGACATATCCTGTTTCACAGAGGATTAGATATGCCCGTTATAGGTTATATCGCATAACCTTTGAGAAAGTGTTAGAGTGTGTGTACTGCATGCTTATTTTGGTTGCATAGATACATGAGACAGCTGCATTTTAACAGTGGGCAATGTAGGTCAGGAGTGACAAGTATAAAGACTGATAGCAATAAAACTTAAGCACATCCAATGATCCAGATGGCATATTGTTAATTATGTGACTGCAGGAAGATCTGGTGAACGTGATTTTACAAAGCACAACATGTTCCTGGATCCAGATTTTTGTTGATCCTGGAACAACATTCCAATCAACCAATCAGATTTAAGTTTCAGGCCTTATCATACACCCGGCACAATGCGGCGCCAGGTGCGATGCAAGTGTTTTGTTTCAGCCTGACGCAGTTACCATTTTCACATCCTGCACCATGTTGTTTAAATAGCAAATGCATTTGCACCCATTTGTGCGCCCATGGGCGTGCTGGTCTGAAAATGAGGTGTGTTCAGGTGCGTGTTGCTATTTTGAGGCATCTGAAATAGACTGCGCCGTCGACCAACTGAAACCTGGAGACTGTCCTCCTCCAAAAAACGACCCTATAGGTCATTTTTTCAAGCCCCTAATTACAACCTATGTTTACGTTTTAAAGTCATGCGCCCTCTAGCTGGCGTAAAAATAATGACAGCATCATGTTACGTCTGTCGTCATGAAATGACATATGCCCGTCGTTACCAATCAAAATGCATGTTCGTTTAAATGTAATGTTTTTTTATTAACGACTATACCTACCCTTAGTGATTTACAGTGCATATACACTTTATGAGCACATGCGTTCCCTGGGATCAAACCCACGATGCATATTGTTGTATATTGCAATGCTCTACCAATTGAGCTACGCGAAACACAAAATATGATGCAGAAAAAAAGGTACAATGCATTAAAATGAAAGTGTCCTGTTGTCGATAGGGGCGCACAGTGTCCACACAGTGTTTTCGTAGAGTGTCCTGTTGTCGATAGGGGCGCAACTTTAGTAAACGCTCCTATAGGTCGTATTTCAGGGAAGTGACAAATGACCTAAATGGGCGTATTGGTTGGAGGACATTGACGCAATATTTTTTTTGTTATTTAAAGAGCGCACAGAAACATACCAAATATTGAAAATAAAAGGATTATAATGTAAAAGATGATTATTATCGTGTGCATAAAGATAAAAATGCTTTGGTGGAATCCGGCTTTTCCCGTAGATGGTCTGTTCGCGTCCTTTAACCAGATCTGTTACCTCACTAGAGAAGCGTTCGGTTTTTCTGCTTGCAAATTCCTCCATGTAAATAGCGAATCCGCCATGGCGCAAGCGCAACTGGCTTTTAAAGGGAATGGGAGACTCTGATTAGTTTATTGCATTTTACGCCCAAAACACACCCATTACTCATTAGGAGAATAGGGACAACCCTTTTTGACCATTTAAACCATTTTTCCCGTCGTTAAACTAGCAAAACTGGATTCGGATACGCCTCTAAGTGCACTTGCGCCGTGCACTTTAGACCATGCGCTTAGATCGTTAAAATAGGGCCCTTAGAGTTTACAGTATGTCAAGTTAGGCTTAAAACCAGGGTTAGATGCTTCTACATCAGTGTTATTAACCTATAATTTCCCTCTGATTTTAGGGGTAAGTTATGGGTAGGGTTAGGTTTAAGGGTAGGGATAGGGTTAAAGGCTTAGTTCACCCAAAAATGAAATTTCTGTCATTAAGTACTCACCCTTGTGTCATTCCAAATCTGTAAGATCTTCGTTGCAATGATGTTGCTGCCGATGAGTGGTTCAGATAACTCTTGGATTTCATCAAAAATATCTTGATTTGTGTTCCAAAGATGAATGAAGGTCTTACAGGTTTGGAATGATATTAGGATGAGTAATTAATGACAAATTTCATTTTTGGGTGAAGTGAAGACTAAATTTATTAGACAGAACTGTTGTTCCAGGATCAACCAAATAAGTTGCTCCAGGAACATGTCTTGGCAAAATCATGATGACCTGGACGATCTTCATATGCACTCTGAGCTGAGCTCTTCAGACAAAAGTGTTTTTGTAAATTATGTGAAAGTTGGTGCAGTTGATGCTCCCTTTAGACCCCTTAGCTTTTAGATCTCTGGACTACAGCTTCATTTACTCTTTCTTTACAGGAAAAATTTACAGGAAAGACAACTGCAAAGTGATTTAATTTGGCTCTTAATAATAATTTGTTGGTGTGTTTAATGTGATAAGTCACATTTAGGTTTTTTAAGAAACATTTTTGCAATGTAGCAAAGTTTCTCAGCCATGTTTCAGCAGGTGACAAACCACTAAAAAATGTAGATGTAGATCAATCACTTCAACAGGTGATTGCTGGACTATTTGCAAATATCATCAAGAGGAATTAAAACACTTTTATTGATCAATAGACTGATGTAGATGAGTGTTAAAAGAGAGGTGGTTACTAGACATAAATGATTAAGAGCAATATTCTTTAAGCTCTTGAAAGTGCGTCATGATTGCAAACTTGCCACAACAGTCTTTGTTAATGTGCAGAAGCTAATCATGTTATATTTGGTTGAAGAGGGGGGTCTGAGCTCAACATCAGCATTTACTGGAGATGTGATGAGCTCAGACCCTTCTTTTCAACCAAATATAACTAACATGATGGTTTAGGCTGTGAATGGGGACAAATTTGACAAGGTCCAATAGTTACAGAAGCTTTCAAAGCAAGATTCACTGCACTACAGTAGTACAAAAAGTCAAATTCACAGTTGCATATCAAACTGCCAAAGTCACGTGAACCGTTGAAATTTCGAAACACTTATGATGTAACGAAGCCTCGTTTACTGAAATCACGTGACCAAGCCACTGATTCGAAAACAAAAGATTCGTAAAGCTTCGAAGCTTCATGAAGCAGTGTTTTGAAATCATGATACAAATCTAGATATTGTTGAATAATTCGTTATTTTGTTAATTTTTGCGCACAAAAAGTATTCTCGACGCTTTATAATATTAAGGTTGAACCACTGTAGTCACATGAACTGTTTTAAATATGTCTTTAGTACCTTTCTAGAAATTAAAAAGGGAAATGAAAAAAGACGAATGAAGGTCTTACGGGTGAGTAATTTTCATTTTTTGGTGAACTAACCCTTTAAGTATAAATTGTCTTCAACTTAATGTTGAAATCCTTAAGGATGGAAAATTGTAACCCTAGCTCACAAAGGGTTATAGTTTGTTGGTGTGAAATCAGCATAAATGTGGTCTAGGACATTTTCACAGTCTATTCACAGTCAAACATCTGTGTTTTCAAGGATTGGATCTCAGTACGTTTTATTTTTCTCATAGTTTCTTCAGTCAAATGCATCATTATTGCAGATAAAGTGTGGTTTCAGCACCACAGACAGCTCCATATATTCTAGCAAAGCTTGCAAAAGTACACAAATCTTTTGAAAGCCGTTTAATAAAAGAAACCTTTTGAGTGGTGGACAGTCGTCATATAACATGAAAACAGCATTAGACAGGCTTTAATCGAAGACTTAACCTATAGCCACTCTCATTCAAATCAGTAGATCAACTGATTTGTCCAGGTGAAGCACTCCACAGTACTGTATGTAGAAGTAGAGCATCCCTAGAGCTTTGTGAAGTACAATTTGATAATGATGTTTACTGGTATTATGTTTAAGATTCAATACTGGTTCCGTGAACTGAAGGTCTTTTATGGACTAATGCTGATTTAACTGAAAGTAGTTTTTGACTTGTCCCTCATAAATCACAGTTATAATAATACACTTACAATAGAATAAAATAAAATGAAATAAATACATTTACTCACCTTCATGTCACTTCAAACCTGTAGTACTTTTTTTCCAGTTGAACACAAAAGGAGAAATTTAGTATAATGTCACAAGAGACAAGCTGCTCTTTTCCATACAATGGAGGTGAATGGTGACCATGACTATCAAGCTGTTTTTTTTGTTTGTTTGTTTGTTTTTTAATTTCTTCCTGAGGAACAAGTTGAAATTATGCCACAAATATTGTGAATAGAGCTTAACTTGTATTGAACCCAGAACACCCTTTTAATCTTCCAAAGGTTAGCAAATATTTGACTCCCAAAAGTACAATGTGACTCAATTTTAAGGAATGCAGCAAAAACTCTTTTATTAGATAGAATTGACAAGCAGCGTGATTCACACCTCCCTCTCGTGTTAGTATTTTCACAGGAAGTGTCACATGCAGTGAAGCTGGCAGGATAAATCAGGTTCAATCTGGCAGAAGTGTGCTGCTAAACTACAGCCTACATCAGCCTACTAAACACTGTGAGGATTGTTAAAAGCTGTTCTATAGTTACTGGTAAATCAGTTTGACTTGTGAATCTTGAAAAGACAGACATTTAAACTAGGCAAGTGAAAATCCATGTCCTTTCTGTAGACACAACATACATGGTCATGTCAAGTATGACTCAGATGGGAAACACATCTAAGATTAGATCTAATCATAATTTAGTCATATATTTTAGTTATATTTAGAGTTTTTTCGCTTCCACCCTCACCAACCCTTAGAAATAAAAAAGTTTTTTATGTGAGTTTGAGACCACTATGCAAATGCCTTATTCTGATATGAAATGAGACACTTAGGCCACGTACACACTGTAAAGTTTCAGGAGTGACAACGAGAATGCAGGAATAAGTCCCCTAAATTATCGTTCCATGTGTGTATGAAACATTACTCACTCCAGAAACTGATGATTGACACCGTGCTAACCATAGCAATGTTTTTGGCGGTACCTGCTATTCTGACTTAAGTAATATTACAGTGACAAAAGACTTTGCAGTTTTACCTAAAGCACAGTTGACTGAGCCATCCCGTTTTGTTTAAAGGCTGCTTTACAGAGCGCATTATTGCATTGTTGCCATGTCCACTTATTATAAGCATTTTTGGGGTTGTTTAAAGGGGTTAGTTTACCCAAAAATGAAATTTCTGTCATTAAGTACTCACCTTCACATCGGTCCAAACCTGTAAGACTTAGAACACAAGTCAAGATATTTTTGATGAAATCCAAGAGAATTTTTGTCCCCCATAGAAAGCAAAGTAATTACCGTCATTCAAGGTCCAGAAAGGTATTAAAGACATAGTTAAAATATTCCATGTGACTACAGTGGTTCAAGTCAAGTCAAGTCACCTTTATTTATATAGCGCTTTTTACAATGTAGATTGTGTCAAAGCAGCTTTACAGTGATAACTGGTACATTATTTTGGCTGCACAGCAGCTCTTAAAGAATAGTGTCAATGCAGGCAGATCAAAGCACTGTTGAATATCAAATATCAATTGTCAAGTGTCCCCAACTAAGCAAGCCAAAGGCGACAGCTTATCAACCTTAATATTATGAAGCAACGAGAATACTTTTTGTGTACAATAACAACTTCTGTGTTTACGTCTGAATGCCGACTCTCCGAGTATTGGCCGGCTCCTGCATCGGCATCATATCCGTGTGTCGTGTTGCTCACATGAATGGCATCAGCCAATAATGAGCCGGCATTTGGACGTAAACACAGAAGCTCTGCACTGCGTCAACTGCGTAGGAGACTGACAGGCAAGAGAAGAGATTGTTGATTAAAGTCGTTATTTTTGTTTTGTTTTTGCACACAAAAAGTATTCTCGTCACTTCATAACATTAAGTTTGAACCATTGTAGTGAGGTTCACTATTTTAACGATGTCTTTACTACTTTTCTGGAACTTGAATGACGATTGCTTTCTATCGGGGATAAAAAATATCTTAATTTGTGTTCCGAAGATGAACGAAGGTCTTACGGGTTTCGAACGACACAAGGGTGAGTACTTAATGACAGAAATTTCATTTCTGGGTGAACTTTTAAGCCTGGCTCATACAGCGATCGAGTTTATAGAGTTATTAAAGTGAGCAGGTGCGGGTCACGATATTTCTGTCTTATTTTCTGCATAAAGCACTTCCATTTATTTAGTTTTTATATGGGGTTGTTCTTGTTTGCTTGCAAGATCTGGCGACACGAATGAGACAGGCTCGTTAAAATACGTATTTTAACGTGCATCAGATATGTATCTCTCATCTGTCCTCTCATATCTCTTGTCGTACGTCGTAAACTAGTTATTCAGTTCTGTTCCGTACACACTGCGTAAAATTTTTGTAAATGCAGTTGTCACTGGCTTTTTTTCGGTTGGAGAATGCGGTTCTCACTAGGGCTGCCCCCTAATAGTCTCAGCCTCAGACGTCACGCCCACAGACCGTTGGCTGAACATCTGATGCATATGGCACACTTATCTGGAAACACTTCAGGAGTTTTGAAGTCGTCATCTGGTTGGTTGAATTCTACAGGATGTCCAGGACGTGTGTGTCACGTTCTTTAACGGTCCACCTGGAAACAAATGCAGTGACGCTAAACCAGCTTGTGGAAAAAGAACGCTGTCGTGTTTACAGCTGTGACGTACGAGCACTTACCAGGATCAACTAAACGCTGGATTTTCAAAAGTATGTGAAGTTCGCGGCTCCATTGTTGCAGTAAACTTGCACGGCGTTCTTGAATGAATAATTTATTAGATGCACGCCGGTCTGTTATTGTAGGGACATCGACTTTACATTTTCATGCCCCTAAACATGACGTGGAACAAAACAAACTGCGATTGGTTGCATTACATGTCAGTCAAACGGCTTCTGGGCGGTCCTTGGCCAGTGAAAGCTGCGATAGAGTCCAGACCTTCTGCCATCAGTCTGAAGGTCTGGCTACACAAGACTAGCCCCCTAATAGTCGACTAAACGTTATTCGACTAGAGGCTTAGTCGACCAATATTTTGGTCGGTTAGTCAATATTAGTCGGTTAGTCGCAGAAAAAGAAAAAAACTCCACAGGAAGTGGCGAACTCACGCAGTCCATGAGGGACAGATCATTAACGACGAGTCCTTGTGGTAATTACAGTATGTTGGCCAGGAAATCCAAACGTTCGCCTATCATCCATCGACCTCAAATATGGCTTATCATTTGAAACATGTAAGTAGTAGCAACTTTACATGCCTGCTTGCTCTAACATTAACCTACATAAATGTGCGCTATTATATATCCAAGTGTTTGTGCGGAATGTGGAAGGCAGCTAAGGTAAAACGCTCTTTACTGCACGACATGGAGGCATCAGCGCGATCACTTGTATTTTTTTCATCTTAAAATACTCCATCATTTTTTGTCATACAGATAAGAGTAATACATCATTCCGAACTGTAAAGGGTCTTTTAGTTTTATTTGTGTACACTCACAATAATAACAATACTTTCTGCTTTTGTAAAATATAGAAAACAAACAGGATTCACTTTCTGCCGTCTCAGTCTCGTTGAAAAGCATCGCGTCACATAAATGAACTGAAACTCAGCATATAGGCTACTTGCCTCACAGATATGAGAAGAGATATATATATATATATATATATAGAAAGTTTGAAACGTCTACTTTTAAACGAACCAATTTGAATCAAAAGCATACAGGCCTACTTTCTGATTATGTAATCTATATCAAAGGTATGTTTTACTCTATAGGCGCATTACTGCAGAGACAGCAGACGCTGACTCAGAAAACATTTATTAACAACGTTTATTAATAAACTTATATAAACTTGCTATTTTTTCCGACACATTCATAATCATTACTTTTGCCAGTGTGCGCTTGAGCACGAGGCATATATTCCGCCCCCAGTGTATTTAAGTAATTAAATGAATACAAACGTGCAATTAGTCGACTAGTGGCTTAAATGAACGACTACTAGTCGACTAGAAAAATCTTTAGTTGGGGGCAGCCCTAGTTGTCACTCCCGTGACTGAACTGTGTGTACAGAACAGGAGTAAGCACTAAAAAGTGAACTGACAACCGAATTTAGCTGCAGTGTGTACATGGCCTAAAAGTTGTAAAGGGCATGAAAGCACCATTAAAAAGTCTCATAAAAGTCATTTGATAGACCGTCAAGAAAAGGAAACGTAGGTGAGGAAAAACAAGCCAACCACTGGAGAGTGTTCATAATAAATACATTTTGACATCATAAGTGTGTTTAAAATATTACTGTATTACTGTTACTTTTTAAAATGGTTATCTTGTTGCAATTAAAACCCCAAATAAATTATGTTACAGTAATTTAATAAATTACACATTGTTTTTTTATCATGTGTGGTTGCATTTAGAGTAGAAGTAAAGCCATTGGTTGGTTGTGTTGTTGTTAGGTTGTGTGTTAGAGTTGGATTGCTTATCCTGATGTGACTGTGTGTTATCTTGTCTTTGTAATATAAAAAGGCTTGAAGCAAGAGAACCGTTCCGGATCTCTTATATAAGCGGCCCTTCCTCTCTGACCGCCGCTCAAAGAGCGTAAATGGCCTTTCAATTAGACAAGAAAAAAGAACGTTTTAAAAGGAAAGGAAAAGAGATGTGTAAGGCAATGGATTTAACCTCATGATCTGAGTGGAAGTGGATTAAAATATTAGTTTAAAAAATATATTCTTTGACATTTTCTTGCTGGCTTTCATTTGTTTTAAGTCAGGCAAAATTCAGCTATAACTTTATTATGTTCCTCTATGTTCCATTTCTATGTTTGCTTTATAAAGTCGGCAATAATCGCTGTTTTCAACACATTTTACTTCTGAATTCGAATGTATTTGCGAGTAAAACGATATTCGATGAATGCAAAAAATGTGTAAATTTAATATCATACGTTGTGTTTTTGTTTATTTTATTGTGCTCTAATGGTGTGTTTTATTTTTCAAAAATTAAGTTTGTGTTCCTCAGAAGTAATCAATATGAGTTAAGTGATTAGTATTGTTTGGGCTCTGTAGCTTAAATGACTACAGACATCATACTCAAATCCTGTCAGGTGACGGTTTCTCAGCCTTCTTGGTAGTTTGCTTGTTAAGAAATATGAATTCAAAAATGCCTTGCAATCAGAAATGGCTTGTTTTGCTTTTAAGAGATTATATGAGCAGCATGAAACAGCTTGAGACTTTAGATTAACTGTTTTATGGCTCCGCATTATGTTTCTTCTGGATTACATGAATGAATGTATCAGTTTATGACAAAACTAGAGTCAGTGCAACCCCTAACACATACACATGTTCTCTCTTTTTATGGGTCCATTTCAGTCTCTTTACAAAAATAGTTCTCAACATTTTTGACTTAAAGGCCCCCACATATTATCTAACACAACAGAGTGTTGCTGTACTCCAGTGATGACATATTTTTGTAGGGCAACCCGTACGTTAGCATCACTCTGGTTCAGAAACCCAGTAGGATTTTTTCATTGGCTTGAGGATTATTGCAGAAAATAAGCTCCGTGTTCAACAAAAGTTTATGATTCCTACACGTTTTGTTCATCATGATATTCTTCACAAATGAAAATGGCTTTTATGAATTTTGAAGCTTAATATAAGAAGTAAAAACCTAAATACAGGCTATAAACAAACTACACCATGGTCACATGATTTCAACGTCATCATCATTGAACTTCCGATTACTTTTTTAGTCTTTATTAAAAAAAAGTATTGAAATGGTGAGTTATAATAATATGTAAGAACACGATTACAAACAGGAAGCTGTAAAAGCGAACTAGTGATTAGATGAGTTTCAGCTGATGACATTTAATGTCCTCGACAACCTCCGTAGTCCCATTTAGCCACTTGTTAGCATTGCGAACAGTTCGCATTTTTAGAAACATATGTATTCTCCTGTGTTTGCTTAGGTTTATAAGTGATTTACGTTACAAATCTTCTGGTATCTTCTCAACACGGGCAAATTGCAATCGATTATTTTTAAAAATCGAGTACTCAAATTGAATCGAGGAATCGTGACAGCCCATTTGCAGTACTCTATATTTGAAGGCCACCCATATTGACTAAGATAATTTCTCTAATATTTCTGCTTTAATCGGGACAATGCTGCTTGTTTTCATAATTTTTACTAACAGAAACAATAGTTATTGAGGGAAAAAATTCTCTTTCTGTACATCTTGATTTTTTTTTTTTATTTGTCCCATCTCTGACCACAACAAAACAATGGGATTACAGTTCAGTGCTACTGATGATTTTGCATGTTAATCTCTTTTTTTTTTTTTTTTTTTTTTTTCACATCAGTTGAACATGGTCGCCTGAATTAGATTTATAAGGTCAAAGGTCAGGGCTGTGAACTCTGAAGATGGCAGGTGATATTCATTTAGCTGACGATTTTATCCAAAGTGGCTTGCAGTGTATTTAAGGTTTACAGTTATAGTGTTTTCTTTCACTGCTGCATAACATTTGCATCTTTGAGTGTGGATCATCAAAAAATCCTATACAAAGACAAATATTGTGTGTGTACTGTATACTGCTATTATAATAAAATAAACTTTAAGATTTTGTAATTTGCAAATATGAGAAATAAAGTGTAACTTCCTATATTTTTTTCCCCCTAGTAGTCAAGATTCATCCCAGTTATTTGAATCTTTTGAATCCATTTACTAAAAAAAATTGTTCATTGATTAATTTATTCAGTTACTCTTACTGTAGGTTACACCGTTATATGCCAGTAGGTGGTGACAAGTGTGTGTTTTTTATGAGTCATCTTTAGACATGCACTCGCAAACTTTCCTATCCATATCCTGGTAGCTATTTTGGAAGTGTGAGTGTAACAGAGGCCGGCTAGTGATAGCCGTGCAGCTAAACCTCACTCCCATGATCTCAAGAGGCGCACTAGTGGCTGACGCTAGAGGCTGCTGTCTTTAGTGTTCTCGTTAGAGCGCCCGTCTCCCATGCTGGAGACGCCGGTTCAAGTCCCATTCAGAGTGGGGTGAGTAGGACTAAAGAGGTTACATTGGTGCCGTGACCCAGACGGGTGTGAGGTTTAGGGGGTAAGTGTAACGGAGGCCAGCTAGTGAGAGCTATGCAGCTAAACCTCACTCCCATGATCTCAAGAGGCGCACTAGCAACTGATGCTAGAGGCTGCTGTCTTTAGTGTCCTCGTGAGAGCGCCGCCTCCCATGCCGGAGACGCCGATTCAAGTCCCGCTTGAAGTGGGGTGAGTAGGACTGGAGAGGTTACATTGGTACCATGACCTGGGTGGGTGTGAGGATTAGGGGGTTGAGTGTAATGGAGGCCAGCCAGTGAGAACTGTGCAGGTAAACCTCACTCCCCTGATCTCAAGAGGCGCACTAGCGGCTGACACTAGAGGCTGCAGTCTTTAACGTCTTTGTTTGAGCACCCGTCTCCCATGCTGGAGACGCCGGTTCAAGTCTCATTCGGAGTGGGGTGAGTAGGACTGAAGAGGTCACATTGGTGCCATGACCCGGGTGGGTGTGAGGTTTAGGGGGGGGTGAGTGTAATGGAGGCCAGCCAGTGAGAGCTGTGCAGGTAAACCTTACTCCCCTGATCTCAAGAGGTGCACTAGCAACTGACGCTAAAGGCTGCAGTCTTTAGCGTCCTTGTTAGCCTGCCCGCCTCCCATGCCAAAGACGCTGGTTTGAATCCCGCTCGGAGCGGTGCGAGTAGAACCGGAGGGGTTACACGTGCCAATTCGTCAAGCGGGCAAGGGAAGTATACCAACCCTTATATATACACTTCAAGCAGCACTTGCTCGCAAAATGAAAGTCATTTGTGAGGTCACAGTAGATTCCGCTTAAAATGTACCCCCACCCCACACAGTTGTAGTGTATGATACTGGCGTTATTTTGCAATGTAACCGCAGATTATACTTCCTGCACCCTACAATTTTCATTCCATTGACTCTCGGTCATGTGCATGTGAATGCAGGAGACAGGAAGCTTATAATAATTTAAAAAAGGATCAAGTTTGGTGAACTTTTCTCTGCAAATTTATATCACATAAAGACATGTGGCCAATAGAAGAGGGATACGTCACGTGTGACCTCTTAAATTCTGTAGATTTATGGTTTGCATTCTTTTAAATAGATTGCATACTCTCACATTTGGGATGATTATATGTTGAATTATGACTTTTAGAAATTTTAATGTGACTGTTGTTTACTAGTTCCCTTAAAGGGAGCATTCAGTAGTTATTTTGCTAGAGTTAGCATCACTGTTCTTTGTGCACTTTAAGTCTGGTTTGAGACTCTGCACTCCCATCTATCAGCATGATCGTCTCTAAGTTTTATGTAAATTACACTGATACACAATAACTAATTCTCTTCCCTGTCCAACAAAAAATAAGCAACTACTCAGGATTTTCTCCATCATCAAATCTTTTTACTTTATCAAATCAAGTCAAGTCACCAGTTTTTATATTTTATACAATACAGATTTTTTCAAAGCAGCTTCACAGAAATAACCATGAGTGATGCAAACGTCATAAAATATGAGACAAATTCAAATTCTACTGTAAAGACAATAGTGTCATTATTTACCTTAAGTCAGTTCAGAGTTTATTCAGTGTATGAGAGTGGACTAAGCATTTGTGTATGCCGTATCAGTGTTTACACTTGTTTTTTGTCTTTGTCCTTTCTACTTCTTCAGTCGTATGTGTACTGATTTTCCATTGTCTCGTCTGGTAAAGCATGATGATAAGTCTCTATATAGTCCTTTGTCGATATGCACTGCGTAAATAATGATATACATCCGATTCCACGAAACAAAGGGAAGCTAGTGAGGGACAGACATGAATATTTGAAGTGGAACACAGCCCAAGTCGACCAAGCAGAAATTATTCCTCATTAAAATTTGTGTCTACAAATCTCAAGGGACTTCGCAACAACACAGGATATAGTAAAAGGACACAAATTATGGCCTAAATAAATGGCCTCATCTTTTACATATTTATGATTCTTCCCTTTCTCTTTTTATTCAAGGTGATGTCCCAGTTCATTCAGTTTGTTCATGAATGAAATGACCCGCTCAGAGTGCCGCTACGAATAGTGTTCAGCAACTCATTCTTTTAAAGGGCCATATTTGTTCTGTACGTTCAAACAATGAAATGTTCCTTCACACTTTGGATGCTGTTTGTTCATATAGTCAGTCTTTAAAGGCATTAAAGAGTCACACGTTTGAAAACAAGCTCGTGTATCATATATCCTTTCCTTCCAAGGTGCATGCAATTTTTTGGCATCCAGGCGTCTGGTGCCTTGCAGGATCATAATCCATCCTTGAAATAACAACACAAGTACCTCATGAGCCGCAGACATACTTGAATTATTCAGGGAAACTGAGCTCAGCTGCTTACAGAAACAAATTAGTGTGTTTGATCAAGGAATCTGATATGCTGATATAGATCACTTAACATGACGCTGATGTTCAGCATCAAATATGAGGATTTATAGTGTGTTCTAGCCACTATTAAAAAATAAATAAATTAAAAAAAAAAAAAAAAAAACTTTTTATATCAAATACATGATGTACTGGTTATATAAGTGGAAGCACCATATAAAAGCAGAAAGACTAGTGAAGCGAGTGTTGTGTCTCTATCAGGTTAAATGAAGGCGTAATGATTCCCAGAGGCAGTGAGGGGGATGAGGAAAACAAATTCCTATTAAGGTCAGTTTAATTCTCAAGAGATTACTTTTACAGCTATTTAGGTTACTTGTTTTATCAGAAATGATTTATTATTATTCATTCTAATATCAATAGTTATTACTGTAATTAGGGCCCTGTTTACTCCTGGTATTAAGATCCGTTTTGGTCAATCGGATCCCAAGTAGATGAGGGAAACACATATCCGTTTACACCTGATGTTTTAATTTATCTCTTTTGTCCACTTTTAAACAAGTCTGTCCTAATTTCTTTGAGGGGAGGGTCTATAGAGCTCCGGCAGTCACGTGACCCATTCTGTTTACACCACCATGCTGGCAGGCAGGGACAACCGGAAGCGAATATGAAATGAATGGCGCCAGCATCAGTTTCAAGGCAACAAGAGTTCACTGTGCACTTTATTAAAAAAAAACATAGACATGTACATAGCAAAACATAATAGATTAAACAAAACCGATCCCTATAATGCCCCCGGGATGCTTTTAATGTGTATCGATAAAGGAACGGATAGCTTTTCTGACCTGCAGTATCCTGATATGTACAACTACATCAACTTTCCCTCGTCCTACTCCGGAGACTCTATAAAAACCTACAAAAACCTGGAGGGGTACAAATAAACAATCTAATTTTGTGATGAATATTCAACTTTGGAGTCTGCCGGCTAAAACCTGCTTCGTCATCACAAGTCTTGTGTTGTTAGGTAACGTAATCGTCCCTAGCTGTCCTTGTTTGTAGGTAGCCAACATAGCTATATCACCGTACAGTAGACATCATAAATGTCATATCTTAACCCATTTAATCCCAAATTTTTCCCAGACATGAAAATATCCAAATGAGGTGTCATTAGTTCCCCCTTGAAATAATCAATAATTATTTTTTGAAATGTTTATGGAAATGAGTGAAAAATTGTGTTTTATGTTCGGCCACAATTGTGACCGGTGGAATAATGTGTAACGTTACGTTATACTGAAAATATCAGCCCAGCCTTTCATATCATTTTAGGGTTACTATTAAACATAAAAACCCTTATACAACACTTTTGAGATAAAAGACAAAAAAATAAAAAATACAAATACAACCATCCAGTTGTTGTTTTTTTGCGTTGGTTAGCACATTTTATTGCAGTGAACCATTTCAGTCGTCCTTAGGAATATGATAAAATGATTTCCCCTTTGCTTTCCCCCGACTGTTCGTTTGTAAGGTTTAAATATGTCTGGTTTTAAATTATTGTTCGACCACTATCGATACCAATGCTATAGCCGCTCTAGTGCTCTCCTGATGGCCTGCCAAAATGGCGGAGTTTAGATTGCGTGACGTCAACCTCCGGAACTCTATGGGCGCCCGACGGGTAAATGTATGTTTTTTTTTCCCAGATCTTTTGATCTAATGAACAAAATTAGCTCATGCAATGTACACATGAACGCGCCCGGACATGACGGAAAAACACACGGAGAGCAGCAGCTTTCGTTTCTGCTCCGATAGCTGTAAGACGATGCTGAACACTGAACACTCAGGAATGGTGAGAGAACATTGAGCTTGGTACGTTTCAACCCTGGATCTTCAGCCGACAAAGTTTGAGTCCCATCTGGCTAGCGCTCTTCCCATAATGTTTCCGCATTAGGTCAGTAGGCGGTCTTTTGTGGCAGTTCGAATCCGGTCGAATGCGTTTTCGACTACTTCTGGAAGTGGTCGAAAGTAGAGAAGCTCAAAACATTTTAGACCCCGTTTACACCTGTATTTAGCGTTATCCACTTGTGATTCGATCGACCAAAATGTATCTTAATACCAGGTGTAAACAGGACCTATAGTTCATTTTTAACTATTTCTCCACCAGCATTTTTTTTTAAGTTGCCAGCAAGCCCCAGCATTTTTATTTTCTCTTTTTTTTTAATTGTAAATAGACGTAGGGGTACATACAATATAGATGAGGTAAACCAGCACCAGCATTTTTGATAATTTTCACAAATCTTTCATGGACCTTAGATTATTTTGAGACAATAAGTGCCCAATTTCTGATTCTCCTGACTAGTATAAGCCTGTTTTCATCCAAAATTTTTGCATGTAAACTCAGAAAATCCACTGAAAGGAGATACTGTACATGCACATGCTCAATTCACAAGAAATCGTGAGTGCTAACAGATGCTTAGCTGTAGGCTAGGTATTAAGAAATGGCAACTCAGGCAAACGGAGGGATTTCTAGAGTGACATCAAGTTTTTTGTAAAAAAGAATTATTAAAATACAATATGTTAATGTTTTTAATTTTATTATTAAAAATAACTATTATTATTAACGATTGCTCTACAGTTTCCATTTCGTGGCAGTGCAGTTGGCCATTTTTGAAGGTAATACTGTACTTACTTGAAATAATAAAGTACTTTCCCTTGAAATAATAATGGAAATGTGCATGTGTAGATATTACACATATTTACAACATATCATATATGACACGATATGTCATATTCACAACAACTATGTATACAGGAATATTCTGATGTAAACGTTGTATTACCTCGTAAACGAAGATCTGTGTACAATGCAAGTGACGCAAATTTTGTCACGAGAATAGTATGCTCATACTGTACGCACGCCACTCGATTTTTGTATGCACATGCGCATTGAATTTGCTTTGCTCTAATCAGTTGTTCCACAAGGTGGCAACACTGGCCTGGGCACAGTAGAAAATGAAACTAAGAAATGCAAGCTAAAATTCACTGCATTTAGATCTCCAAAGATTAAACTGGTCATTAACATGTCAAAGCGAATGGTTCAATACCATACAGCACCATCATGCACCCATTCAGAAAGACAAATGTACCAGTTTATAATGTTTACTTTGATGTGTCCAGTGTATACAGCCTCCAAAAGTTGTGACGTGTTAGCCTACTCAAGTGCTTACTCATGACACAGCTAAAAATAAGGGTTGTGTCATGTGTCTCAGGGCAATTTGCAAGGTTGTTTGAAAATATGCTTTATTTTTGTAATTCCGCTAGGTGCCACTAGTGTCGCAAAAACAAAATACTTCGCTCTGCGTTTAGTGTTTTAATCATTGCTATGAGTTTGCCATGAAATCCTGTTTGATTGTTATGTGGTGGCTAAGGTTTCCAGGGTATTGCTAGGTGGTTGTCTTTCTAAGGTGGTAGTTGCTAAGGTGTTACTTATCTGCCCAAGTGTCCAAACATGTGCATGTTATAACCTTGAAAAGTCATACAGTCCATCCAGGGCCTGAATTTCGATCGGGTATTGCGCATAAATGTACACATTTATGGTTTGGCGATTATAGAGTGAGATATTCCTCCAAACATTTATGCACTATAGCCTGTATGATAAGTTAATCTAGGATCTACGCATTCGCTCTTAAAGTGACAGGCCTTATATAACTGATGCTCTCTGTCAAACAACATAAGACAAAGACTGCTCTTGACTGAATAACTTTTGTAGCTTTAATAGGTATTAATCTAAATGTAATTTTTACAATTAAGACGATGCAGTGTTATTTTATATTTTATTATTCAGTATTTCTTACCTGAATACTACTATTAGAATTACCTGAAAAACATGCAGCGCTGTTTATTTCATTTGTATCTTTATACAAAATTCAGGCCCTTGCTATTCTAACAAACTGCCTGCAATATTTCCTGGAAATGTATTAGATATTATGTTTTGCTGATTGTGTTCCTCTTGTGGTAGGCAGAAGGATTTATGCTGCTGTAATAAATGCAGAATTAAACTGAACATAAAGAGCATAAAGGCCAGTGCTTATGTCTACCTACTTCAATCTCAAATCCTCAGGCTCTGATTTAGACATTGTGAGGTTTTACTGTAGTAGTCATAATGGCTGAGAGAGAATACAATCCTGTCAGAGCTGAACTGAGAGTATACTACACTAAAAATTCTCATTTGTCTACTCTCATTTGTAAGTCGCTTTGGAGAAAAGCGTCAGCTAAATGACTAAATGTAAAAACATTCAAATGAATTAAGAAAAGTTCAAATTGTGAATTATGCACAAACAATTAAGCACATCTTTACCACAAATTCCCATTTCTTTCATGCATTTTTTCGAAATTAAAAAAAAAAAGGCTCCAGCATCATCGTGACCCTGCATATAAGACATATAAGTGTTTGGAGAATGGATAGATGATATAAATCATGTTATAACGTATAACATTTAATGAGATTTACAGTACCCAATAATACCTAATAATGGACTCTTTTTTTTTTATTATTATTATTATTTTGGAACATTTCATTATGTTCTTACACTCAAAACACTGTGGTTGAGTAAGTGTCCAGTGTGAATAATGCCATGCTGTGATATGACACAAGTCCACCCACATACAGCACAGCAATCACACAAAACACTTGAACCAGCCCTTCTGACTGCATGTACCAAACACATGCAACCACATACAAAATCTCAAACACAAACGAGGCTTATTTATATCACATGCCTCACAGTCACACTCCAAACCTCCAAGTTGGGCTACTGTGTGACAGCGTGTTGTTTCCCCTTAACAGAGAAACACACGTGTCATGTTACCCTTTCAGGCAGAGATTATCCACAATAATGCACATCATCATCCATGTGCAGTACATATCACACATTAATGTCACACACACATACACACTACTGGTCAGAAGTTTGGATTCATTTTGATTTTTCTTTTTTGTTTTATGGGGGTGGGTTAGGGTTAGGATATAGTATTTAGGATATACTAAATATGTCTATAGACCTGCATGAGATCAGGCTTTGGTCAGCCTCAGTTTGAAGTCAGCATGGACTCTATATCTCTTTTCCATATTTGTATATAGAATTATGATTCCTAGAACATTATTCAGCAAAGGAAAAACATGATAAACACATAAACCATGACTCTTTGGCTTTTCACCTAATTCCAAAGATGTTCAACAGGTCTAGGCATTGTTCAGGCTATTCAAGTTCTTCCACAATAAAATCGGAAGTACACAATCTGGTGCATTTAGATTAGTCATCAGAAATTACTTAAATATCCAATGAGTTATTTAGAAGGGGACATCCACATACTTTAGACCATATAGTGTAGATCGTGCAAATGTGTTTCCTAAAGTCACGTCAATACCTATTGACCTCAGTCACGCATCCCTTAGAGGTAAATTCCCACCATTCCATTGGAGATTTCCCATAAAGCTGTCTTTAATCTGCTTTGCATCATTAAATGGAGGTTACATTAATGCTGCAGAGTCCTAGGAAAATAAGTCCATGTGGACACTGCCATTTCAATCTTAATATAGATTACACAGCTCATCTGCCCTCCATAGGCACATGTAGGCGGCAATAGTTGACAGGCTTGGCAGAGTCAGAGCACTCTGAGTCATATTCATATCGAGTGTTTTTTTTTTGTTTTTTTCCTCTCTTTCCACAGCCTTCTCAAAAGCAGATTTGTGTCCACTAGAATAACAATACATAAATGAGAGGATTCTACAATTATTTGTTGTTTTGTCATCGTCTCTACTGGACAGCATACTTCAGTTTGCATACTTCATGTTGTAGAGTGTGGTTTTTTTTTTCTTTGTTTTTTTAAGTTAAAGCAGACTGAGATATATGGAACTAGTTCAGAAATATTTGAACAGTTGTATGGTGCCACCTAGTGGCATTAGGCAAAACTTTGGTAGACAATGTACATTGTGTTTGGATATTAATCAACTACTACTATAAATTATAAATAAATTGTTTGCCTACAATCATATTTTCATCACCTTATTATTATTATAAGCAAATTTATAGACCTGATATTAGGTTGTAATTTGTCATATTGTCTCTGTTTAAATTGAATTAAAAAGTTATGTTATTATCATAACATAAAGTCAAAAAAAAAAAACCTGTATATCCCGACTTCTGAATGTTTCCCAAAAGCATTGTTAGCCAACTAACATCGCAAGTTCCGTCGTTACTAACGTAGTTCAACGATTTGGTGTTTCCCGAAACTATAGTTCAAACGAACATTCACAAACTGCATCACAAACTTGTTTTTTATGACATGTGGACTTAATAAATCGTTATCTTGAGCAAAATAAGCAAGCTGACAATAAGTACAATGTAAATCTTTTATTTTGAATATATACAAATGTCATTTACATATTTTAGTTTGTCAAAAGATTTAAAGCACCATTTTTGAAGAGTGCACATGTGCGTACGTGCTCTGGTACATAAGAACACGCCTATGGTTGAATCTGTAAATAAAGCAAAATAACTGAGAAAAATTAGAATTACTCCTCATATGCCATGTCCGTAATTTATAGCAAAATGTCTACCATTAATTTGATCTCAAACTGATTCATTTAAGTTATTACTCACCACCTGCGTGACGTCATTCACCATTTTCCGTTTCTAGAGGTGTGCCTCAAGGTTCGGTTCTCGGTCCACTTCTCTTTCTAATTTACATGCTTTCCATGGGTCAGGTTATTTGTTAGCATGGTTTAAATTTCCATTCATATGCAGATACCATCCAAATGTACATCACTGCCTCACATTCTATCTGTTCTACGCCATTTCTTTCCATAACAAACAGCATTCAAGATATGTCACCAAACCAAACCAAAAAAATGGATAGCTTCTAATTTTTTTTCAATGACACTGACAAGACAAGTTGTCCCCAAATATCTTATTTCTCATCAGATCTCTGTTTAGATATTGATGGTGTTTTTTGTTTTTCTCTCAAAACAACTGTTCAAAATTTGAGAGTGACATTTGATTCCTCTCTCAGTTTTGAAGCCCATAATAGTTGCTTAGATTATGTATTTGCTTTATTTCTGCAGTTCTCTGTTCAGACTTATATCCTATTGATTTGTTGTTTCCATTTTTCCTTTGTAAAGCGACCTTGAGCACTATAGAGTGCCTTAAAGACACTTTATAAAAATAAATTATTATTATTTATTTAATTTTGAAGTTTACATTATATTTTTGCTAGAAAATAATGAAATCAAATAAAACACAATACACAAATCAAATAAGATGTTCTAGATGGCTGTAATAGGGCTGCAAAAACTGATACTGTACATTTCTGCTTAAATAAAATGAATAGAAACAGCTCATAATATTTACTTTGGTCTGCTAAAGGTTAAGCGTCTCCTTTAGCTAACCCATCCATCCATTTTCTAAACCGCTTGTCCTATTAGGTTGCAGGGATGCCGGAGCCTATCCCGGCATCTTGGGCCATAGGCACTTTAGCTGACCATTTGTTGAAAATGAAAATGAAAAACAAAGAAAAAATATCCTAATTTTTTGGAGTTTTAGGTCTTGTTTTGTACCCTATTGATGGAAAGTGCCAGGAGCTCAGTGAATGCTGTAGGCTTTGGTGGACATGTGGCTTCTGTGCTGTCAGAATGTTTATGTGCATGTATCCACTGAAGCAGTGTAAACTAACTAGAATACCCAGTGAAGCAGAATTTGACCACAAGAGTCTCATGAGAGTGAGAACTATGTATACATTTTTTTTTTTTTACCTGTGTGATGTGGATCTTTTTGACCCATTTAAATTAAAATCTGGGATTGTTTACAGTTAACTTAAGAGAGGCACTTAAAGTCGACATGGAATCGAAACTGACCATATCAACTTCTTATATCTATGGTCTGATACTATTTTCCCCCTGTTGTAACCAAGGCCTTGTTGCTGTGTCATTGCAAGTGTCTTTGATGCAAATATTGTGGCAATTGACCAGGACTCACTGGTAGAAGAGATACTTCAATCACATTTTACAACACCTATTGTAGATTAACTCAAAAGCACTCGCCTTTCTCTGCTTGTGCGGTACACATGAGCAGCGCTTCACAGATGTCCCCTCTGGCTGCTGGATACAGCTGTTCTCATCCCAGAATGAGGGATTTCTCTTTCTTTGGAGATGAATGAGATGACAGCGTGTGAGAACATTGTTTTCTTCAGACTCAGTGACCTGAGAGCAAGTGAATAAAGAAGAAATACATTACAGTTCTAAAGCGCCCGTGTGAAACAAACCAGGAACGAGACGTGAGAGAGTATGTGGGTACATGGAAAATGTGCAAAAATTTTACCTTTACACTCTAAAAGAGATGGTTCTTTTAGGGTTCTTTATACATAGTAACAGATCTATTTAGAACCATATTGTCCATAAAAATCATTTTCTGTTAAAATGGTTCATTGTTTTAGTTAGAGTTTAGTGCTTAGTCTAAATCTGTCATAAAATCCTTTTAAATCCACCTAATCGTCGATTTTCTGGAGCACAACCATCCGACTACTACACAGACCGTCTACACTCTCAACAGGTATAAAATGTCTATAAATGTTAACTTTTAAATTGCGACTGGTTTGCTCAATCATGTTTGTTTTCTCCTTTCAGTTTTCTTTTCTTTTTTTTAACAGAACACGTAAGTGTGACCAGCTTTGTTGAATTGATGATACTTCTCTCCTCTTTTCCGCTAAGCAAGTAAGTGACAGAGAAATTGAATTTATGAGTCATATTATTGCAGTTTTCAATTATTCACAAAAACATTAAAACTATCCCGTGACTTTTTATCACTTTTCCTTTTAACATTGTGGAGGGCTCACATGTTTACAATCGTTACTTTCAGCCTTCATAAAATTAATTGCTTTTACTTAACAATTGGAAGACACACACTGCAACTCTAAACTTATTTGTGTATTTCTACCCAGACAGATGGTGTAACACCTCACAACCTCATCATCTGCAGAGAAAAACTGCCACTCAATTACATCAGAATACACATATAATGAAAAATATAAAGATATCATAGAGGATTGTAAAGATATACGAAGATACTGGAACTTGGAATTCATTACATTATTTATTTATTTATGTATTTTTTTCAATGTCAATTACCATTTATTAATAATATAACTGTTGTTTTAGCACTGTCGTTTTTGCTACAATTTTCCCATGTCAATAAAAGTACCTAATTGACACGACTTGCTTTCTTATTTTATTTTTTTAAGTAATACCCTAATAGAGGCTACAAGGTATTACAAGACTAGGCAGATCGAGGGGTAACAAAAATAATATTAACATATAATTAATATTAATGAAAATAAATTATTTTTTTAAAAAGGTTCTTTATAGCACTTTTACAGCATGGTTCTTTATGGATTTTTGTTCTGTTTAGCACCAAAAAGGGTTCTGCTACTGTTACAAGCTGAAGAACCCAAATCGGGTACTGTTTAGCTTGTCACTGGGCCAGTACCCTTATAAAGGGACATCTTTGTACCTTATTTACAAGTAAAAGTTAATGGTAGTATCTTAAAGGTACTTATTACTACTGTAAGGTACTAAACTGCACCTTTTAGGAGCAGATAAGGTATAAAATCAATTTGGATAAAAGTGTCTGCAAAATGAATAAATGTAAAGTTGTTCATTTAAGAGTGCTGCCCCAGTAACTAGCTGTTGTACTTCTGACAGTGTAAAAAAAAAAGGTGAGATTCTCAGTGCATTCCAGTTCATTGAGTATTGTTCATTAAATCGGAGAGCAGACCATAAGGTACCGCGGTATCTGTTGTCTATTTCATATTGTAACAGCAGAAAATAATTATTTTGAGTGGCAGTTCCCAAGACCGGAAGTGCCACCCATATTTTAAAACTAAAGTCTCTGGGAAAGGGTGGATACAGTATGAGATGTTTTATTTTCTATTCATTTGATATTGCAACCCTGTTACTGAATGTATGTGAATTTGTATTTTCTATAGAGGCAAGAAGAGTAATGTCTGCACACTGAGAATGCAGCTCCAAAAAAATAAATAAATAAACAGCGCAACTTTTCTGTCAGGGTTCTGTCACTTTAGTCTGTTTATTCTTGGTTTGGTGACATAGCTCTGACACTCCAATTGTCTTGTCATGGTGTGCGTGCAGTTCTGAGTTCGCTTGGGCAGTGCGCTGTTCTGTCTACGTGACTTATTTTGTGTGCGGAGCGTGGTGTGCGGAATCCTTGCACTTAAATCTAGTTTGGTTTTGGTTCTGTGTCGGGACTCTGACATTTGTGCTCCGTGTGTTTGTCTTCTGTCTTGAGCGCAAGGGATGAGCATTCACTCATTCTCTGTGCACTCTATCCTGTTGCGTTTCGAGTTGTCTCTGGCCGTACACTCTTCCGTCTGCGTGTGTGTTGTGTTTGGTGTAGCACGCGGTTCATGTTATCTGATTATTGGTTCATTTGCCCCACCTGTCCTCCCTCGTTACCCATTTTGTTTGCTCCCTATTTATTCTCCTTGTGTATTCAGTCCTGTGCCAGTTTTGTTGTCAAAACCCATCGTGTCTAACCTGGCAAATCCTTGTCCTGCCGTTTCCTGCCCTGCCGCCATTGTTTTCCCCTAAGGGGTAGTTTTTGTTTGCTTTTGTTTAATTTTATTATTAAATAAAAAGCCCATTGTTTCTGCATCTTGAGTCCTCGCCTCATCCCTTCTTCCAACCCTGACAGAATGAACTGGCCTACAAGAGGACTCAGCAGATCAATAGGCATCTTCCTTTTCCCGTCTCCCCCCTCCTGGGGCTCTGCTAAACAGCACATGGTCCACCTCGTTCAGCAACTCTTCCTCCGCTAGAGGGAGACTGATGTAAAAGATTTTGTCTGTGACTTCCTGTTTGCAGTTGATGAGGTGGACTATAGCTACAATGCTGATTTAAAGGAGATTTTGAACAGCTGCCTCAGAGAGCCCCTCAGCCCTGTGGAGAGGGGAAGTCTGGGGCACCTGATGTTTTGGGACTTTGTTTATCACATCTATTATTGTGGGGAACTGGAGTCCCCACATGACACGGAGTTCCCTCACACTGACTGTTTTCCCATTCCACCTTTAGTCAGTGGAAGCCCCAGTCCTCCAATGACCTGGAAATGGAGAAGGAGGAAGAAAGTATCTGCCTCATCTGCCGCCCCCCTCATAGGCAGCTGAATCTTCTGCAGCAAGTCTGGCTTGGTTCCTGTCCACTGCAGTTTTCCCTGAGGCACCTGTGACCGCTGCAACACTCCCTATGGAGGTGGAGTGTCTTGCAGTCTCCCCAGCGATGGTTGTCTGCACACCGCCTCGCCCTCACAAGCAGAGAAGGAGGGTTCCTGCCGCTGTCTCAAGTCTGTTGGTCCTAGAGGACCCTAAGTAACCTGTTCAGCCTATCACGGCCACAGAGGTCATCACAGAGCACCTGCTCTCACTGCCATGGAGGCAGCACTCAAGCTTCCTGTCCTGCCGGCTCCACCCTTGCTGTCTGCCCTGCTGGCTTCGCCCAAGCTCCCTGCACTTCCGTGACCATCAGCTGGGACTCCAGACATGCCAGAACTCCCTGGTCCGTCCCCCACGGCTCCACCCTGGTCCTCAGCCGGGACCCCAGACCCGCTGGAGTCCCCCTGGACCTTACCTCCGGCATCGCCCTGGCTCTTTGACAGGACTCCAGACCTGCCTGAGCCCCCCTGGACCTTAACTCTGGCACCACCCTGGCTCTCTGCCAAGACTCCAGACCTGCCTGAGCCTCCCAGGCTCAACCCTCCCGTCCCTCCCTAGTCATCTGCTTGGTCTCCGGACCTTTCAAAGACTTCCTGGGCTTGGCTCCCCTTCCTCCCCTCCCTCCTTGTCTCTGTAAATTGACTCCTCCCACCCTCTTGTATTGTCATGTTGGTGTGAACTGATTTAATTTAGGCGTTTATTCACATATAAACATTCATCAAAGCACACATCAGTTTGCATGTTCGCTTGACATATGAGAACCAATGAGGTTTATTCTCATGTGTTACGCAGCACGTTTGAGCTTCCTCAAGAGGTTTGTTCTCATGTGTCAAGCAGGTTCGGTTGAGCTTCTGTTTATGTTTGTTGATCAATGTTTATATGTGAATAAAAACCTAAATTCGATGTGTTCATCATATAAAGTGATTGTGTCTCTTCGGAAAATTTGGACTAAATCGTCAATTCATATGGATTATTTTTATGAACTTTTAGAAGCAACAAAGTGGTAGTTGCGTAGCTGTCAATGGAGGGACTGAAATCGCTCAGATTTAATTTAAAATGTATTCATTTGTATTCCGAAAATGAACAAAAGTCTTATGGGTTTGGAACAACATGAGGGTGAGTAAATGATGACAGATTTTTCATTTTTGGGTGAACTATTCTTTTAATAACTTTGGTAACAGCATTGAATGGTTGACAAATGCAGTGAACACTACAATTTATGATGTGTAAACCTGCTAATCACAATTCAGGGTTAGTCGCTTCCCTCACTCCTGTAACAGTTCATCCTATATTTAGATTGAGCAGCACATTAGCTGTCCTTATTTAATAATAAGGATTTTCAACTGAAATGTTAAATTACATTTACTGTACAAATAAACAATTTTATCAGTACATATTGGTTACATAGATGATCATGGGTTTTTATAGTTACTTGGATGGTCTGGTTTCTGAGGATAATTGGATGGTAGTTGGTGAGTGGTGTTTTTCCTGTGCAAAAGTCGCCTCCACCGCAATGCTAAAGTACTATGTGTGGTTGCCAGGGCATTGCAGTTGCTAATGTGTTCTGACTGCTCATCATTGTGTTTCTGTGTGATTGCTAAATGTTATTTTAAAATAGGTTTTTAGTGCATTGTTATGTGGTTCAGGGTGTTGGGAGTGGTTGTTAGGGAGTTGCTTATTGGTCTATGGGGTTTATCAGATCATAAATCTATGTGCGATTCTAATTGTGTGGCTTGACCAGTCAAAGATGCTGAAAATGAACCCATGGTAGTATTTCAGATAAAGTTAGAAATGGGGAATGGGACTGGCCATGTATAAGAACATGAGGTGGACAGCAGAAGCTGCATGCTGGAGAAGATCAGAAGTGTATCAATGAGTGACTGGGGTATGCAAGTGTGTTCTCGATGGATTGGGCCTGCAGGCATTCTGCATATGCTCTACAGGATTACACTGATCCAACTTAATACTTAAGACCAAGGCATCATTCATAACTACAGCCACCATCTGGCACCGCTGCCCACCCGACCAGCCCACTGGATTAACTTTGAGGAAGATTCCAAGAGCGGGTGTATTCCGCATTCTCTAATACCTCAGATGGGTCAACATCAGTGTGCGCTGCTCGGGTGGGATTCCTGTCACACCAATGACTAAGTGCTTTAATTGCAGTCGCAGTCACTGCACTTATCCGTCGCAAACCTGCACTGATCTGCACTGACAGAAAATCAGCTAGCCAGTAAGAGACTGTTAAACAGCGGGTCAGAGGAATGCTATATTTTTGTAGGTTTGAGTCTCTAATATTTTTGTACTGTTTACCAATAAAAATATAATCATATTTTTAAATTGAAAATTGCATGAGATGAAGAGACTTATTTTCAGACAATTTATCTTAACTTTATTTTTGTTGACTCCTTACTGCAGTTTTTTTTTTTATTATTATTATTTATTTTTATTTTTATTATTATTTCATCATTAGATATCTTGGTCAAATCTTTTCATTCTTCAATGAATAATTGTATTTATTTATTTAGTGTATTTTACTGATCATTTATATGAAACTCTGCCTGCGAAACAATCTATATGTTCACATACTGCATACCTGTGATTAATATTAAATATTTGGAAGGTATTTAAAAAAAAAAAAGGTGTATATAGGCTACATCTCTAAACATGAGCAAACACAACTACATTTTTAAGCTTCATTGATGGTGTTATATTCGAAATCAAAATGTGTTAGACAGGTCACTGTTGCATGTATTCTTACACACATTGGGTTTTCATGTTTAATTGGGACTTTCCAGAGACAAAATTATTTTTATACTGTACAAACTATATTCTAACCCTAAACACAAACCTTACCAGTGGGGGAAGATGCATGGGCATTAATTATGTTCAGTTTTTTACCTAAAACTTACCCTGTTCAGATGGTAATACACATTCAAGCATTTCATACAATGGGCTTAAACAGCTCACCCTTTTACAGTAGATTTAGTTCACAAACAACTGATTGTCATGACCTAAATATGATTCCCTTTCAAATGGGAACTCGCACTGCATCCCCTAGAGGACACTTGAACTTGCACAGGAATACCTGAAGCATGGCAAGGGGACGCAGTGTCTTGTTCCCCTTCTCAGGGAACCATGGTTACATGCGTAACCTGAGACGATTTCATTTACAATAAAAAAAAAAATCCTAAAATTCTGCATTAGTAATTTACTTATCACGCCATCAGCACGCACACTCAAGCTCCGAGGATCTCCCGTTTTAAGTCATTTTGAGCCAGATTTGAATTCAGTGAATTGTTAACTGGAGACTCACTCTGACCAGATCAATTCAATCAGTGAGTTGTTGACTCAAGAACAGATGCAGTCAGATCGGTCCAATTCAGGAATGAATCGTTCAGTGCGATTAGCAAATAGCTAAAGAGGTGTATGTATTTCATTTAAATAAAGGCCTTCAAACTTGCATACGGACATACATTTTGAGATAATCATTTCACACAGCCTGTTTTATTAAGTTAGGAGCTATAATTACTATTAAAGTGTGAGATTTTAACCTGCGCTAGCAAACATTTATTATTGGAATCTATTTCAGAGTTACATATTTCAAGAATTAACATAATAATAATTAAAGAAATGTGTTTTTCCTTTTTATTTCTCTGTCACAGATCCCAGAAGAGGAGCCATAATCATGACAACAGATTCTTCAGACTCTCTAAACACCTCTGCAGAAAACCTGTGCCTTTGATCAAACCCTGTGAATCAATCGTTTTCTGGACATTTATGGGACCAACATATGATAACTGATACTCCACTCCTGACAGACACCTTTTTGAACTGAACAGGTGACATATAAAGCCATGGAGTCCAACAAATCTGTGTAGAACATAAATCATGTTAGAGGAAATCCCATGTGCAATATTAGTCTATTTTAGAGTGAAGTTCATTTCTAAGTAGATTTTGGATGACTATGTTCATTTGGTTTATTTTTGTAAAGCTTTTTCCTGATGTATATTTTTCTAAAATAATATTATTCTCCAACAGAGGAGACACTTCGGAACACCTTTAGATAGTGTTAGGCAAAGAAAATGCCTCCTTTCTTAAACAGGGGAAAAGCCATAGTACCTCTCATCAAAAAACAGTGATCATGTTTAGAATGGCATTTGCTGAATTTGTGTGTCACCCTTACATATGTGTGCCCTACAATTTGATTTGCTGTATACTTGAGTGATTATATATTTTATTATTATTATTAATCTAAAAAAACATAATTTGAAAAGTTATATAATTCATTTCTTTTATTTTGGATTATCTTCTTCAAAACAATTGTTTTATTTAGTAAAAGATTATCATGATTTTGATATCATGATTATCATGTTTCAAATTGAAAGCTTTTATTGATTTTCTTAATGTGTGCTTTTTGCGTTTGGGTTTTCAAAATGCACATGTAATGAAATATCTGCATTTTATTTTATTTTATCGATTTATCTGGGTCTAAATGAAGAAAAAGAGCATAGTGTTTTATATTGTACTACATTAGCAAATCAAAATATTTCACTTTGCTGTTGTTAACAAATGTTGTCTAATAGAAAACCCTTACATATACATATATACCACAAATATGCAACCTTTTCTCCCAAAAGCATTTGTGCTTCACATCATTACCTTTAGTGACAGACATTTTGATGACAAATTGATGAGGGAGCTCTGATTTTCATTACCTATCGATAATAATAATAGTAATAGAATGTTTATAGAATATATGAATTAAGTTGAATTATATGTTTCAACTGTAAAATAAATAAAGTAATGCAAGCTTGCCTAATGCTGAAGTTACAGCAAAAAAAGACAAAAATGTCAACTATGTTACTCAGTATATTAATTATAGGTATAGATCACTATATATTTTATTGTCATTCATTCAGTGTTGCGGAACAAATTATATCTTTAAGCTACAAATTAAATAATGTTCAGATGTCAACTGTCATGTGACCCTTACAGTCAACTGTGTTACCTTTTGTACATTTTTATTTTTTTTTATATTGTCAGTGACTTAAATTGACTTGAAAATGCTGCTTCAGTCATGTTATAAAGTGCATTTTATATCCCCACAGGTAGGACTTTTGCATAACAATCTCAAAAGTATGAAACTGATCTATACTGTAGATTTATAATAAAACATGTTGCTTTACCTACTGATACTGATATCCATGATGAGAATATCAGTTCATCAAAATCTTTTAACATGTGTGTCACAAGACCCTGTAGATGCTTTCCTTGATATGTAACAGTAAATTATACTGCTATTTCCTCCATATCCACATTGATGTCTATGTAAGAGAAAGTATACTGAGGCTTTGAAATACATTATGGATTATTTCTAAATGTTTGATTACTTGCAGTAGAGAACCCTTGTGTCCTTTAAGCTGCTGTCTTTAGACTGTTTGGCCAGGATGTGGCTACATAAGGATCCAGTACGTCATCTGTTGCAACTCCAAAACCGCAACTAACAGAAGTTTATCTAGGATGCCAGAAGTTTTTCTTCTTCTTCTTTTTCTGATGTCCATGTTATGACACATATTTACAATATTCACACTATTAAACCACCAACATGAAAATATGACACACTAAATCATGATATTTATTTATTTATTTATGAATGAATGAATGAATGAATGAATGACTGATTGATTGAAAGGTATTTTTGTACTCTGGCTACAGTAGGGAAATATTTATTGTTGAAAGAAATGGCACAAAAGGTTTGGAGAAAATTGATCTAATTTATCTGAATCGATGTATTGTTTTACAAAATCATACAATCATGTCTATATAAACAGTGCTTTATTTATTTGTTACTTCAGTCACATGTCTTGGTCAAGTGTTGCTTATTCTGTTCTGTTATGAGGGGTAAATATCTCAATAAAATGTCAAATCTGTCATTGTCCTAATGAACATGTTGTTTATATGAATTGTTCACAAATATGTTCACAAATATTCTCATTTGTTGAAATAATGATATATTCGGAATATCAAATACGTGAAATAAAGTAAAAACAAAAATGAAGGTTTTGCTAATGTCATGGAAAGAAGGTCTTTAATTGAATGGATAACATCAAAAAAGAGAAATACAAAAAAATCAGACTTGGAGAGATAACAGATTATCATAGTACATTAAGCAGCTCCTTATAGACAGAGTTTAACTTTTTTTACATGATTCATTTTCTTCTATAGTGTCATTTTTTTCTTTAGACTAAATTAAGTTTACATGTAGTAATATTATTATTATTTGATACTATATATTTACAGATATTGATTTGCTGCCACCCTGTGGTCGCAATATATGTATATCTTGGGTGAGCGTAATATACATGACTTTACAAATACGTGTGTGTGTGTATATATATATATATATATATATATATATATATATATATATATATATATATATACATATACATATACATTTGTTTTGTCTTTGTTAGCTTAGCATTAAACTGCTTTAAACTGCATTACTATCATCACTCAAAATACTGTTTGCGCTAAAGGACATTATTATTTTTCGTAAAGTTACAATATTAATTTAGCAGACAGATGTCCACATCGATTTATATAGATTTGGATGGGAGCTAGCACAGACAACAACAAAAATACGAGTCATAACATTACAATAACATGTTCTGTTTTAGGATATGTATAGAGATTTTCATGATGTAGTTATTATTGTAATAATTTTGACATTTAGGCAATTTAGAAAATTAGTTTTTTTAAAAACTTGGGTAGTTAAGAGGGGTCTAATACTATTTGTAATTTATTTACACTGTTAAAGAGTTTTCTAATGCTAAACATGGCCGAAGTTTTTCTTTCTTTGCCAAATATACTACTTCCGGTTGTGGACATTTTCAATTATGGCCCTTTATCACGTAATAAAGGGCGGAATTCCTTGTATGGGCACTTCTGCCTGATAAGCGTGCACACACACCACCCAGAGCGAGAGCACGCCCATCAACGCGATTCGTTCGGGATACGTACGGTGGATGTTTGTTTTTCCGGGGCAGCAACGGAGTTGTGCACTTATGTATATTTGTTCCCGGAATTTCAGTGATGAATGCTTTGTAAAACAAGTCCCAGTTCGGAGCTGGATTTGCAGATCGCAGGCGGTGAGTAAAACTGCATCAGATGTCTGTGTTTTGTTGGCAATCGGCGCGCAAGTGTATAAAATGTAAACAACACAAACGTTTTTGTTCCCCTTTTATTTATAATGATGTTGCGTAGATGATCTCTACGCAAAAGCTGTGCGCGTTCATGACTCTTTAGCTCCGCCCAGGGGACTGACGGCAGACATGCTTCCAGGAGCTCGGCTTTTTTGGAAAGACTCGGTACATAACTTTTATAAATGTGATAAAACTAAAGACTTTTCGGAGCTATGAAGGATGCAGTACTACTCTATAGGTACTCAAGAATAACATGAGATTGGTGGAAACTGTGTGTGTTACCTATCCTTTACGTTATTTGAAGATAAAACAACAACACATTTTCCTAATGTAATATTTTTAATTTAACTAAAGCAAATTTAGATTGTGTGTAAACAAATTACAATGAGGTGGTTGTTTATGGGATTTTAGACTCAAAATGATTAATAAATGCACGCACAATTATAAGTTAGATAAATGTTATGAATGTATCTTAATAACCACAAACAAATGCCTTTCGGGAATTCGGGATTAAATGATTGTGCAGCGATTTGTACAAATGCAGACATGTTTGCAAACAAAAATGTTCTGTTCTGCATTAATATATCATAAATTGCTCATGCAAAAAGGAATCCGTGCATCTGTGGATCATGTGACATGCGTGCATTTATTGACGTCTTGTTCGAGTCGATTCTGTTCGGTTCATTTGGATTCTGAGACTTTCCCTGCGTTCCGTTCGGATTCCTTCAAAGGGTTTACCCTCCAGAGTGAGAGCTTCAAAGGGAAGAAGGGTGTAGGGGTCAAAAAAACTTTTTTTTGGAACGCACTCCTACCTTCGTCGAACATTTTGAACGCTGGTTTACCTCAAGCTGCACCTTTTGTTTAACGTTAGTTTATTCATTTATTTATTTTTGGTTTATCGCACTATATTGTATATTGTGTCTATGTATTTTAAACATTTGAATGGACTTATAAAGGTAGATGTAAAGTATTTTTGTTGAAGTACAATGTCGTTTTGATAATAATGTACCAAATCTAACTCGTATAAATATTACAGTAGTATAGAAAAATACTATACATACATTTATAGGTAAAATCGAACTCCGAGATTCCTGTACCCATTCTGTGATGCAAACAACTTCCCTGTGCAAAGGATCATGGGGGCTCGAAGGGTACAACTTATGGACACTTCGAGTTCCATGATCCTTCAAAACCTTCATTCCGAAGGGCCCTTTCAAGTGGCCAGTTTTGAGCACTTCGGTTTGGAATGACCCTTCAATATGGCGGCCATGATTGTTTTCACTCCGAAGTGTCCTTCGGAGGGCGATATATCCCGTTTGGAACGCACTGTTTCTTTCCGCGGTTTTTAGCATTTATGATCCACAAGCAACTGGCTTTCACTGAAAGGCAAGGCAGGCAGCTACCACTAGATGGCAGTCGCAGTACCGAGCTGGTAGTTTTCAACTTTATCTAACTAATGTTAGTGAAACAAACAAAAAACAAAAACAGTTTTATTTTGTATCAGTCTCATTGTGTATTATTGTATGAATTTTCTTTTGTCTTCTTCGATTACTTTATTCACATGGTAAATATTATAGAGTAGTCATGCGTCACACACCTGATGGGAGTCTAATTTAGTTTTGGAGTCGATTGTGTAAATACACAACGTCATGGTGGGACAACCAGCTCCAACGAATTCTACTGCTGTAAGTACAAGACAGTGCCGTATTTTATTAACGTTTAGGGTAAATGTTTACGGTTGTTTTTTTTTGTCATTGATTGTAGCAGTACTATCATATTAGGGAATGCAGCCTAATTTAAATTGGTGAAGAATTTTATATAGCGAATTTTCCACACATTCGATGAAAGAAAATAGGCCTATATGTGTAGTAAGATCAGGGTCCCGTTTCAGAAAGGAGGTATCTCAAACCCGAGAAAGCAGGGTAAGTCAAAAAAAAAAAAAGGTGACCATAGCAGAGGACTGCAAACGTGATGGTGTAAGTGCTTATATGGCTGATGATAATTGTATATTTGTGTTTTAAAAAAGCTATATGCAATGTTGCAATTCTTTCTATTACCTGGTGTAAATTTGAAACCTTATGTTTGACTTTTCATGTATTTATTAGCCATTTATACAACAATTATGAAGGAAAAGTTCCCAAAACCTCATCCTCTTCAAGGATGCTGGATGTTATATAAAGCAACTGGTAAATATGGGGATCTTGAGCTTGTCTGAAGAGCTCAGTTCACTACAGTTAAGATTATCAGCCAATTAGGATCCATTAATTTCCTACATTCTGTTGCAAGAGGAAGTGGCCGGAGAAGAATGACCCTAATCTCCATGGACACAAAGGTTTACTGTGGTCGGCAAATCCGGTCGTTCTCAAACTGTGGCAAAAATGTCCTTTTTTTTTTTTTTTGTGCCTCTTCAGGAGGAGATAGACACCCAGCCTCTTCCCTACAATTCAGCTGCATTTGCAAAGATGCCAAAGGTGCCCTGTGTCACCTGTAATACTACCATGCCACTGCAAGTGTTGGCATTACATGCTGAGGAGTGCAAACAAAATTTAAATATGGGAAACCATTCAATTTCACTACAACAGTGGGATGAAACAGCATGGTGTTACAGAGCTCATGCCACACTGACACGTCATCTGCTCGGCTCAGTGGACCAACTCGACAGCGCAGGGTGTTTTCTAGCATCACCCAATGGGCAGGGTGGGGCAAACTAATCACGCCAGCGCTGCACTGACCAATTGAAACAGCCACAAGTTCATTTGGCCACTCATTTAAATTTTACCCATAAACCTCTTTTATTAATGGAAATCAGTGAGGTCAAATGGCTAGGTGCATCGTAGAACGATATTAAGTAGTCCTGACATTTTGAAAAGAATCGTGGAGGCTTTAGGAGACAGAGACATTAATTCACAAAATGAGAGTATAAGACTTTTTAACCATTTGATAGAAACCAGACCAACAACACGGAACTTGAATGGTGAGGCCTCACGTGGATCTGTGAACATGCAAAGAAGGTAAAATAGTAAATAAAAATGTACAATGCTATTTATCTAGCAAAGTATTTGCATTGTCACAGACATTGTTATAATTCAGTATTGAAATGCCTGAAGTAAGATATGATGTTATTTCTGAGTTAGATAATGAAAATGCACGTGCATAATTGCATTTTCTTATTTCTTTAGGCGGACACAGGTGGTCCTTTCTTTAGAGAAGTATGTCTTTTTACCTCCCTGGAAACCTCAGTTGTCCCTAAGGGAATGGCAAGAGTCCAACTCCTAAAGTCATGATCAGGTGCTGTTTGCATTTCACTCATCTCAGGTGTGATATCTCAGGTACAGGGCATCTTAGTCAACGTTCCCAAACATTCACTCTCGGTGTGGGTAGTGTATAGTGGTTCCACGCAAAAAGAGAAGGGACAGTTCCCTTTTAAGTTTTCTTAGCCCCCCCAGTTGTCAAAACAAATTCATCTCATTGGAAATGTACACTACACACTCTAGTGGTTTTTGTAGGACTGAAGTGATCCCTATGAATTTTGATTAACCACTGAGCCCTGAACATCTGAATCAACCGTCAACGAATAAAAGCTTATCTTGGTGTTGTATCGAGATGAATTAGCGCATTTAGGTATGCAGCAATGTAGTGATGATTTTCTCTCCTGTCACTGATAGGCTAGTTTGTTCTTTTTTTTTTTTTAACTTTTTTTTTTATTATTATTATTCTAAGCATATTTACTTCCATGTTAAAAAATGAGGTGGATAGCCACCCTTTGCCTTTAAAAGCTTTTGTCCTTTTGTCCTGGTACACTTTTTACACAATTTTTAATTTAGCTTTGCTTATCAGTTTCTCCAAGCATATTGGATATGTTGCCAAAGTTCTTGTGGATTTAAGCTCTCTCTCTCTTTCTCTCTCTCTCTCTCTCTCTCTTCTCTTCAAGGACCATACCAACTGTTTGGAAATATAAAATTATATCTAACCACAAAAGTTAAAAAAGACAATTCTCCTGAATCACCATAAGAACAGATTCCAGCAGTTACCTGCAACAACAAATAAAATGAATGATCTCTACACATATTCTTATACATTACCTTTTAATGCAAAACCTTTTTCTCAGATGCAAAATGTTTTTACAAACACTTTGTTTTTTCTTTATTCAAATAGCTGTACATAGTATGGAAATAACCCATTGCCCAGTAAGAACACATTTTACTGACATGATAACTTTTGTATTAAAAATGGGGGGGGGGGGGGGGGGGGGGGTGAATTTATTCACCTTTCAAAAAAGGTGAATAAATTATGACATGGTGAATTACTGTATGCCTCTGAACCCAATAGAGTCATACCTTCAAACAAATTATGTGCATAACGTGTGTCTTGATTATACTGACAAAGCTTAAACATGATTGGTAATTTCCTCTATGCTATCAAAAACAACCCAGCTCAGAAATATGACGCACCTTTAAACCTATATAGATAACAAACATATTTTATAAGAAGAATAAGTCTCTGTGCAAAATATAGCTTCTGGGTTAAATTTTGATTTGCGATCAGGTAAATGCATGTTAAACAACAGCATGTGTATTATCTAAATCAGCAGATTCTCTTGTTTAATTTGACGTAACATTTATCTCAAAATAGCACAGTTGAATACGCTTAGATGTTCTTAAGAAGTACTAAAGAAGAATTTTTAGTATATTAAGTACAAAATTAGTGCACGAAAATAGAGCACTTTAAGTATATTATGGAAGTGTAGTAAGTGTACTGAAGTGTACTTTTTTTTGCTGCATTCACGTCACGGCGTAATTATCTAATTATCTTAAGATGACAACACGTGACGTTATATTCAGAGCTGTTTTTTTTTTTTTTTTTTGCCGGATTGGGATTTCTATGGCACCACGATCAACGCCTACGTTCACGCCATATCGTAATTACTGTAACTATGAGATCCTGGCTTGTAAAAAATGTTCACATCCTCATAGAGCTCGTAATTACAGCTTGTAAGCTGGTAGTTTTCTGAAAGCTCCCATGTGTAACACGTGGTCTCTTTACCACCTGACCGCTGTAGATTCATTTAGGCACTGATCGTGGTGCCATAGAAATGCATAATTCCCAGCCCAAGGATGTGAACAGCTCCAAATATAATGTCACATGTTGTCATCTCAAGATAACGGTAATTATGCGGTGGCATGAATGCAGCAAAAAATACACTTTATTTCAGTACACTTAGCATACTTCCATAATGTACTTAAAGTGTTCTATTTTCGTGCACTAATTTTCTACATAATATACATAATATTCTTCTTTAGTACTTAAGATCATCTAAGTGTACTCAACTGTGCTATTTTGAGACACCATGAATATGAACTAAAATGTGCTTTTTACATACTATCTTTGTATTACAAAAATGTATTTAGTTACCACTTGTAATCTACAGTGGTTAGGTGGTACAGCGGCCAAGTGGTACACGTGGGAGCTTTCATAAAATTCCCAGCCTACAAACTGTAATTACGAGCTCTACGAGGACGTGAATGCAGCCAACGGTGGAGCCCGGAGAACTGGAGACCTTGGCACACCCAAGGAGATGGTGAGACCAGACAAAACCATAGGTTCAGGAGACCAGGGCAGAACCGCAGCGATAAGCAGCTGTGGTGGAGGCAGGGTGCCGGTGGACTGAAGCGGAGCCGGTGCAACCAAGGTGAAGCTGGAGGGAAGGCAAAGCTAGACAGAGCCGAAGGGGTGGAGGGATGAAGCGCAGCTGATATTCCAGAAGTCCGTGGCACAAGCAGAGCGATGTCTAACCAAGGTGGAGCCAGAGAGACGAAGGAGCCTAGTGGAGCTGTGAGGATGACGGTCCCTGGTGGAGCAGAGGGGGCGAGGAGCCAAGGTGGAGGCAACTTGTCGACAGGCTGAGGTAGAGTTAAGGGCTTGGCAGCCTGAGGCGAAGCCAGGGACTCCACTTTACAAGGTAGAGCTGGTGACCGGAAGACTTAAGGCGGATCTGACTTGCAGGGTAGTGTCAACAGAGGATTGCTAACCAGCGTCATAAAACATATTAACCCTAATTAACCCAGTTTGGATTTGTTTGGTTTTGTTAACCCAAAACTTACTCTGTAACCCAGAGTTTGCTCAGCTAGCTTCATGCAACAGGCCACAGAGCTTGACCGTTTTGAAAAATAAAAACTATAGTTCCCTCTGGTCCATGAAAAGTTCCTTCTGGAACTATATTAATTGCCACAATCTCCAAATTCTTTCATGGGTCTGGTGTTCTGTCATGGGTAGGTCCACAAAGGATGACGAAGAAGAAGATGGTTGTTCAAACAATATAGTTTTCTTTAATAAAACAAAACAATAGCAGTAATGCAGTGACAGTATACAACGCAATAGCGTGTACTAAAACAGCCAACACCATACCAAGAACTAAATACTAAATAAACTGAAGGGCTTATAAACACCAAGATAACACCCTCAAATGCAAACAGGTGTGATCTAATTGTGTGATCTCTGGAGCTCAGCCACAGTGATCTTTGGGTTCTTCTTTACCTCTCTCACCAAGGCTCTTCTCCCCCGATAGCTCAGTTTAGCTGGACGGCCAGATCTAGGAAGGGTTCTGGTTGTCCCAAACATCTTCCATTTAAGGATCATGGAGGCCACTGTGCTCTTGGGAACCTTAAGTGCAGCAGAAATTTTTTTGTAACCTTGGCCAGATCTGTGCCTTGCCACAATTCTGTCTCTAAGCTCTTCAGCCAGTTCCTTTGACCTCATGATTCTCATTTGCTCTGACATGCACTGTGAGCTGTAAGGTCTTATATAGACAGGTGTGTGGCTTTCCTAATCAAGTCCAATCAGTATAATCAAACACAGCTGGACTCAAATGAAGGTATAGAACCATCTCAAGGATGATCAGAAGAAATGGACAGCACCTGAGTTAAATATATGAGTGTCACAGCAAAGGGTCTGAATACTTAGGACCATGTGATATTTCAGTTTTTCTTTTTTAATAAATCTGCAAAAATGTCAACAATTCTGTGTTTTTCTGTCAATATGGGGTCCTGTGTGTACATTAATGAGGAAAAAAAAATGAACTTAATTTTAGCAAATGGCTGCAATATAACAAAGAGTGAAAAATTGTCTGAATACTTTCCGTACCCACTGTATGTATATATGTATATGGATATATATATATCCTTTTATTATTATACTTGTATACTTATCTTAACAGGTACAAAGAAACAGATTGTGAGAGTGAAGGTGAAAAGTGGTCAGAATCTAAATCACCCTACAGTGATGAAGGTTATCTTACAGTGGGTAAGTATTAAAGCAATTTGTGCTGAAACAGATAATAGAGAATATGTAGTTTCTGTAATTTCACAAATATTGTACAATTTAGTGTGCCATGAAGCATTAGTGGCACACATCCTATGTTACTATCCAACATAAAATTAGCCAGTCATGAAAAATAACTATCTTAAAGCATATTAAATACCTGTATCTTCTCCTTTAAATTATCAGCGAATGGTGAGTGTGGCCTGTCCTATGTCAGGGGTCTTCACCCCCTGTATACAACAATGCAAAAATCGTCTTGGTTACATATGTAATCCTTTTTCCCTGAAGGAGGGAATGGAGACATTACGTCGGATGACAGATGAATTGGGATCTTGCTAGAGAGACTAAGCCGGGGCCTCTCCAGGCCTCTGACTGGTTGAGGTGAGAACACAGGAGCAGACCGGCTCAACACGAAGGCTATAGAATCTAGCAAACGTGTTAGGTGTCACCCAGCACACAGGTCTACAAATATCTCTCAGCGAGGCACCACATGTCAGCGCCCAGGAGGATGCAACACTCCTGGTAGAGTGAGCTTGAAGCCTAAGTGGGCCTAACGCCTTGTGCTTGGTAAGCCAAGGTGATGGCATCCACTATCCAGTGGGCCATCCTACGCTTGGAGACAGCCTTTCCCTTCTGCTGGCCTCTGTAACAGACAAAGAGCTGGTCTGAGGTCCTAAACCTTTGTGTGCGGTCTACGTCCATTCATAATGCATGGACAGGACAGAACAAAGCTTGGGCTGGGTCTGCCCCTTTTGGGGGTAGCGTTTGCATGTTCACTACCTGGACTACCTGGACCTGGAAGAAGTGGTAGGAACCTTGGGCACAAGGTCTTCTCAGAGAATGGCACGAAGCAACCTCAGATGCTTATGACTCCAGAGGAGGAGATGGCGGGCAAGTTGCGACATGCCACGTGAGCATAGACAACCCTGATGGTTGATGTACATAACAGCCGCAGTGTTGTCCGTGTAGACCAGCACGTCTTTGCCATGTAGGTGCTTTTTTAGGTGGCTCAGTGCAAGATGTACAGCTAGCAACTCGAGGCAATTGATATGTAAATGCAGATGGGGTCCTGTCCAAACCCCTGAGACTGCATGCCCGTTGTATGTGGCACCCCAGCCGGTGACAGAGGCATCCGTGAATACCACAGCATGCCTGGACACTTGTTCCAGGGGTACTCCAGCCTGCAGAGACAAAGGGTCCAACCACGGGCTGAAGGTTTGGCGACAGGCTGGTGTGATTTCCACCCAGTGAGTGTCTCGCTGTCACGCCCATCTCGGGACTCGGCTGTGAAACCAGTGCTGAAGTAGTCTCATATGAAGCAAACCGAGCGCTGTTATTGGCGCTGTGGCTGCCATATGCCCCAGGAGCCTCTGAAAGAATTTCAGTGGGACTGCCGTCCTGCCTTTGAACGTGTTCAAGCAGTTCAGCACTGACCGGGCACGTTCCTCTGAGAGGCATGCTGTCCGTTCGACCAAATCCAATTCCATACAGAGAAAAGAGAACCTCTGCACTGACAAAAGTTTGTTCTTTTCCCAGTTGACCTGAAGACCCAACTGGCTGAGGTGACTGAGCACAAAGTCCCTGTGTTCGCATAACTGATCTCGGGACTGTGCTAGTATGAGCCAGTCGTCGAGATAGCTGAGGATGCGAATACCATATTCTCTCAGGGACAGCTCCAAGGGCAGGACTTTGTACTGATATGCCCGACCCTCAAACGCAAAGCATAAAAATGGCCTGTGACGAGGAAGAATCAAGACATGGAAGTACGCGTCCAAGATTGGTCATAACCCACCACTTTTCTTGGGTACAATGAATAAGGGGCTGTAAAACTCTGTCTTCATATCGGCTGGAGGGACTGGCTCTATCGTGTCCTTCGCCAGTAGAACTGCAATCTCCGTTCGCAAGACGGGGGCATCGACAGTCTTCACTGAAGTGAATTGGATGCCTCTGAACTTGGGGGGACATCGGGTGAACTGAGTTGCATAGCCGAGTCTGATGATCCGAAGGAGCCAGCGAGACAGACTGGCGAGCACTAAGCAGGCTCTCAGAGACCGTGAAAGCAGGACCAAGGGAACCACAGACGTACCAGCAGTGGGGCCAGCGAGGTGGAACATAGGGACCCGGCTCGGGGGTCTCTCTTTCAGAGGCGGCCCGAAGCGGGGTCTGAGTGTGCGGTGCAACGCTACCTGGTTCCACGGTTGGGAAGAGGGTGCATATGTAGACTTGTTCATGCTCTCGAACAGCCCGCTGCTGCTCGCTTGCGACAGAAGAAGAGTGGTGAGGTTTTTCGCCTCCCACTGCTTTCTGTGCCCTCTTGGGACCCATAGATAGTGGAACTGCTCTTTTGTCGAGAATCTTGGTGCAGCTGGCTGTGGGGCCAGCGGCAGAACAGTTTAAAAGGTTTTCTGCCCGGCCCTCCACCAGGGGAGAGCAGCCCTGCCCATCTCTAGGCTGCCCAAAAAACAAACAAAAAACATAACAAAAAAAACATAAACCACCCATGAACACCGTCTCGGCATACTTATACCCAGGCATGAAAGACAACGATCGCGGCTGTCAATAAGGACAGAAAACGACCGCATATCCAGAAACACACGGATTGAATATCATCTTTAAAGCTCAAGACCCGTGCAAGCTCTTCTAGGGAAAAATGCTCTCTTTTAGTGCTGAAGCACACAGGGCAACCGGCCAACGCAACACTGACAGAGATCCCAATTCATCTGTCATCCGACGTGATGTCAAGAGTGACCGACTGAAAGGAAACGTTATCATTTTGTTGTAATGTATTGATTTGATGTTCAGGTCATTGTAGTAAAAAGTAAAAATTATTATTAACTAATTTTAATTATTCAGTTAGTTTGAGACCAAATGTTGTTTTACAGTTGTTAATAAACTTCTTAGTTACGAATGTCACCCTGGTTCCCTGAGTAGGGAACAAGGCGCTACATGGCTACATTCACAGTGTCAGTCCAAATTCGATCATTTGTATATCCGATTGGAATCTGATCTAAAATTATTGATGTCCACATTGTGTATCGCAACTGTTTAGACCCAATTTGTGTGTCCATGCCACTCTTTCTTTTTCTGGAATATCTGCATTGGTTTCTATGGCAATGATGTTGAGTTGATAGGCATACGCCAAAAACAACAACCGCAGCATGGTTGTTGTCCGCAGCAACCGCAAAATCCAATCAGAGCAGTCAGACTGTAATGGACTTCCAGAAATGCGATTTGAATAGGATTTCAAACCAAATGTGAATGTAGCTTGAAATGGATTTGTAAAAATGTAATTTTTGGCCATTCAGACTTGTATGCACAAAAATCGGATTTTGAGTGACAGTCTGAACATAGCCTGACACTAACACCCTCCATATGTAACGACTGTCTGAAACCCATAGAGAATCATGCTGATTAAGTGGCTAATGGCACAATCAAGCGATACTCTCCAAAGCACTGCATCAACAAGTGACTCACGCCTTGCACCACTGCACCACAGATTGTTCTATGAAGGAGTCATAGCAGTAACAGAGGAGTATGGCAGGGCTACACAGCATCTCATCCCCTACCCAGAGAACCAGGTTTGCCAATGTAATCAAGATGTTTCCTTTTATAGGTTTACTCGATACTATGTCAGTAGTGAACTCTATGGGAAAACTGTACCACAGCAGCATACTACAAAGTGACTGCCATTTTATTAGCCTGTAAACATATGCACAGACCAATAGAAACAGATTGTCTCAATCCAGATTATAAAATCTGACAAAAGTGTAAAGCCCAATCTGCTACCACACAAATGTCCTCCAAAGACACACCCTTAGATAATGCCTGAGAAGAAGCAAAACTTCTAGTAGAGTGAGCTTGAATGCAAAGAAGCAAAGTTAACCCACGCACCTCATAAGCAAAAGATATATCATCATTCACCCAATGTGATATCCTTTGTTTCGTAGCAGAAACACCCGATGTGGCCACCAAAACAAACCGCTGATCTAAATTATTCAACTCAACTCAAGTCACCTTTATTTATTTAGCGCTTTATACAATGCAGATTGTTTCAAAGCAGCTTTACAGTGATAAACAGGAAAATAATGATTCAATGATGCAAACAGACTTCAATTCTGCTGCAGAGTGAAGTTAAGAATAATGCAGATATATGATTGGGCATAAACCACCATCCTTTTTTGGTGTCATAAAATCAGAGTCTCCCAGCAACCAACCTTTTTGGGGAGCATGTCACCTGTAATTGGATTGCATATCTTTCTCTAAGGTTTGAAGAACCTAAGAAGACATATTTGTTAGTCAAATGAGCTGATAGAGGCATCAGACGTTTCATGGCTGAAGCCATAGGGATGAGAGCTTGGTTCACGAAGTGAGCACTGAGACCCTTATAAGGCAATATGATTAACTGACTGCAGATCTGATAATATCGATATCTGAAGTCAGCATGTGAAATTTGAAGAGCATAGATTAAATCTGTGCCCTGTCTGCTACAAGTGGTTAAACAGCAGGAGATACCTGTCTGACTCAACTTGAGGGGCCCAGCATACACCATGAGGGGAACACCCTGTTGTAACTATGACATTGTGGTTGTAAGAACCAAGACACATCTCTTATGCCCTAAAGGGGAATTTTGTTGCACAGAGCATAAGCAAAAGAAAATGTAATTTGAAATGCACAATTAGAATGTTGTCATTCCAAAATGTGGTAGAACGGAAGAATGAACGGTCTAATTTAATATGAGGGGTCTGACTTGCACACCCTGCTATAACCACAACGTTGTGGTTGTGTGAACCGAAACACAGCTTATGTGCACTGAGGGCATCATTCCCCATTTGTTTGTTCTGTTACAGTAATTGTCAAAGTTAATAATAATTAAAGTGTCCCATAAATAAAAAGTAACATCCTCTTCTGCAAGTGCTGTGTCTTTCAAGAAAAGTCTTTTGAAGAGTGTAAAGCATTCCTCAAAAGAAAATGGGATCTGCCTCAAATTTTGCATGCATTCATTGCACATTGCAAAAAACTGCAAAGCCTATGTTAAATGCAAAGTTTGTGGTAGCGAGAGGCATGGCATTGCCCTTCACCAAGAACCAGCACCCATGACTAAATACACAAGCCCCAATCCAGAGCATGGCGGGGAGGGAGATCTTGTAGCATCATCTGATATCTCATCATATTGCACTCAAGTCTGTGATTTAACCAACAAGTCATGCTCAAAAATCTGTCTTGCCAAAGTTTTTCCTAGCGGTTGCCGCAATAAAGCAGTGAAGCCTAATGCAATAATTGATAATTAAAGTAACAGATCAATTGCTGAGTTGTTTGATATGTTTGCCACCCAAAGCCCTAGTTCGCCATATTCGCTCAAGACCAGTGCAGGTTTTATTGATTCAACGGGAAGATGAGGCAGTGGTATTCAAATTGAAACTATGGATAGACATACCAGCCTTCCACTTCCAGATCAGGGGTGCATTTCCCAAAAGCATCGTTAGCCAACTATGGTCACAAGTTCCGTTGAACTCCAAATTTTAAATCAGTGGCTCATCTCATCCTGGAACTTGATCCAAATGGTCACATCTTCTTGGATGGGATGTTCTCAGAGTGCATAAAGTGTGTAAACTAATCAATGGCCCCTATGCCTTACCATTCGTACAAAAACAACCTGGGATGTGTTATTGTAGGCAATGTCTGCCTAGGAAATATGTCTATAAGCCAATTTAGGTTAGCACACTTTACACCAAGACTGTGGATAATGGATAGCCTTCACTCTTTAAATCATGCCTTAATGTCCTGCAGGTGAAGGACAGAGGTCGCCATATACCATGTTGCAGCAGAAAGATTGCAAATCAGACCATAGCCAATCACCAGACATGCTCTTCACATGTCAAGGAGTCTTGTCAACCATCAATAGTCTTTCTGACCCCTTTTTGTTCCCAGCCCAAGTAACTGTCCAAGGCAAATTTATTCTGCAAGAGTTAAGCTAGGGACACACTGATTGGGACTCTCCACTGCTACAAAACATGGAAGAGATATGGGACACTGTTCTCTGCAGGAGCTAAGGCAACTTCAAATACCTAGAACCTACTCAGAATGGTCACCCTCAAAGGCTGCATGCAGAGAAATGTGTGTAATTTCAGATGCTTCCACCAAAGCTGTTGCTGCCATTGCTTACTTTAAGAAAAGCTCTCTTATGCCTAAGGAAACAATTACACAAGCTTTGTTATGGGTAAATTGAAAGTTGCTCCACTTCCTGAACATACTATCCCCAGGCTGGAACTGAGCGCCACAGTCTTGGCAGTGTAATTGGTTGATCTCATCTCATTTGAGATAGACATTGATCTCGATGCTATCACTTTCTTTACTGACAGCAAGGTGGTATTGGGATATATACAAAATCAGATGTCTTTGGATCATTGGGGGCAAGAGGCTTGTGAATATCATCATATTTCACTGTGTCCTTTGCCAAAAACTTTGTGTCCACCTCCAAATTCAGTAGATGGCTTAGGGTTAGGGTTCAGACCGGAAATGTACAGGCCTAGTTGTCTACTGATCCAAATAACCAGTTTCTCCTCACACCTTCTGTTATCCTGACACAGAAATTGTGCACCCCTGTCGCTCCTGCTATTGACTTTGTAACCAAGGATCTTTTCCAGTGTCAATGGTGAAGTCCAACATCTAGTTAACATATTCTTGGATAGATGTAGGAAACAGTATCTGTTTTTACTACAGACATGTAGGAAGTGGCAATCTGACCAACCCAATGTCGGTTCAAGTAGCACTCAAAGATAGCCAAGCCAAAAGAAATGAATGGCCAATGGGAATTATAAAGCAGGTCTTTCCAAGCAAAGATGGAAAAGTTCAGAAGGTGGAAATAAGGGTTCCTAGACAAGATGGCACCAAGCTCTTCATGATAAAGTAACGGAGTTAAAAATTGCAAACTTCAGAAAATAGTAGGGTTTATTAGTTGTTGATGCAGTAATCATTATTGAATAGCTTAGTTAAGCATGAATTAATTGCATATTAGTGTACCTGTATTGTAAAGTGTTACCAAAATAACGTGTAATAACTTGTTTAATATGAGGTTGAAACATTTTTTGAAGGTTAAGCAACTCCATTCAATGACAATTTTTATAATAATAAAGGTACACTATGTAACTTTTTTTGTTCAAAATATACAAAATGTATATAATGAGCAATTACAACAATCCATCTTCAAAACTGTGTTTTGTCTTATCCTGAATCACTATGGTATGTACGTAATAAGTGTTTATGTTCTGACTATTTTAGACCGAGTGGGCCACCAAACGCTGCGGAGTAGCCCAGTACCTGCATGACTTGTCATATACATAAACAGAGAGAAGTAGCTCCTGCTCAATGTTCTTCTGCAAGACATAAGCAGTTTTGTTTATTAACCGCTAGAGCACCAGAAATTACATAGTGTACCTTAAAGGTTTCAAGCCCTGTTTTGTGGAAAATGCCAGTTACTTTTAGCACAAGCAGAGAGAGTGTGACTACCAGCAGTACTCTGTAATAAAAGACCAATTCTGTTCTTTAGATAAAGTAGAAGCTGAAGGAATGGGGGATAGAAAAGGAAACAAGAGTGGCATGGAGAGTTCAGCCAAATGGAAATGTGTTTTCACGTGCTTGAAAACAAAATACGAGTTATACTATTGTAAGTTGATTGATCATATTATTGGGTTTTTCAAGAAATTATGGACTTTCTTCTCTCTTTAATTTTAAACACATGATAAAACACTCTCCTCGAGTGCACTTAGTTTGAGGGGGCAACAGAGGTGGTCCTGGCTCACTTTGACTTCTGCTGTGTTCTCAGAAGGACTGACATTTTCAGTTTTAGTACATATTAAAATTTTTATAATAAAATTTTATAATTTTATAATAACATTTTTTTATAATATAACTTAATAATCTTAAAATATGGCTTAATAACTTTTATTTTAATTACTCAATTTAAGTTTAATTTCAGACAGCTTTGATTTAATTGAACAGTGGGGGGTGTCATTCTGTTTCCTAATAAAAATCACTTTGATATGCTAGTAACAAAACACTTTTTAGTTTGAAAATTTACTGTACAGATATATTAATAAAAATTAAGAAAAATTGTTTAATTTTTTCTTTATTATTTGTTCTAATAAAATGGCTGTATGCATAAATAAATCAAATAAATAAAAATGCATAAGTCACTAAAGCATCTTTAATACCAAGTCCCTTTGTAGATATGTATGCATCAACATGTTCTCCAACCAATAAGCCTATATAGGTCGTTTGTCACTTCCCTGAAATATGACCCATAGGAGCGTTTACTAAAGTTGCACCCCTATCGACAACAGGACACTTTCATTTTAATTCATTAACTCAATTGGCAGAGCACTGAAATATATAACAATATGCAGTCATGTGATCATGTGATCGTGGGTTCGATCCCAGGGAACGCATGTGCTCATAAAGTGTATATGCACTATAAATCACTAAGGGGTGGGGTGGGTGTAGTCGTTAAATAAAAACATTTGCTAAATGGAAATGGGACAAATGGTATAAAAAGTCCACACATTGCATTAAAATGAACATGCATTTTGATTGGTAACAACACTCATACGTCATTTCATGACAACAGACATAACACGGCAGTCATTATTTTCACGCCAGCTAGAGGGCACATGACTTTAAAACGTAAATATAGGCCGTAATAAGGTGCTTGAAAAACGACCTATAGGGTCGTTTTTTTGTTTGTTTTTTTTTTGTTTTTTGGAGGACAGTCTGGTATGCATACTACACACATAGAAATACATATATAACAATGTACTTTAGGCCTGCTGACAAAAGTTAATTTAGTTGTTTTTAATGAAGAGTGTAACTTTTTTGTAGTGCTTCTACTTCTTTGTGGAAGACAAAATCTTTAAAATCTTTTTGACTAAAAGTTCATCACAGTTCAAGCACAGTATCGATTTCGCACATCTTGATTTTCGCCAAGTTAGATGCATTCCTGGGTCGACATATTTTGTTGATCCTGGAACAACATTCCTGTCCGAAAATGTATTCCTAACCATATCCGTACCCCTAAATCTAACCCTACCCATAATTTATCTCTAAAATTAAAGGGAAAAGATAGGTGAAATAACACCAACCCTGGTTATAAGCCTAAACTTGATATAAACAGTAAACTTGTCCCTTAAAATCTGGTTGTTTGGAATGTTGTTTTAGTATCAACAAAGATTAGGTAAAATCAGGTTTTGCACTGGTGGAACCCTTGCAATGGGTTTACATGGTACGCCCTAACCCTTTGATAACTAAATTAAGTGCAAGTTTGGGTAAATTAAGTGCAAGCACTGCAAGTTGCTGTTGTGATGTCACAATCGTGTTGCATTGTGGTCTATGGAGCTGCCTGAAGTGTACATGTGAGTAGACTCGCTTCCTCGATCAAAATCAAGGGGTTGAGGGTCTGTCCAAATAAACTTCCCTCTTCCACTTAAAATGGACACACCTTAAAATGGTGGCAGAGATTACCCAGAGGGGAAGTGCTTAGGAATGTTTGCCAGAGTATGTCTAAAAGCGGAGTTAAATGCAGCTCTGTTGTCGGTCTCCGAACAAATGGTGTTTCATTACTCATTCTGCAGTTTTAACTGCGTCCAGATTTTACTATGATAATAAGGCAAAAGCTGACGCTTCAAAACAATATAAAAAAAACTCAGACAAAAAGTAGTCATCAAGTAGTCATTCAGCCATCTAAGAGGACCAAATCCGAGGTCTCTTCATATTTTGGATATTACCCTGTCTGCAGATCTTGCAAAAAAGAAAGTCACTGCAAAAGGGGGAAACGCATCAAATCTGCTGAGTCATCTTTGTGACCACCACCTACTGTTGTATCACTATCTCACTATCCATTACAGACTGAGAACTGGAATCAAATTGCCTTGAAACACCGTTTTTCCCGGATGATCACTCAACTCACAACATCAGCGAGTTTTTGGAGAATATGCTGGAAGAATGGGGGATCAACAAAAAAGACCTGGTGACAATGCAACAAACATGATAAAGGCTTTTGAAGAGTTCTCAGATGTGTAGCTTGGGTGCTTTGGCCATAATTTGAACCTGGCTATCTCAAAGGCTTTGAAAATTCAGAGAGTTGAAATAGCAATCAAGGCCTGCCATCACCATCACCAGGGCTTCTCACAGAGCTGGAAGAGAAAGCGAGAACTGAGGGAAAATCAAGCTGCCCTCAACATGCTATAGAAGGCTGTGATACATGATGTGGTGACCCGATTGGGATCTACATACAAGATGGTTGAGCGTTTCCTTAGTCAACAGCAACCAGTTGGACACTGGTTGAAAGAAGAGGAACATGGCATCTCATGCCCAAGGATGCCGAAATAACTGTCATGGAGCAACTATGCCAGCAAGTAAACGGGTGCACTTGCCTCAGAAACACAAGTAACACTGTCAGCTATCAAGCCTGTCCTGTACCACATCAATTGTGATGTTCTGGTGGAAAAGGATACAGATACATCCCTGACCAAAGAGATGAAAAAGGTAATGAGAGAAGACCTCAACAATAGATACACAGAGAAGGCAAAGCTGCCTCACCTTGCCAGGTTTTCCAAGTTTCTGTGCTTCCCAGCAACCAGCGTGCCATCAGAGAGAGTGTTCAGTGCCAGCGGGCATATTGTCTCCCCTCACAGAGCACTACTTAACAAAGTAAATATGCTGACATTTTCGCATCCATCCACCAGCACGAACCGGGTGCTAGTTCAGAGCTAGTGCTATTGCCAGTTTGGAGTTGGTTCAACAGATGAGCCTTCTAAGAACCAGTTTGCCTTTCCACGGGCTAGAAAGCCAGCACAGAGTCAGGTCTTACGTCACTGTATACGTCTCATCTTTCACAGCAACGCTAGTGTGGCAGTGCCAAACACAAACACACCAAGCTTGTTCGAGATGCATCGGCTTCTCGCAGACCGATCGGCATATGACATCAAAGCACTGCTAAGTGCGATCCAAAAGCACAAGGAGTCGTATGCTCTACAAACGCTCCCGCGGACCCAAGGCACTTCAATGTCACACGCCGATCGGTCCGCACTGCTCCAATGCATCTCGAACAAGCCTTCCATCAACAAAGGCGGACGTTTCTTTACTATTGACGCTCATGGCTTAGCGAACCTACATCGGCATCCCAACATGGCTCGCCGCAATTTGTATAGACGGAGATTACAATCAAGCTGCTATTAGCTCGATTAGCTGCTATTTGAAAAATGGCAGTCACAAGTTTCTTGTTGGTCCAGGTAACCCTGCCCCCAGCCCCTGACGCAAGTGGTTCTTACTTCTAGACCAGCCATGTTTTGGTGCTACTTACAAACCACTTTTCCTGGTTCAGAGCTGGAGTTTTGGGTGTCGAAAGACAATGAACTGATTTGAAACTAGGTTCTGGCTCCGAACCAGCATTCAAACTGCCTTGGTGGAAAAGGGGTAAAAGATGCATATAACATACTGGATGTTAGGTCAGCTGCACTTTGTTGATTTTCAAATATAAAACTTGTTGAAATGTTTTCAGTTTGTGTATCAGTTCTTTTTGAACATCTCTATAGGGAATACACAGCTCTGTTTATATATAGGGCTATACAGCTATCTAGTGGTTATACCATGGTATTACAGATGATAAATGGTACATAATTTAGATGTAAATAAAAATTTAGTACAGTAAAATCCCCTTAAAATACAAAATAATAAAGAAAAAATATTATTGAACTAAAATATAGTACAATCATTCTAGTTCTTGGTCCCCCTTTGTGCCACGCCATTTAAAACAAATCCTTCGCCCCTGAATACGTTATCCAGTAGTTGCTGAAAATATTAGGAAATAGCACCAAATACTAATAGGCTTTAGGCCTATAAAGATTAATATTCTATCTATTTTCAAACATGGCAGGAAAAAAACTAAGCCAAGGCATGTTAGCAACAGCCATCTTCGTGACCAACAATAGTGAGAAAAATTCACCAATTTGTGGTATCTGTCAGGAGTTAGTATGCGATAAACACTACACAAAAGTAGCAAACTTCATCCATCTTGTTTTCTCATTCACTTCAATTCTCACATACACACATTACATCAGAACAGAAAACAGCACTTCAAAATAGTAGTCAACACAATTTAACTTATGAACGCAACAATGTCCTTGGTGCTGATTGGTCAATAGCTGTTTTATTTACTATAAATCAAGACTATGACCGCTTCACTGAACAGACTGGTGTATCACTGCGCAACACCCTTTTAGCAACCACCCATAGCAAAATTAAACAATCAATATACTGTTCCGTGTATTATGTATTTCAGCAAAAGTAACTGTTTATTATTTATTTAATGAATCATGAGTGACCCCTGCTGGCATTATGTCTGTGTCATTTACCTTTCCCTGTCAAAGAAAAGATGTGTCCCAAACTATTCTACACCACTTTGTAGTGTATATAGTGTGCTCACACTGAAAATTCCAACATAAAGTGCACTTTAAATACCCAGATGATGCACTTAAATTGTTATAACATATTACTCACACTATACTACAAAAAAGCACAATATAAGTATGTGTAAGTACTTATACACAGTATAAGCATAAGTATGTAAATTGGGACACACCTTCTGTTTTGATTTGAGCTCCATCAGATGAGGCATTACATCTAGGAACATTCTCTTGCCATTTACTGTTACTGTCAGGGACTATTTTTCTAGCAGAAGGGTGATTGGACTTCAAAAAAGTAACATTAATACATATATTTTGGCTTTTTTATTTGTATTGTAAGGTAAGTAACTGTTTTTTAAGGTACTCGAGGCATGATATTGTGAACTCTGCTTTGTGTCATGCCAAACAATGTCCTTCAGCCGTGACTGTATTCACAATACAGCACATTTGTTTAATTTAATATTAAATTATTGCAGGTTTCTGCAATATTCTGAGATTGCATTTCACTATTCATTTTAAGGGATTCTGACTCTGTTTTTGTGCAAGTGAATTGAGTAAATGCTCACATTTAGTCTAGAACTACAATAACTGTCATGTTCACACACAATGCCTCTGCACTTACTCTCGGTTTCTCTCAACATCTGTCTAATAGTTTGCACTTTAATCTGTTTGAAATATTTATTTTAGTGCTGTCAACATTAACGCGATTATTATTATTATTTTTTTCCCCAGTTTAACGCATTAAAAAATATTAACGCAGTTTCCGTTTTTTTCTGTCATCCTTTGGCTAACATTACAATATATGATCAAATAAAAATAAAGTGCCTTTTGGCAATTATAGATGTGGTAACTGTCAACAATGTAATTTTACTAAAACTCAAACGTTCAAACATCCTCATTCTGGGAAAAAAAAAGTAAGATAAAAGGTACTATTTCGTGCAAAACTGCCGATATGTTGCGTTGTCCCTGAGGTCTCTGCTATGTGGGTAAAACCAGCAGGCCTTTAAAAACCTGTATGTGTGTATACATATGTATATATATATATATATATACATATACATATTTTTTTCCCCCTCTGTCATGTGATCTTTGATTAATCACCTGTTACTATAAAGGATTGTTAGGTAAATGTTTTTACTTGTCTGACGAAGAGCCTGTGTGCTCGAAACCTAACCCCGAAACGTAACCCGGTGTGAGTCTTATATTAAATAAGTATTGCCTATTTTTTTGGAGCTTTGGTGTGCCAACTTTTTTTCCTGTTTTTCAATATTTTTTTGGTCGAGCACCCATTTTTGAGCATATTTTTACTGGTGATGTGCGTGCTTTTGTTTTGATTTTGCTGGGAATACAAATGTAAAATCATGGTAACTGAGGCAGTCACCTTTTGTCTCATTCCTTTCTTTGGTGGTCATTGTTGATGCTGATCAATACCTGAGTTAAGTGTGAATGCAGTTCCTGAATGCAATAATTAAATATTAAATTAAACAAATATACTTTATGTATTTCATCTCACTTTATTAAAGTCTTTGCTGCTGAACTTCGATGATCCAATTCAATCATGCTAATAAGCAAAAATTACTTTAGTTAAACATCACGTTTGTGGTCAGCCTAAAGCTTATTAATTTTGATGTGAAAGGGACTTTACATTTGCCAAAAATATAACTTTTTTGTTGTTATTAAAAAAACAAACAAGCAAGCCCAGCCCAGGTGAGAAAAAGTAACGCACAAGTAACTTAACACATTACTTTCCATAAAAAGTAATTAAGTAACACAATTAGTTACTTTTTTAAATAACATAATATTGTAATACATTACTTTTAAAAGTAAATTTCTGGAGACTGAAGTAGGACTGGTAAAAGTCTCAAAACTCAAAACTTTAACTTTGCTAATATCATAACATTTATGTCACAGTGTTCCTAATAAACTGGTTATTGCATTTTGTATTTAGAAACTGAACATCATGCACTCTTAATAAGGTATACCTTATTAAGTGTGAATGATGTTCAGTTTCTAAATGGGTCAATGACGTGACGCATCATTTTTTTGTCCAAAGGCCTTAATGATAATGATAATCATAATAAAAAAAAGATATGACATTCAAACTATGTAAGGTAGTACAGCTAGATCTCTTTTATTGAATCCAAATGGTTTTAATTATATTTTGCTATATATAAAAGTATTTTAAAGATTTTGAAGTGTCAAAAGGTCATTCGGTCAACTGTCCAAAGGCCAATACAGCCATTTCATTTGTGATTAAAATATCTTAAAATGTATTATCCTGGCATGTTTTTATCCTGGCATGATTTTATAACATCATATATCAACATAGTGCAAAATGTTATTAAAATTATGTGTAGAAGTCGTTGCTTTGTTATGAGAAAGTTTCATTGATGTCATTCAGAGTAACCGATATAAAGGGAACATTCTGGATCAAGTCATGCGGTCAATATCATATGACAGGATGTGACATCATTCAGACACCTGCAAAAAACCACATGGTCATGAAGCTAAAGTAACTAACTTTTTTAACTATTTGAAAAATTCATGTTTTCACCTGCTCATATGCATGAAACATCAGGTCATTCGGTACAACTGCTAAAAAACATGGAAAATGTTGTAATATTTTAATAACTTTTATTAAATATAAAATGTTTAATTGTCCTTTTGTTTGCTACCTAGCAAGCTAACTAGCTAGCTAGCTATATATCAACCTGTTAGCATTGTTTGAAAATATTGTCATTCGGTATAACCAAAAGTGTCATTCGGTAAAACTGAAATTACTTTTTTTGGAGACAAATTTTGTCCATCTTGTAAAAAGTGACAAAAGCAGTGTTAATTGATTATAAAAATCACAATCTCATTGTTAACACTTAATACAACTTCAAAATCTTCATTGTTTTTTACACTTGTTGTAAGTTGTAAACTTATTCTAACGACCCAAATTCAAAATGCAATAACCAGTTTATTATAAACACTTAAGTGTTCATATTTTTTGACAATTGAAGAAACTGAATATGTGCTTGACTTTATCCTCGACAGGGAGTATCACAAATGCTCTGTGCTGAGGTATTGCGAACTGAAAACGCTTCACACTTGAGGACATGTTGATATACGCCAGAAGCTTTTGAAAAAAAAAAGTGATATTAATAGCTTTGGGAATCTGCGAAAATAAGGGGTCAAATAATATTTCAATTAATAATTTCTATGTGTTTTCTGTATGTAAATTTCGATGATAGCGTGTGCATATTTTGGTCTGACTATATGACGCCATAAGGCTGTGCTGCGCCTCGCTTCCGCGTTTGTGCTAACCGATATGATTCGGTTGAAGAAAGGTTTTTTTTTTTTTTCTGTTTTAAGAATTTAAATGAATATAACCCATTCAGACAGTTTTATAGATAACAGTTAAATGAATTATTGTTGAATATAACACTGTAATGCTTTACTTTAAAACAACAATGAACGTTATTTTGTATTGAGTTAAGCACATCCACAGTAACAGAACACGTTTCATTTCGCTCGTCATATTGCGAAGCAGTACATGATCAACACGAATTTGTCACTTACAAGCAGTGATGAAGGTACTCGGCTTTCACCGGGTTCATTGAACCAAATGATTCACAAAACGATTCACTGTTTTTGAAGTGTTCTAATCACCGCACGCTGACGACAACTGCTGGTCAAAACTGTAAATGCAACGAGAACACGAACGTGTAATGACAACGTTTACAAAACAAAATGCAAATATTTTCATTAAAGTGAAATATAGCATAATATACAAATCTTTTAATAGCAAATATAAATCATAACTAGATATGAATTATCTTCATAATTAATTTGTGTTCTTTTATTAATTTGTATAAAATGTAGTGTTTTTTTGGCTAATCAGGTCATTTAATGCCATTTACTATTCTTCTGAAGCAGCTGATTAAGACAAACATAGATTTATTTTTCTTTCTATTAATTGTTCTCATCTTAAACATGACATTGTCTAAACACACAGAAACACTCCTGGTGAAGCAACTGGGATCCATGTGACACACTTTTAAAAAGATGGCCTTTATTAAAGAGGAGAATGAAGACATCAAGACTGAAGAAGCATTCAGTGTGAAGCAAGAAGACACTGAGGAACAAATAGGTTGGTTTCATTCTCAAAGCTGAAGTCAGTCATTTAATCCTTATTGAAATGTCCAGCTCTACAGAAATGAATATTTTTCAAGAATGTCATATGTGTGTCCTAATTAAAGCAGTTTTATTTGACATGGAGTGGGTCCTTCATGTGCAACTGAAAATTGAACTTAATAATAAAATAATAAAAGTATGCATGCACCGATACCATAAATTCATATTTATGTGTAAATATTGAATTTATGTGTAACATTGTATTAATTAGCCTACATTAACTTTATAGAAATCTTTAATCTCTGATATCTCTGATTTGTTGTCTGTGTTTCTTTGTCTGGAGACACACACTGTACACAAGCTGAATGGTATCAGTTTTTAATATTTGAGCCTTTTAATGCGTACGAGTATGAGTACACGAGCGCAGTATCAGGCCCAATACCGATATTGATAAATGAGGAGTATTGAAATGTGTACATTCCTGAAAGAAAGCGTAAGACTTCAATTAAGACAATTCAGGGAGTTAAAAAAAGTCAATAGTGATATAGAAAATAACTCCTTTTGCTATGACTTTGTAACTTTGTAGACCCTTTTCATGCTCAAACAGCAACATTACACACTAAAGATCTTGCAACATTACAAAGACAGATCTTGCTGGATCTGTCTGCTGCTTTTAACACTGTTAACCACCAGATCCTCCTGTCAACCCTCATGTCGAAGGGTATCTCAGGAACCGCACTCCAGTGGTTCGAGTCTTACCTCTCAGGTAGGTCCTTCAGGGTATCTTGGAGAGGTGAGGTGTCCGAGTCGCATCATCTTGCTAGTGGGGTACCTCAGGGCTCAGTGCTTGGACCACTTCTCTTCTCCATCTACATGTCATCACTAGGATCTGTCATTTAGAAACATGGTTTTTCCTATCACTGTTATGCTGATGACACACAACTCTACCTCTCATTCCAACCAGATGATCCTGCCTGACAGCCATTTCTGCCTGGATGAAGGACCACCACCTTCAACTTAACCTTGCAAAAACAGAACTGCTTGTGGTCGGTGCCAACCCAACACTTCATCATAACCTTTCCATTCAACTTGGGTCGTCAACCATAACTCCTTCCAGGACGGCCAGGAACCTTGGAGTTGTGATGGATGATGATTTAAGCTTCACAGATCATATCGCTACAACGGCCCGGTCCTGCAGATTTGCTCTATACAACATTAGGAAGATTAGACCCTTCCTATCGCAGCATTCCACACAAATTCTTGTCCAAGCTCTTGTTCTATCTAGATTGGACTATTGTAATGCTCTCTTGGCAGGCCTTCCAGCAAGCCCCTACAACGGATCCAGAATGCTGCAGCAAGACTGGTCTTTAACAAACCGAAGAGAGCACATGTCACACCTCTCTTCATCAGTTTGCATTAGCTGCCAATAGCTGCTCGCACCCAATTCAAGGCTCTAATGTTTGTCTACAGAACAACCACTGGCTCTGCACCACTATACCTAAACTCACTACTTCAGACTTATGTGCCCTCCAGAAGTTTGCGTTCTGCAAGTGAACGGCGTCTTGTGGTGCCATCCCAAAGGGGCACAAAATCACTCTCACGGACCCTCTCCTGGTCCGTTCCTGGTTGGTGGAATGACCTGCCACGCTCTATCCGAACAGTTGAGTCTTTAGCCATTTTCAAAAAACTGCTAAAGACATATCTTTTTTGTCAACACTTGACCCAGTAATATAGCACTTTTTATTTATATTTTACTCTTTCTTTTTCAACTTTCTGTTCTTTCTCCATCTATTTGTGTATTTATTAAAAAAACAAAAACCTTGCTACGAGCAACTGTGAATTGACACGGCACTTACGTACTGTTTTTGTATTGTACTCATGTTGATTCGACTGCTTCTACTACCCTCACTTGTAAGTTGCTTTGGAGAAAAGCGTCAGCTTAATGTCTAAATGTAAATGTAAAGAAAGTGAAAATATAAAATAGCAAAATTGCAACTTAAAGCCTCTGACTTGTCTGAATTTATTAGAAGGAAATTACAAGCCATCCCATTTTGGATATCATTAATACACTCTTTTAACTGCAGTTGTACAGTTTCAGCAGGAACTAGAAACTAGAGGTGTAGTCAGTCACAGGTGATCCATAGTCCAGTCTAGAAGGGGACACACACGGTAATGCAACGCTGTTTGCTAACAGCCTCAACAGGAAAAAGAGCAGAAAAAGAAGAGATGATCTGTGCATCAAAACAAGAACCACATGTTCAGATGGTACGCAGGAGCTTGAAAACCCGCCTGCTTGTTTTAAATCAGCAGTGTGAGAATGTTTCAAGTTCCATGTGACCTATGGCAGCAGTGGAGAGCGAGTGGTAGATAGGACGAGGATGCTGTGTTGGCGTTGTAAGGCAGCTGTACGGTATGTGAGTGGAAATAAGACCAACATGCTAACATGTATTAAACGACATAATCCAGATGTGCCAATCACCGGAGCTTGGCAGAAAAGACTACAGGAGTGCAATAAGTAATCTCTGCTTAGTGCTTAATAAACTAAAGGAGGCTATAACTGTACCAAGCAGTGTTGACAGATTGGGTTGACTATTTCCAGCCCAAAAGCTCACCAAACCCGCCCACTCCAAGAAAAACACAACCAAAACTTTAACTGCCAAAATAATGTGATAACATTTCATTGCCATGTCATCCACTAGATCATCCATTGTGAAGGCCTCATCGACATGACAGCCAGTGGCACAGTTCATCACCAAACCGTCCATACTGGCGTGATGAATACGATCCTCAACTGGATTGAACTGGAATAAATACAAATGAATGTTGCGATCCTATCGGGCTTATGATAGCTACCTGAATCATAACAAAGCACTGTTTGCCAGAGGAGAACTGGCCCTCTGACTAAGCCTGGTTTCTCCATTTTAACACCTGTTTGCCACCTGATGTCACCTGTTGGAGTTTCCTTGCCGCTGTCGCCTTTGGCTTGCTTAGTTGGGGACACTTGACATTTGATATTCAACAGTGCTTTGCATCTGCCTGCATTGACACGATTCTTTAAGAGCTGCTGTGCAGCCAAAATTATATACCAGTTATCACTGTAAAGCTGCTTTGACACAATCTGCATTGTAAAAAGCGCTATATAAATAAAGGTGACTTGACTTGCCATGTCAATCAAGGTTGATAAGGACCATTTTTTTATGTCTTCAAGACAAAATAAAAATAAACACATTTCCCAAGAAAACAGATCAAAACAAAGCAAATACATTAAAGAGAATAAGCAAATATGACTAAAATGTCCAGGTGGAAACTATGTCAAAACAGCAATCAAGAAATTAACCGAAGACTTTAACCCTCCGAAAAACACATGCATCATTTTCAGTGTCAACAGTAAGATTAAGCCAACTGAAACACAAAAAGTGCCCAATATAAGTGATCGTAATAAACGTAATTAGCAGGCATTTCACACACGTTAATGCACATGCCATGTCAGCCAAAAATGTGTCATTCATTAATACATACTGTACAATAATCCGACAACAAAAAAGAACAAGAAGAATACGCTTACCACTTTAACTTCAGACAGAACTACAGTACGTTTTTTGTGAAGTAGCTATGTACTGTAGAACATAATGCAGAAGTTTGAACAGCCCATTTTGGCAACACTGGTACCAAGTACCTCAGGGGGACTAAATGCCGCTGTGTGGAACAAACTGTAATTTGCAGTACTTTCTGTTCAAAATAAATGAAAAGACACCCAGCATTGTGGATTTGTTGCTTTCTCCCGTTGTACTCAACTTGTATCGAACCGTGACCCGAAAACCGAGGTACGTATCGAACCGTGACTTCAGTGTACCACCCGAAAACATAAAACTGTTATTCTGCAAAACTGAACATAGTTGAGAGGACACTTGTGGCAAGTAGGGCGGAGGTCCTCTGTGGGACTTGAGACTGGTGTGTCTTGCAGGTGTCGTTAGCATTCATTCCTTCAGTCTTGCTCTGTTCCATTGACTCTTGAAACCACCCTACTGGCCACAACACTATTTTCTCTTTCGGCAGCTTAGTGGATATAGGATCTAGGAGAATTGTTTTCGGTCCTGGTGCTGGTGACCCTCCGCTCTGCACATTTTGGCTACGTTCACTGTCAGCCCAAATCCGATTTTTGTGCATATCCGATTGAAATCCAATCAGATTTAGAATGTGTGAATGGCAAAAAATCTCATGAAATGTGTTTCAAGCTACATCCATGTGTTTGAAATCCTAGTCAACTTGCATTTCTTGAAATCCGTTTCAGTCTGACTGCTCTGATCGGATTTCGTGTGGTTTATGTGACTTATGCCAAATGTAAAACCAAGCGGCAACCTCCCCCCGTTTCTCTTGAAGCCAATACGGAAGTGACTTAAACTGCAATTCATCGACTGGCCGCTAGGGACAGGCTCCAAAAGAGAGCAGAATCTCATTGAGTCCCATGTTAAAATGCCCAACTTTACAGCAGAAAAAAAAACATTTACAGCCTGGTACAAATTGTGGTTTTGGTCTATATAGCTAATTTTGCCCTTCATGACAACTGAGAGAGGGGTGAATTTTTTTTAAACTGACAGCATGGAATAAACCCACACATACCAGCCCATGTTTCTGCTGCTGCACACATTGTCATGTTGTAAATAAGCTTATTTATAAGCTTATTAAAAAAGGCTTATTTAACACACCTGAACAATTGAGTGTGTTAGATAAGAGAGATATACACAATCCCAGAATCAGGATTGAAAGCATGATGTTGCTTTAAATGTCTAAATGTTTTGTGCCATTAAACCTGAACTTTTATTTATCTTTGTTCAACTTGATAGCACTGAAAGAGGAGAGTCAAGAACTGAATGAAACAGAAGAGAAAGATCAGTATGAGGAATGTCATGATTTCACAACTGGAGGCAAATCTTTTAATTGCTCACAGACTGAAAAGACTTCCTCACGAAAAAGAACTACTAGAAGTTATTTCTCCTGCCAGCAGTGTGGAAAGATTTTCGATCAACAAGGAAATCTTAAAGTCCACATGAGAATTCACACTGGAGAGAAGCCTTTTACCTGCAAACAGTGTGGAAAGAGTTTTGATCAACTAGGAAACTTTAATGTCCACATGAAAATTCACTCTGGAGAAAGCCCTTTCACTTGCCAACATTGTGGAAAAAGTTTCAACCGAAAAGGAAACCTTAAAATTCACATGAGAATTCACACTAGAGAGATCCCTTTCACCTGCGAACAGTGTGGAATAAGTTTCACTCTAAAAGGAAGCCTGAAAATTCACATGAGAATACAAACCGGAGAGAAGCCTTACACCTGTCAAGACTGTGGGAAAAGTTTCATTCGAAATGGAAGCCTTAAAAGCCACAGAAGAGTTCACACTGGAGAGAAGCCTTACACCTGCCCTCATTGTGGAAAGAGTTTTACACATAAACCAACCCTTAATGCTCACATGGGAACTCACACGGGAGAGAAGCCATTTATATGTGCTCAGTGTGGAAAGAGTTTCAGATATAATTTAAATTTTAATCGACACATGAGGATTCATTTAAGAGAGAGCTCTTTTATATGTCATCAGTGTGGACAGAGTTTCACTGACAGGAGATATCTTAAGAGGCATGTAATGACTCACACTGGAGAGAAGCCTTTTATGTGCCATCACTGTGGAAAGAGTTTCAAAAACAAAGCAAATCTTCAGATTCACATAAGAGTTCACACTGGAGAGAAGCCTTTCACCTGTCCTCAGTGTGGGAAGAGTTTCACACTTAAAGGAAACCTTAACATTCACATGAGGCTTCACACTGGAGAGAAGCCTTTCACGTGTCTTCAGTGTGAAAAGAGTTTCACATATAATAAAGACCTGAAACATCATCTGCAAACTCATTCTGGAGTTATAGTGTTGTAACTTGTAGTGTTCCTCAGTGTTTCAAGAGGTTTACAAAATAGAGCAGTTTAAATAATCACTTGCACATTCATTTGTGGAAAACTCGATCTATTAAATTCAGATTTTGATCAGTTAAATAAGATCATATTTTATTAAAAAATGTTGACATCACACTTACAGATACACCTGAGAAGGTATGGAGATGTGAAACCCTGTTTGTGTTCTATGTGTGGAAAGCTTGGCGGTTTAAAATGGCACCAGAAAATATGTATCTTTTTGAATGTCATTTTGACTGTATAGAGGCATAACTTATATATATATATATATATATATATATATATATATATATATGTATATATTTAATTCAGTTTAGTACATCGTAATTAATTATTATTTACATTATATAAAGTAACTTCCACCTTGCTGTAAAATGTGTCTGCTTTTACAGATTAAATTGAAATGATAAATATACAAACCATCACATGTGAATTGTCTTGGATTTGAGAGTTTGAGACTTTTCTGACGTTTCTCAATTTGTACATGGTCTGTTGTATTCTTATCTAATCAGATTTGAGCTTATCAATCAGTCAGTCATGTGAGCACTGAGCATACAACCAAAAGACTAGAATAACACAAGATGCGTCACTCGTATTGTTTTGAATGGGAGAAAGTGCAACGCGCAATATGGCGGAACAAGACCCGCCAAGTGCTGTTTGGTAAAGTCATCACGTCACTGCAGCAGCCGTTAGAAGCTCCGGTTCCTATAGAAACAGTCAGACGCACACTTCCTATAAAGACACGCACTTAGGACTGCACATGCGCATTATCTTGATCCAGCCTGAAAAATGCTGTTTTTTGTCATGACTCGAGCATTTAGAAACAAAATGTATGAGACATGTGTTGTAAGATTTCATTGGTGATTTAAAATATTAAATTTAATCGAAAGCTTGGCAAACTGCTTTGGAGAATTTGATGTTTCCCCATTCAAAGAGATGCACTTGCATGCCCAAGGGGCGTTTCAAAGATGGCCGCGAGTGAAATGACTTGTCTTCAAGGGACATTGATACAACTCAAGGAGCATGGACAATGGGCATGCTTACCTGGATTTTATGTCCTCAGCTTGAGACTAAAACTAGCAAAACTGTGAGGAAAAACAACATTTATATTTGTTTAGAGTAGGGTTTTTTTAACTGTGGGTTGCGGCAAGTTACAATTAGCTGCAGCTAAATTTCAGCGAATGACAGACTATGGCTATGGCTAGTCTATGGCTGTGCGATATACCAACATTTAAGCTTGGTGCGATTTTCTAATCGCAAAGACTACAATTTAATTATATAAATATATGCACTGTGTGTGTCAAAGTGAAGTGTGTGACTTGTAATAAGTGTTTTCAGGGTCTCAGAATGACAAAGTTAGTTGACATGTCAAGTCAAGTCACCTTTATTTATACAGCGCTTTTTACAATGTAGATTGTGTCAAAGCAGCTTTACATTGATAACTGGTATATTATTTTGGCTGCACAGCAGCTCTTAAAGAATAGTGTCAATGCAGGCAGATCAAAGCACTGTTGAATATCAAATATCAATTGTCAAGTGTCCCCAACTAAGCAAGCCAAAGGCGACAGTGGCAAGGAACCCAAACTCCAACGACATGTAGTTGCAGAGTTACTTCTAGTCAACAGAATGTTCAAAAGGGACTATCAAAATAAAGCGTAACCTTCATCTCTGTCGTTAACTCAGTGCTGTTATCTTTCCGTGGTTGTAAGAGTGTGTTGTTTGCATTCCCTTGTGTGTGCACTTCATCCTTAAACTGTCTTTTGCTCTGTTTATTGGTTCAAAATAGCAGTGTCAAGCTTCAAACTTTATGTTTGTCTACTCTAATGCTACATAAAAGGAAAAACCAAATGGAATAAAAAGAACATCAAAATAAGGGTACGTTTACACCAGGGGCGTTTCCTCCAAGGAGGCAAGTGGCAGTGCCGCCTCAAAAAAACTGGATGAGAAAATAATCCATATTACAAAAATAAAACAATGCAAATATTACAAAATTTGACATTACAAAGTGTAAAAGTTACTTATTTTTCTAAAGAAACACTGTCCAACAGCGACACCCGCAGGTGAAGTTACAGCAGGTATACCGCATTTCTCGTGCCTCCCTTGATCACATAGAGTTAAAGCAGAACCCCTAAAGCGTGCGGTGGGTTTAGTGGGGGGTAATTGAGAATGAATGGAGAGGGGGCAGTGCTTCCATCGTGCTATGATTGGATATGATTGGTTCATGCGATAAATCCCGCCTCTTGTTTTCGTGCGCATTCTCGTCGAATCAGCCTGAACGAAGACAACAGCGATGGCGTTAATGGGAAGACTAATTGAAAAGTAAGTAAACAACTCACTCCCTTAGATATCACCACATTATGTCACGTCAAAATCAAACTTGAAATGGCCTGAAAACATGATGACTGCGCAGGTTTTTAGTGAGTAATTCGCTTGGGGAAATTAAAGGTACATCTTTGTGTCTGTGACCACTGATCAGTGTTTACAAGCTTGATGACTATTAAAAAGAAAAGCTAAACATCACAAACTTTATATATATATATATATATATATATAATTGTTACTACCTTTAGTTAGCCTATTATTTTGGAATAAATGTAAAAATGCGTAAAACTTAACGAAATTTATACCTGGTTTTAATAAATAGAACATTACATAGTGTAAAAATACAAATTAAAATTGTATTTGGTCTCTCTTTATATGTAATGTTTAACCAGGACAATTGTAACAGGGACATCAATTTACATTTGATATATAAAAAAATTGATAACGATATGGTTAAAACGGATACGTTTTTCCTTTGAGTTTTCTGTGTACAGACGACACCATTGTCAAAACAATCCCAATTTATACGAATCCGTGAAAATAACTAAAAACGCTGTATTCTGCTGCCAGGCCATTAGATGGCGAGGAAACACTATAGACTGATCATGTAATGCGCATGTGCATGACGTCATCGTTTTCGCAGATTCGTGTTTTTGTTGTTTACACAGAGAACGTTTTCAAAAACTTGCAGTTTGAAACCCGTTTTCAAAAGTTTGCGTTTTCAGGTCACCAAAATGCCGTTGTCATGTAAATGAATGGCCAAAACGCATAAAAAGTTTTCCGTTTTTAGTTGAAAATGGTGTTGTGCAACTTAAACAGCCCCTGAGAACAAAAATACCAGATCCAGACATGACAACCGAGGGTTATTTATTGGCAGTAATGACCATAAAGTCAGAATCATAGTTTCTGTACTTTGCTTGACTAGGCAGTTTCACTTATTTATTTACAAAAACACTTCTTCACATGACAGGTTTTAATAACAGAATAAGCATATTTGATGAACTTGCAGTGCCAAAAATGTAAACATGAGATATTATGGCTTTAGGTGAGGATTTAACATTGTAATAGGACCGAACACACAATATAAATGCAAAGAACTATCTGTATAGCATAAACAAATATCTTCTAAAGGATTATCAGGACCAAGTTATGCATTTATAATATACATCCCATTATACGAGACTAATTAATTCTACCACAACCAAAGTTTCATATTAAAACAGATTATACTGCTACCCTCAATGTCTGAGGCATCTATATATGCAGATTATAATACTGTTATCGTGGTTATGATAGATTGTTTATTATTGAGAGTATTCACATTAATCATCATTAAGCATAAATAGGAAAAAGTCACTGACTGCCTAACATTAAGCCCACATAGTGGAAAATATATAGCGTAACAGTGCACACTGACGATAACCATAGTTTATAAAAGTATCAGGTAATAATAACAATAATTTTTATAATAATAAATACATTAGAAAACAAATGTCTTAGAAATATTCACTCTCATACAACATAGTTAATTCCTAAAGCCATAAACAACTGCAGTATTAGCAGCAAAACCCTTGTGGTCCTGGGATACATGAACCCTAAAGTACACCAAAATTGTATGCATTTGGGGTGAAATATTAAAACATCATTAATATTTAATAAGACAACATAACATTACCTTTAGATAAAAATAAAATCTCCAAAATTTTATATACTTTCTCTCAAATGTATTTGCTTTTGTTTCTTTATATATGTATTCAATTAGTTAATAATAAGGATTTTAATCTACCTTATTCTGGTTCCATAAGGATCCCGACAGATTTAGTAAGTAGAAAAATCATGAATTCCATATTTGTTTGTTATTTAAAAGAACCCGCTCATATGAGTCATTTGTTTGCTGGTTTTGCTGTTGGTTTGCTGTTGTGTGCATTACATCGAAGACAACGCAATATAAATTTTGAGGCATCCAGTCTCTCATAACATTCAATTTAGACTTTAAACTCGCAGCTGTAGATTCAGCAGCAGCAGCAACACAGGAAACAGTCAAAATATTTTAAAATCGTGTTCTGCAGTAGCAGAAGAATATGCTCAAACTGTTAACAAAAGTACAAAAATGAAAAATGAATGTGTATTCTGATGAAACATGATCATTCTATCATACACAGAATATTAATACCTCATTTATACTGCAGCATAAAGACAATTCAGTATATTTAAAATGCCCACGGTGTTTTGCAACCTATAATCAGGAAAAAATGAAGCAAAACTGATATAAAAGTCTTTATGCTGT